>OY982588.1:6586463-7186463 GCA_963859945.1 Euplagia quadripunctaria | reverse complement strand
ATTACCTACAAAATGAAATCTGTTTAAAGTCGCTAAGTGCTTATGTTGTTGTTTATTTGTTTGTTTAACAGCAAATGAAGGTGAAAGTTAAAAAAGAGCGTTTTTTATTCAACATTTGATAACTTTGAAAGGAACGTCCGTGGAAATCCAAAACTTTCCTGAAATTCTAGCCTAAGTTGATATTAAAGATCGGTTTTATACCTACTTTTTAACTTTCTGTAACATTTTCGATTATGTTCATATTTTCAACTACTTTCGAGGTTAAAAACGATATATATTTATATTCCATTTTTATATTAAAAATGAATTTACATTTTTATCTTTTAGAATTTTTTTTTCTGACAAATTGTTTAAAAATACAAAAACATAGACTAGATAGATAGTTAGATACATATAATATGTGGTCTAGTCTAGAACGGCCATAGTGGTATTATAGATAGAGGCGGGCAGATATTGGATTCGCTTATATGTATATTTTTTTTTATGCCATAGGGGGCTAACGAGCAGAGGGTCACCTGATGGTAAATGACTACCGCCGCCCATGGGCACCTGCAACTCGAGAGTCACAAGTGCGTTTCCGCCCTTTAAGGTGGGAGTAGGAGAAGAGGGGGGGGGGGAAGAGTTTGAATAGGGGGAGAGGAGAAGGACGGGAAAGGGGGAGAGGGAAGGGTTAGGGCCTCCGGTAACCTCACTCACGCGGCAAAATGCAATGCAAGCATTGCTACAGCCGGTTTTCTATGAGGACGTGGTAACGAGCTATATATATCTACCCCATTTCTTCTACAATGCACAAGTTGCTACATGGACCCGATATCATGAGTGAAGCTATTCTTCCAATCGGTCAACTATGTGAAGACGCAGCAGTAGCACGAAATAAACATATTGGGTTATTTAGATTAAATTATAAAAGAAAGTTTTCGCGCGTGACTTGCAACATCGTCCATGTACTAAACAGTACAGTCTTTGTTTTACCATTTTGTTATATACAATTAATAAAGAACGTAGTTTTATGGCCTTATGAGATATAAAGTATTTTTGACCAGCTTTTGAGACTAAATGCCACACTGTACAATGGTTGAATTTCAAAGACATCAGACTGATGCTCACTGTCATTACTCGATGAATCACTTTCACCGCAACCAACATTAATAATATTTTCTACGATTTCCGTTTCAACCAGACTCCAGACCAGACTCTCTGCTTTTGTATGCGTAATTTTCTTCTTTTTATTTTATTTTTGAAGTGAAAACTTCTTTAGGCACGATGGGCACTTTTGGTATGGGGAAAAAGCACTGTACTCGCGTGACTGCCACGCTCAAATACATATGTACAGGTGTGTATGTGTGTGTATATATGGCAGTTATGTTTTCACTTCTGACGTGCAGTCCCACGACTGACAATGTTTTTATTTATTTACTTACCTACCAACAGTTGTTACTGTGAAGTGCGATAAATTAACATACAATGTTTTTCTTTTTTTTGTGCTATTGCACAACTAATTATAGATAAACACAACATGCAAAGTTTTTTCTATCGCAAGACACTTAATTAAAAATATACTGCACGGATAGCGCAATGGTTTAAGGCCCATTCACACATATCAGTGAAGTCACAGTTCCGGCACAGTACTTCCACCGTAATAATTATTCTTTCATAAATCATACATTCTCGAACGCATTCACACCTGTCAGTGTCAGTGATGGCACCCAAAGAGTATACAAACACTGACGGCACCAGTGCTCTAAGACTGAGAGCACTGCTCTCAGTGACAGTGCTGGCGCCGGCAATCACGGACGTAATCGTCACGCCGATTGATCGAATTGGTTCGTGAAAATACTGTTTTGTATGATTTGTCTCATGCAAAGTACATGGATCCAAAATACAAAACCAATTGTTCCCCCAACAAGTATCTTTCTTTACTAATTTACTTTCTAGTTTCTGCAGATTAATGTTGAAACAGCTTCTTCACGTTCCAAAATATTAAAAACATTTCCATTCGTTTTTAATTAATTCTTTGTATAATGTCATGAATTCTCCTTCTGTTTCTTTTAATTACCATGCACCGTGCACCCATTTTCTTTTTTTTTTTTCTTGATGCAGATCTTCTTCTTCGTCTAAAGCAATGGCTACCATTGCTAGTTCCGTATTATTGAATAGAGCCGTAGCAACAATCAACATGTGTGAATTGAAGCACTGTGCGAACACGTTGCCGGAACTGTGACTGCAGGGCTGCTGCTGATATGTGTGAATCAGCCTTTAAGTGGTCATCTCGCCACTACGCCACGCCGAGTGTTGTGGGTTCAGATCCCATACGGAGCTAAAATGTATGTGATCCACAAATAGTTTTATTATTTTCCTATAATTTCACCCGAGTCTGGGTGTTGTTTATGTCCGTTGTTTGAATGTTTGTGAAACCCCCGCGGCACCGGAATATTCCTAATGCGGTAGTTGTCTTTTTTTGGAGAACAAAGAAAAAAATATATACTTATATACTAGCTACCCGGCCACGCGTTGCCGTGGTTAAGTAATTTGCAAATAAAAAAATATTGTGAGTATAAATTCTATCGATTGCTACGACAAAAAACACCCCATTGTTCTAAAAGCTGACAATCATCTCACAATAATAATCTTTCAGTACGAGTATCACCGTCTCTTTCAGGCCAGGTCAGGTCAGGTCCACAACTTTTACTCGCTTCAGTAAGAGTGCGCTACTGGTCTATAGGTGGTCGCAACCTGGCTAGACGAAGGCTTTAGAGGGAAGACGATAAACCAAATTATGGGTAATTTACCTTCTGATCGCGTAGGGCCAGACTTCCCTTTCCACACCCTAGGCACCGATTTTGCAGGACCGTGTCTAATAACAGATCGTAAAGGACATGGTTGCAAAATAACCAAATGCTATATGTGCATATTTATCTGCTTCCGTTATAAATGCATTCATTTAGAAGCGGTAAGTGACCTTTCAGTTATGTTCGTGATCGAACACAGAAAAATACAGTTTTGGACTTTTGGTAGTTAAGGGGTTTAATTGTTGGAGTATTCTAGATTTGACAAGGTATTCTGTGGCCGTTGTAGATCGTATCCTTTGAATGTATATGATTGGCGAATGTTAAGTGACGTATGTGATGCGAATGTTAAGTATGTGTGCTGTGCGTGTGAAGCGTTTATGAATGCGGTTTGTTATTGCTTGTGGAGTGTCCATAGCGGCGCGAACAACACTATATAGATAATATTACCGTGACCATACAGCCTGTACATCTATTGTAATCTAAAAGATATATTAAAAATCAAGACAAAAAATTAAACGGTAAAATTCTTTCAAAGAATGCTCACTTGTTAAATGAGATTATTTAATGTAATTTTTTTTACACACTTCAGAACCACAAACGGTACCTAACTAATTATGTGTTGTGTAGGTACATTTATAAAGAGGGAATTAATTACGCATCTGTTATTATATTAATTACCATTATGAAGAGCGAGCGTTTTACATTAAAAAAAAAAAAATTGGTTGCCTGTAAAGTCGGTATACGGGCGAAAGTTTTACGTGACAACGACTTTGAGTGGTAAAATAATTTTAATGTGAATATTCATTCGTATAGTAGGAAGAAGGATGAAATAATAGTAACAATTTAAAACATTTATTTATACAAAGAATTATATTTAAAGGGACGCGTGCCTTTCACTTTTTATGTCTGTCTCTCTCGCTCTTAGGCGGGCTAACCATGCCCGAGTGGAAGGGACGCGTGCCTCTCACTCGCTCTCATTGTGAGCGCATAACGTGAGCGGAGCGTAACGCAGTTTCTTGAAGTGTCACCCGGCAAACCAATTTATAAGACGTTGTCACGTCAAAAATATTACTCACGTGGTAGGTATGTAGTAAGTAATGCACATATCCTATACTAGCTGACCCGCGCAACTTCGTCGGCGTTTTAAATTTACCCGTTTTTGCAACATTTTTCATTGATGCTCCGCTCTTATTGGTCGTAGCGTGATATTATATAGCTTATAGCCTTCCTCGATAAATGGACTATTCAACACCAAAATAATTTTTCAATTCGAACCAGTAGTGCCAGAGATTAGCGCGTTCAAGCAAAAAAAATCTTCAACTTTATAATGTTAGTTATAATCAAAGGTTAGTACAGATTTACCAAAGTTATAACATTCTTTTATTTCAATATATTATTATGTTAGTTTAGTTAGTTAGTTAGTTAGTTAGTTAGTTAGTTAGTTATTTAGTTTCATATTGTAAGATACCGGGTTTTTGGAAAGGAGTTACTTTGTTGTTGGTTGTATACTAATTATATTTATAATAGTTCGGGCCAACTTTCACAGATGGCGCAATTTCAATTTCTTTGTTGTAACGGGCATTAGTGTTCTGTGTTTATAGTGAAAGGAACTTCGTTCCAACCGGGTGTCCCAAAGGTACCTCACGCGTTTTTTTTTAAATATTCTTTTTTATTAATTTAATAATCGCTGTAAGTACCTAGAGTTTTACATTGTGTAAGTGACACCGTATCGAATCTTGAAATACCTAGTGTATTCAGACCATCATTCTGAGTGGAAAATCATAGGAAATTTCTGCCGGAAAATTTCATTTTTTTTTTTTAAGTTTTTGCTTGAACTATAGGTATTTAATACCAAGGATGTTAATGCAATGTCCAGATTTTCTAAAATGTCTGCATATAAAAAAAACAAAACCATTGATAATGACGTGAAAATTCATTATTAGCCGAGTCAACCTAGATGTTTTATGATCAAAAATGGACATTTCGATTACCAAGCATTTTTACTTTTAGATAAGTAGGTAGTAAAAAAATGCGCTAATTAAGAATTTCGATACCTGCAGTCTGGACAAATGGGACGTCATTTATATTTGAAGTGAAAACTTCTTTAGGCAAGTTTGTGCACTTTTGCTATGGGGAAAATGCACTGAACTCGTAACCGTCACGCTAATAATGCATATATAGATCCACTAGAGGGCGCTAATCTAAACATTGAGTTCTGTCAGCTCTTTATTCATTAATGTCACCAACCTGCTAATGTGACGTTTTAAGTTCGTCGTTTCGTTTGAGTTTTCACTTCGTCGGCAGTCCCATGACTGCCTATTTTAACAATTTAACGAAAAGATCTTTTTTGGGTTCGATTCCCACCCAGGACAAATAATTGTGTGATGAGCACGATAATTTGTTCTGTGTCTGGGTGTAATTTATCTATAACATATATGTATTTAGAAATATTTAAGTATGTTTATCAGCAGTCTGGTTACCATAGTACAGGTTCTGCCTAGTTTGGGATCAGACGGCCGTGTGTGTGAGATGTGTGGAGTTATTATTAGTATTGTTCTCTTTTTTAACATTTATAAAACATATAAATTACGTTTTTAAATACATTATTATATAAAAAAATATTAAAAATAGTGTCCCACCGGTATCGAGTACAGAGACCAAGCTACCGGTGGTTAGGGTTCTAGAGACAGAAACCTCACAATACGTGCCGTGTCAAGAAGGACCGCCTTCTGCATCAGGCCCTTAATCCAGCTGCCTAACGTGAGCCTCTGAAGGTGTTGGTCGAGGCTCTTCTTATTATTATTATTTCGTGTGATATCTCGTTTCCAGTACGTTTTTCATCATATGTGCCTAAAGCTTTTTTGTTCTCCATTAAATTACCTACAAAATGAAATCTGTTTAAAGTCGCTAAGTGCTTTTGTTGTTGTTTATTTGTTTGTTTAACAGCAAATGAAGGTGAAAGTTAAGAAAGAGCGTTTTTTATTCAACATTTGAAAACTTTGAAAGGAACCTCCATAGAAATCCAAAACTTTCCTGAAATTGTAGCTTATGTTGATATTAAAGATCGGTTTTATACCTACTTTTTAACTTTCTGTAACATTTTCGATTATGTTCATATTTTCAACTACTTTCGAGGTTAAAAAAGATATATGTTTTTATTCCATTTTTATATTAAAAATGAATTTACATTTTTATCTTTTAGAATTTTTTTTTTCTGACAATTGTTTTAAAATACTAAAACATAGACTAGATAGATAGTTAGATACATATAATATGTGGTCTAGTCTAGAACGGCCATAGTGGTATTATAGATAGAGGCGGGCAGGTATTGGATTCGCTTATATGTATATTTTTTTTTATGCCATAGGGGGCTAACGAGCAGAGGGTCACCTGATGGTAAATGACTACCGTCGCCCATGGGCACCTGAAACTCGAGAGTCACAAGTGCGTTGCCGGGCTTTAAGGTTGGAGTAGCTGAAGAATAGAGGAGGGGGAGGGAAGGGAGGAGGGCTACCGGTAACCTCATTCACTCGGCGAAAAGCAATGCAAGGATTGCTTCACTGCCGGTTTTCTGTGAGGCCGTGGTATCACTCCGGTCGAGCGAGCCGAAGCATGGCTCTCCCACAATAATATATTGTATGTTGGTTGGCGACGTCTCAGTAGAAAGAGAAAGAAGATAGCGATTTACACGTATCTCTCTCGCATCTCTTCTCTAATTTGTTGGCTCAAAGTGGGCGAGGGAAGACAGGAGAGAGAGAGATGCATAGATACCTGCCTATGAGTTGATATTATGACAGATTCAAAACATAACCTATGCAGCTGTATACAACAAGAACTCGCGTGACCGTGACGCTCAGATACATATACTTTTTATTAATGTTAGCTTAACATTGCAAATTATTCCACTTAATGTATTTCATCACGAAGATCACAATTTGGAGCAACAGCCACTGTACGATCACCGGCAGTCGCTAGTCTATTTAGTTGTCCAAATTATTTACAAAAACGGTTAAAGCATGAAAGTAATAAACTATGTGATGTAAAATATCGCGTTCGCACAATGTACAACAAATTGACTATTTGTAAAGGCGAGTGAGTGGTGCGTGTAAATCTTGTGTATGAACGATATAACAAATGTAGGGTAAAACCACCAAATATTGGCCATGTCAACATTTTTCAATTCTTATCGTAATACAGTTTTGATATGTTTGGGTTTTTTATATTTATTTGTGATATTTTTAGGTAAAGTATTAACTAATTTGTTGTTGTCTTTTTTTACTGACGAAAAAAAGGACGTTCGCATATATATATATATATTTTTTTCCAATCTGTGCTGGACCTCGGAACCGTATTCACCGGCCATCACAATTTCGTCTGCTAACAGCGTGCAACAAGGTGCATTATTAAGAGAAAGAGGTATGGATTAAGAGGCGATTCTTGGTGGAAACCTACAGAGACATTGAATTGTTCGGTATTTCCAGCGACCGACCTTGCATGAGTACTAGACTTTCTGTACATAGCAAGAATCAATTTCACATAGTTAGCAGGCGCTCTTGCTTCTTTCAAAGCCCACCACAAAATCTCTCAGGGTAGCCTATCACATGCTTTTCTAGGTCAACAAACTGCGCGCATACTCTTCTCCATAGTTACCGCATTACAAATATGGCATCTGTTGCCCAGCGTCCTTCCATAGATCCAAATTAGTTTTATTCTGGCACTCTCCTCTCTCGTTAAAGTTCTAACTAGTTAAAGTTGAAATGAGGCGGCCGAAGTTAGTACCTAGCTATGTTTTTGCCTTATTTTGGAAACTAGGAAGTTTTTGAGTGTTGTTGTAATATTATGATCCCTAACCTCGGCCAGGCGAATATTTTAAAAAATAAATAAATAAACAATAACCCAAATTTATTAGCAATTGATACAATTATTTTTTTAGTAAAAATCTAACCTCCGTCTACAGCCGATTCTGTGAACTTGAGCACAAAATGTCTTTAACATTTCCTCACACGTTGAGGAACTCGAGAGACGAGACGGTCACGAGAGACGTTTACCAATGACCATATTGCGTATCTTCTTTCTTAATTAGACAAGGTATCATTTCGTAGGACAATTAGGCTCCTAAAGAAATTGTGTTTATTAATCAATGTAAAAAACTTGTTAACGGCCGATATTAGGTGACTTTACCCTACCATAATATAGTTTTATGATGTCGAAATAATCTTTACGATTTTTGTGAGATGTGAATTTTGTAATCCTTTATCGAACCTTTTATGTTACTCTCAAATTACAATATAACTTATTATAATATCAATCAAAGACTTGACTTCCAAAAGATGCAAAATGTTTATTTGCTGCGGTTATCCTATCTTCTTTATCAAGTCGCCAGATCCTGGCTAACCTGGCTTGCTCTCCGCCTCTAGCTACGAGTATAATACCTCTATGAGAACGGCATGAAAAACTTTCTGGCAATTTTCAAAAAAAATTAGTTGTTTACCTACGCTTTTTATAAAATATACTTAATTGTATTTTTTTCAAATTTGTATTTCTTCTATAACATAAAAAAGAAGACCATTCAACAAGAATTATAGAATAATTGTTAAATTGTGCCAATTTAAAATTTTATGCGTTCAGTGACTGATCGCTAACTGTACGTAATAGATTAACCACAAAGGCTTATGTAACATCACAACTTTTGTAATAGAACAATATTAGAAACAATTAATAACCTTGTCAAGTTGTCAAAGTCCATTAACACCGAATATTACACAGAGGATGCTTACAGTATGACTTAACACATCCGACAAAAAAAGCCTTCTTTCGACATATATAGGTAATGCAAACGTAATGCTTAGTTCGCATAACACACGCGAAGAATGTTTCAAATGGTAATGGGTCCCGTATCTAAAAGTTCTGTACCTATTGCTAATCTTTCATTATTTTTTGTTGGATCCCCAACAAAAGGTTAATGACAATAACTGACAACAAGGGGTATTTACTTGGTGTACTCCTTCACTTACAGGAGACAACAACAAGCACAATGAACAAAATAAAATCAACTAAGCGAACAAAGTTACACGTAGGTAATAAAGGAAATTTAAAAATATAAAAGGAATTAAAAAAAAATTAACAATTAAAAACAAACTTGGTAAATTTTACAAAATTAAAAAAAATATACATTGAGGTTTACATTACATTAAAACTTTTAAGCATTTCTTTTATTTAGATATACGTAGGCATTTTATCTAAATCGGTCGTTTTGGATAACATGTTATATTGCCTACAAATTCTTGGTACAGCGCGTAATGATCCAGGACTGTATTTGAGCCAGGAATGCAATATAGACTAAAAGTGTTATATCTGGGGATCCAAGTTGGATTCGAATGGGTAATGAGCTCAAAGGTTCACTGCGTCTATTATTCCGTTCAGTGCCTTTTGAAGGATAATGAAGTCCAGCTTCTACCTACGACTGGCTAAAGTATCCATATTTTCTCAACCTCAGTGACCTTTCAGTAAATGATCACTTTAGCTCAGATGGTAGAGGAACCTCCTGACGAGTTTTAGTCGTCTGACGAGCTTGTCAATGAGAAAAATTTTCCCTCAATTTGACGGATAATAGTAACAAGGTTAATGGCGTATGAGAACGCTAGTTTATATAAATAATTCTGGACTAAATTTTTAAATGTTCTTGATACCTGACTGATCACTTTAAAGCCTTACCTTACACCCTATATACTAGAGGTAATTTAAAAACTTGAAACAAGTATCAGAATAATTTTCAAAATAAGTACATCTGTCGCCTACAAGCCTATAATACATCACTGAGGTGTAGCAGACTTTGTAAAGTGCCTGCGCCAGAAGCTGAAGACCGCGCCGAGAATGCAGCTGCATGGAGAGTACCCAATGTTACCTGCAGCAGTTGTTAGATGAAAGGTTTTGGCTGCAAGATCTAGTATTCCGTCGCTTCCGCGGACAAGTACCAATAGACCGCACAAAGACTTAGTACTGTGCTACTAACTTAGCCCAAAGGCAACCTGAATTAATGGTTTACATGTATATTTTTAGATCTAGGAATATTAAACTGGAATCACCTCAGTCAATACCCTCTTATATATAAACGACAAACAAGCACACAGCCTTCGTGATAGTAACCAGTTACCATAAAAAGTCTCAGCTTGTGTCAAATTATTATCGGTACTCCGCTTGTAATTTAACCTTAAAATTAACCACTGAAAGTTTCTAACTAAACGTTTTCTCTTTATCGTTACGGTCGATAATATTAAACTCCTAACTTCGTATATAATTATTAGTAAACTCAAGCAAGCCATTTTAAATACAATATCCCCACAGCACCAAACATATTATTCGAGTTCTTGCGAACCGCGATTACGGATCTCCAAATATGAAAAAGAAGCTGCGAGAAACCCCAGTGAGTCTCGCACATCGACCGCGACTACACGCGCAGTGCACGTGCTACTGTGTGGTGATCTTCGGACACTGAGACGGTGAGTGATATTTTATATGGCTAAAAAGTCGTGGTTCCAAATTTTAAATAGTTTAAAAGTAATTAAGTAATTATGGTTTTCTTAAAGTAATAAAATTGCTATTGTTGTTTTGTGGAGTAGACTTACGTTAAGTATAATTTTTATTCGTCGTGGTAAAAATATGATATGTTTTTGTGTATAATGCAAACAATATGATAAGGAACTTGGTGTTTTCCTTAGAACTGGATTTTTTTTTTTATTTCAAATGAGGCCACGGTCGTAGAATACCTTGCACCTGCACGATAAAAAAGTAGGTATAGGTATATTATTATTATTTAAAAGGAAAAATCCTATAATAAACCGCGGGAGGCATGTGATATTAACCAGTGTAACGTAAATAAATTAGTTTTATTTTTTATTTAACTAAAAAAATTAACGTCAACAACTAAAGACACTTTTATAGTGAAAATAATGGTCTACATTTTATGGTGAATACGGTTCTTACAGATTCGCGGCGAAATATTCCGAGGCAGCCGAGGCTGATGAAATCATAACAATATTGTTTTCCCTATACTTTAAATATTGTAATTTATTAAAATGTAAAGGAATTCAAACGTATATGTGTAAGTAAAATTAGAAACTCAATATGAATTGACCCATAAGAGCGTTTATATACTTATTTAAACATTGCTATGTTTTACTGATTTAAGTTAGAAAAACAATATTCCTTTAACCTAATTAACTTTTTAAAGTTAAAAAAAATTACAAATTATGGACTAATCAGAAATGTGATTGCAATAATATTACATTCTAGCCCTGCCCCGCAGTTTCACCTGCGTTTATGGTCACTGCTCCACTCCTATAGGTCGTAGCGTGATGTTATATAGCCTATAGCCTTCCTCAATAAATGGGCTATCCAAGACTAAAAAAAATTTCAATTCGAAATTGTGGTTCCGAAGAGAGCTTTTCATCTCTAGAAATACAGGCTTCTGCATGAGGCCCTTGACCTAGCTGCCCAACACGAGTCCTCTTTAGATGTTGCTCAAGACTCTTGGCAATAAGCCAGTATTCACTGTCAAATTATTGACATTATAAGCCTAAATAGTTTCACTGCAGGTGAAATGCATCCCTTTCTCTCTTACTTATAGTGATCAGTGTTGCCAAATTGGGGCTATCTCCTAAATTTAGTGTGAAATGAACAGTACCTGGTTTTTTTGTTATATATTGGGGATAAATGATTTTATATAGGTATATTGTGTGATGATGGATAATCACTATATTTTTATTATAAAACAAAGTCACCTCGCCGCATCTGTCTGTCTGACCGAACGCTATAAACTGAAAAACTGACGAATAGATTTTCATACGGTTTTCGCAAGTGGACGGAGTGATTCATGAAGGTGTCGCGTAAATTGGCTGAATCATTACGCAATCATCGTAATAATTCAGCAAATTTACGCGAAACCTTCGGAAAAATTGGCTGAATTTTATTAATTTTACGCGAAACCTTCGAAATCGGAAATTTTAAAAAATCATGCCGACTGGAAGTTTTACTGGCATTCATCGCGTAAACCAATAGGTTTATATGCTCTGCTACCCATGCGAAACCAGGGTTGGGTTGCTAGTGTGTGATCATCGCCATCTTCCTGCTTTTTTTCCAATTTTATTTGGGGTCGGCGCAATTCCAAAAACTTTTACATATTGTTAAAGTTTTTGGCTGGTAGAGCTAGAGCTAGCTTTTATAGCCGGTAACCTGCCTGACGCCAACCTTCCTTGGCAATTTAAATCGATTTCAGACAGGACAAAGGAAGAGGCTAAATTGGGGTAAGGATAACGGATAGAGCCAGGGAGCCGGTTACCGCAAGTCTCGGATGGGGAAATGAACTGAGACTGCAGTAGCTTGAAAAGGCTGGGGTCCGTCCTGTGATTGGAGTGGCCACTAAAACAGGGACATCCACTGGCACTAGCAACTGGCTGCTCGTTTTTTTTTTATTGTGGTATCGGGGGCAAACGAGCAGGCGTGTCACCAGATGGTAAATGACTACCGCCGCCAATGGGCACTTGTAAGTCGAGAGTCACAAGTGCGTAGCCGCCCTTTAAAGTGGGAGTAGGACAAGAGGGGGAGGGGGGGAAGAGTGGGAAGAGGGGAGAGGGGAAGGACGGGAATAGGGGAGAGGAAAGGGTCAGGGCCTCCGGTAACCTCACTCACGCGGCGAAATGCAATGCAATGTGAGGCCGTGGTATCGAGCGGAGTCGAGTCGGCCCATACTTGCCGAAGCATGGTTCCCCCACGTAGAAAAGTGTGTGATAAAACTGAAAATTATTCAAACAACGTAAAATGTCTTTACCCATCGATATTTATTATGTTGAGCGTAACCGTCATATTAACATTGGAATACTAACTTTTGTTCCCGTTCAAGTTATTTTTCACTGAACGGTCAGGACTTTTCTTTTTTTACTTTTTTTTTATCCATCGAAAGAGGGCCTATAAGAGATCACAACTTTACTGTACGGTTTGTTGTATTCACCAATTGTTACTATGGTTATAAATAGCATTAGGTATCTAATGTTTTTTTTAATTATAGTAACAAATAAAACTGTTACGAACGAAGGGTTCATTAACCGTTTTTTTGTGCTACGAGGATAAATATCTATGGGCAAAATAGACGCGGTTGATGAAAATTATACGGACTTCCGCAACTAACTTTATCGCTAATGGCTACTCACTCTATGACACACACATCTGGGATGATAGGTAGAATTAAATGACCAACCTCGTCATTATTTTTGTATTTATTATATTACTTATTCCTGCGGCTTCGCTCGCGTAAGAGTTATTTTCCCATCCCTAAAGAACGGTTATTTTTGAAGTGAAAACTTACTTAGCGGCGTTGTGCACTTTTTGGGATGGGTAAAAAATGTTAAACTCGCGTCAGGACACGTGACCCTGATCGAAAATTTGTAAGACAGAGCCGAGTTTCTTATATTTAAAAAAATATAACATTTGAAATTCGAACATTTATGAGCGGCCACGAGCGCAGAACTTCCAGTGTACCCTATGTATACATTTAGATATGTTATTACCTACTTTTTATTTTTAACCTAATTATATATATATACAGATGTGTGTGTGTATATGCAAATACATTGTGAAGTTATGTTTTCACTTTTGACGTGCAGTCCTACGACTGACTGTTTTTTCTTTTGGATAAAAGCTATCCTATGTCCTTTTCTGTAGCTCTGACAACGTATATGCAAAATTTCATAATGATCAGTTAAGTAGTTAAGGCGTAACAAACAAACTCATTTTCACATTTATAATTATATATTAAAGATAAGATTAGGATTGTATTGTAGTGCCTGAGACTGGTGCGACATGTCGCTTCACTCTTGATAAAGGACCCTTGTCGGGCCCGCAACTAGAGAAGCATACCCCGAATTACTCTCGTGAAGTACAACCGTATCTTTAATGAATTTTCTAATGGTTTTTTTTTATGGTATAGAGGGCAAACGGACAGACGGGTCAGCTGATGTTAAATGACTACCGCCGCCCATGGGCAAATCAAGAGTCACAAGTGCGTTGCCGGCCTTTAAGGTGAAAGTAGGGGAACAGGGGAAGAGGGGGGGAGGGAAAGGTTAAGGCCTCCGGTAACCTCACTCACTCGGCGAATAGCAATGCAACATTGCTTCACTGCCGGTTTTCTGTGAAGCCGTGGGTATCACTCCGGTCGAGCCGGCCCATATGTGCCGAAGCATCGCTCTCCCACGATAATAACACCGTTTTATGTAAATAGATTTTTACAAATAGGTACCTATCGTTTGGTCTAAAGTCTAAACCGTGCGAAGCTGTAGGTCATTGTTCTTACAAAACATAAATCAAGACTGTTAAACAAATTACCGATGAAAGAGAAAGGAATTATTTCATACCAGTTACGTATAAGTGTTTCAGACTCAAGATGATGTTTTCTAGATACTTTTATAGCTATAAACACCGCCTAAGAATTACACAATTTGAAAGTTGAACATATCTTGAAAAGTCATCAAGAAAAAGTATCTATATATTATCTTATCGGATGGTTCATAGCCAGGCAGAGTTGAACGTGAGTGAAAACAAAAGCCATGCATAGTTTTTAGGGATCTGTTCTTCGAAAGGAGAAAAAAAACCCTTTTAGGGTCACTTTCTGGTCCGTCTGTCTGTCTGTCTGTCAAGACCTTTTTCTCAGGAACAACTGAACGCATCAAGTTGAAATTAATACCAAATACATAAGTCTGCGGTCCCTTGAAGCTGTAAAAAAATCAAGCTTCTAAGTCAACGCAATCAAAAGATATAACCAATTAAGCCTTTTATTTGATCAAATTTGAACATTTCGCAGGTAAATCAAAACCTATAGGGCACTTCCCATTGACCTAGAATCATGAAATTTGGTAAAAAGCAAGGTCTCACAGCACAAGCAAAAGAATAAATCAGAAAATCGTTAATTTGTTGTTATATCTGCCAGTCTGTCTGTGTGTCTATCAAAGCTCTTTTCCTCAGGAACCAGAAAAGGCATCAAGTTCAAATTAACATCAAGTACTTATGTTAGCGGTTCCTTGAAGCTGTAGAAAAATCAAGTCTCTAAGTCAACACAATCAAAAGTTACGGCCATTAAGCCTTAGATTTTAACAAATTTGAACATTTCGCAGGTAAATCAAAACTACAGGGTACTTCCAATTGACCTAGAATTATGAAATTTAGCAAGAAGCAAGGTCTGATAGCACAAATAAAGGAAAAAATCCGAAAGTTGTTAATTTGTTGTCATTTCACATTAAAAAAATTGTTTTTGTGATTACAAACTTATATTTTGCTGTTGAATTGTTGACTTTCTCATACATCGCAACCACAAAGTTAAGTTTGACTTTCGAAAAAGAGTGGCAAAAGTCTTCGAGAATTTATTTCCGAGATGGACGTGCTGTCTAAATACAAGTTTGTTTGCTTGCGGAACCCTCGGTGCGCGAGTCAGACTCGCACTTGTCCGGTTTTTTATATAGTAATGTTTATAATATGGCCTATGGCACACATATTAATTTTAAGTATGATAGATTTTATTTATGAATACAGTTATGTTTTAGTTAATATTCATTAGAATGTTAATGGCTGTAGACATCTTCAGATTTCTACACTTTAGAGATATTTTTTTTTTCGTTTTATTGTCTCTGTTTTTTTTTTAATACAACACAATTTGGCTAACACGGGAGGCATAAAGAAGTGCCATTAAATATCTGTAATAGGCATGTTATCGTATCTAGCTTTAGAACCGTAGCTTTAACTAGACAAGTTTGGAGGAACTGGCGCTTCGGGGCGAGGAGGCGAAAGTGTTTTACGAAGTGCCACCTCGAGTCTAAAATTAGATACAGGGCGACGTCCGTATGTGCCTGGACGTCGCCTTATTAAGAGGTTACTCGTAGAAGGTAACCTTCTAACTAGGTTTTAGTCGGTTCGATTACCACAGTGGTAGCGACGGCCAGTGAGGGTTTCCACAGGCACAAACATAGATAGTACTGATGGTTGTTTATAAATCAGTAGGTACGACTATAATTTGCAATGTGAATTGGACTTTTATAGGTTCGTCTGTCATTTCTAATACATTCTTTAAGAATGTACATTTTTTTTAATATTATTCGGGGCAAACAAGCAGACGGGTCACCTGATGGTAAGTGACTACCGTCGCCCATGGACACCTGCAACTCAAGAGTCACAAGTGCGTTGCCGGCCTTTGAGATAGGAGTACGTTCTTTTCTTGAAGGTTTGAAGGTCGGATCGGTCCGAAAATACCGCAGGTGACAATTTGTTCCAGAGATTGATTGTGCGTTTATTAACATTTTAAATTCACCAGACCGTAAATTACAATGACCCGTATGCGCAATTAATTATTTATTACTTTTAATACAGAGTATGATAGCAAACAAGTCTTTGCTATTACTTTAAGTAGTAACTATTTTGTAATTATTTATTTTTATATTTTATGCACAATTTGGGCCGAGGCGGACTTAATGCCAAATGCATTCTCACTCTCTCTTCAAATTTTTATTGGAACAAAGTTCCTTATGGGGCGTTGCGGAGGGGTACCCTAGCCGGCAAAAACGTCCGTAACGTAAGATTTTTATAGTCTATGTAATTTGCGAACCTGAACCTGCCCCGGCTTCGCACGGGTACAAATTATACACCTAAACCTTCCGCATGAATCACTCTGTCTATTAGTGAAACCCGCATGAAAATCCGTTCAGTAGTTTTTCAATTTATGGCGAACAGACAGACAGACAGACGCGACGGGGGACTTTGTTTTATATTATGTAATGATATGTCTAGTGTACTGCGAGAAGTCTGCGTGTTAGTGGTGCAGTTTTTATGTTGCATATTTTAAAGTTCATGTACAGTATAATTTATTTTGTATTAACGTTTCTTTGTTAATTAGTGTAAGTGATTAAGATTAAGATTAAACAAATAAATATAAAAATAATCTTTCTATCTGTCTACTAGTGCAATTACCGTAATTAGTTTTACTATTTACGTAAGTATTTTACATAGGAACGTATGACGACTTAAATGTATGACGCAGTGTACCGAAGTGGTAGAGAATTCAACTGCGAAGTCAGGGACTTATGGTTTTGGTTACAATAATTACAGGGATGTATAACTATTAAAAAAAATATCCTAAGTATGTTTATCCTCGTTCTAGAAGCCGTAGTAAAAGCTAAGCTTAGTTTGTGTCCAAATAGTGTTGTAATATATCGCAGTTTTTTTTATGGTTTAGGGCAGGGGTCGGCAACCTGTGGCTCGCGAGCCACATGTGGCTCTTTCGAGGTAAAGTTGATGCTCTTTTCGTTCCATATGTAAAAAAATATTATTTACTATCAAAACTCTTAAAACCGTGTAATTGAGTACTATCATATAGTATGACTGAGATTTTCAATTACATTTTGATTCACTTGTTTACCTAAAAAAAAAGGTCATCAATTCTCGGCTCCTTTAAAATTGGAAAATTTTGTGAATTAACTTTTTGGCTCTTCCGTCTCAAAAGGTTGCAGACGGTTCACCTGATGGTAAATGACTACCGCCGCCCATGGGCACCTGCAACCCAAGAGTCACAAGTTACCGGCCTTTAAGGTGGAGTAGGGGAAGGATGGAAGAGGGGGAGGGAAGGGTTAGTGCCTCCGGTAACATCACTCACTGGGCGAAAAGCAATGCAAACATTGCTTAACTGCTGGTTTTCTGTGAGGCCGTGGTATCGCTCCGGTCGAGCCGGCCCATACGTGCCAAAGCATGGCTCTCCCACGATGATATTGTTTACTTTATCTACAGTGACTTGAAAGAGCAATTCTTGTATATATTTAGATGACTTCTGTACAGTATTTTCACTTTGTTCTTTTGCCATGGTATTGTGAGCAGGGTGGGTAGATGTCGGTAGGAAAAAAAGTCAAATTAGCTATAATCCCGTAATTACGTGTTATCCCGTAATGAGTTAATAGATATTATTATGAGTGGTTATGCCGGCAAGGCAATGCTATTGGTCGGTTGCAAAATATTAATGAATAGTGGGGTTTATAAAAGGACTGCATTATAAATTGAAAACAATCAGTTGGGTGCAGAGAGAGGTACGAACAACATGGCAGTTAGTTAGTGATTTTCATAATTTATAGCAGTGGTTGTGAGGTTTTTATTATCACTATCAATCACTACATATTATAAAACAAAGTCCCCCGCCGCGTCTGTCTGTCTGTCTGTTCGCGATAAACTGAAAAACTACAGCGCGGATTTTCATGCGGTTATCACCAATAGACAGAGTAATTCATGAGGAAGGTTTAGGTGTATAATTTGTTAACGTTCTGTGTAAATTGGTTGAAATATGTTGATGATTGTTGAAAATGTCTCTATTACCTGTGCGAAGCCGGGGCGGGTTGCTAGTTAATTATATAGGACAGGTAAGCGAAGTTCAATACAAGTACAATACAAAGTACAATAATTCCTTTTTATTCCATTGTCTCCCGCTTTGCTAAGGAGGCAAGTGGATTTATAATATCCCCAACTCCTCAAATATATTTCTGATTACTTTCGTCACGGGTTCCAAAACAGTTTAACTTTCCCCTGGGACTTGGCGTGTGTCATGCTTGGTTCATGTTCGTGGGTCACTGCAACTGATCCTGGTGAACAGGAGTTACAGCAGTGCGATGTGGATGGAATTATTTCCACTTATAGTTGTTTGGGGGAGGCCTTCGTCCAGCAGTGGACGAAGGCGAAGGCGTTTCATGTGTGCGTAACAATAGAGTGGCAGAGCGGGCAAAATGCCAGGGGCCCCCGAGTCGAGGGGGCCCCTGGGACAAAGGAGGCACTAATTACAAAATGTTTTAAAAATATATTAATTTTGTATTTAATCAATATAAGTTATCTAATTTAATAAGAGTTAGAAAACAACGGCCAAGTGCGAGTCAGACACACACATCCGATCAATTAGCCACGGGCTTCGGAAGGTATAGTTACGCCACTGTGTGTAGGTATCATCGTCTCCACTCATGATCTGCCTCCTCAAGATCCAAGGTAGTTATTGTACTTCCTATGTAAACACTTTTGAAAAATTCTCAGATAATCATTTGATTGTTGAATAAACGCTTCACAAGAATGAGTGGACCTTGGTTTTTGTCACAAGCCTCTTAGATATGAACGTGAATGTAAAAAAATAACTGGCCAAGTGCGACTCGGACTCGCGCATGAAAGGTTCCGCACCATCGTACAAAATTTAATACTATAACATTAATTTACGTATTTACAGGAATTAACGCGATCACGAAAAGGTACTACATACCTCTGAATTGCCTGAAAAAAAAAAAGTTCGTAATATTTATTACTATAAGCCAATAAAAATACGTCTCTAGTAGGGGAGCCCCCTTTAATTTTTAATTTTTTTTTGTTGTTATAGCGACAACAGATATACACATTCTGTGAAAATTTCAATTGTCTAGGTACCTATTACGGATCATGAGATACAGCTTGATGACAGACAGATAGACGGACAGTGGAGTCTTAAGTAATAGAGTTCTGTTTTTACCCTTTGGGTACGGAACCCTAAAAATGATTGCTTCGTGTGTTATTTACAAACGGATCGATCTGAGTTTGGGTATTGACAATTATTACACTCATTCTTACACATAAAAAGTTCAAATATTACAGCGAATCATACAGCAACGTTTTATTTTTTAACCTTGCCGGGTAGGTATGTAAGAACTAATTTATTTTTAAACGACGAAAAAAAAGAGGTTCTGAATTTGACCATATATACCTACCTATATAAATTTTTTTATGTATGTTCAACCCTCTCTCCGTTATTTATGAACCGATTGTTCTTTTTTTTTGTTAGATAGGGTATACCTCAAGGGTGGTCCTATGTCAAGGAAGTCAGGATCTGATGATGGGATCCTGAAAAAATTGAGAGAAACCCTCGAAAATTGTAGGAACGAATAGTGTTTCTGTTTATTTTTCTTTACTTTATCAGGTACTTGCGTTTAAAAATCTTCACATCGTGTAGCTGAGCTGATGATGAAAAAAAAAACATAAAATAAAAATCTTTTTAACAAACAATTAAACCGACGAAAAGAACTAAAATGCAAAAAATAAATAAATCTTTTAAGTCTTAAGCACTGGTACTGGTACCATTATGTATTCTGTGTCTTAAGTAATGAGCTTATTTACATAAACTATCAAATTTTATGTAAATAAACTTATTTTGAGTCGGCGCCAAATAATAAAATGATTAATTATCTCACATTGTTTGATAAAAATTATGAGAAACCTGTTTTTTGTTTTGATATCACTTAGTACAAAATTATTGAGTAATTTGCATCAAAAAATTGTCTCAACAACTCGGTTTGTAAACACAC
This sequence comes from Euplagia quadripunctaria, assembly GCA_963859945.1. NCBI lineage: Eukaryota > Metazoa > Arthropoda > Insecta > Lepidoptera > Erebidae > Euplagia > Euplagia quadripunctaria. The sequence goes on along the minus strand of OY982588.1, from coordinate 7,166,287 downwards.
TCCACTCTCTATGCACTACGTGTCAATGACCACTCGATACGAACCGCTTACGTCACCTCATTTAATATTTTTACGTTAAACTTAGTGACCACAGAGCTGGGCAATGTTTTCGGGTAAAAGAAAATTATCGTGAAAATTTTACCTAAGTATCATTTTTTTTTCAAAAATTGTGTCCTTGAGATCACTCTAGCTTGGACGGTGAGTGGACCGAGTCTCACATCTAGCTATTAGGCTGATGCCTAAATAATTGAATTGTGACTAAAAATTCACAAGACCAGATTCCAGGGCCGCACGAGCTTACAAATGTTGTGAGAAACAAAATGGTGTTATTTAAAAAGATAACAGATATGCCTACCTTCAGAGTCTCTACTAATATCTATACGACACACTGTGTTCGTCAGAAAAAGTGTAAGGTGGCATCTCTGCGATCTTATTTCTCTTACGATGGCCCGAGACAAATAAAATAGACCAAAAAATAGGCAGTCATGGGACTGCCGACAGAAGTGAAAACTTAAATGAAATGACAAACTTATAACGTCACATTAGCAGGTTGGTGACATTAATTAATAAGGAGCTGACAGAACTCAATGTTTAGATTGGCGCCCTCTAGTGAATCTATATATGTATTATTAGCGTGACGGTCACGAGTTCAGTGCTTTTTCCCCATGGCAAAAGTGCACAAACGTGACTAAAGAAGTTTTCACTTAAAAAAAATTACATTCATGCAAAGAAATATTTTTGCACTGAGCGGTATTCGACATCCGACATACGACCTCGCACATTGCAGTTGAATGCACTACCACCGCACCACATACATCGTTAAAGTTCGTGTCAGCTAGGGCTGCCATCCGGCCGGGTTTCCCCGGATTTGTCCTAGTTTAGAGGGCGTCCGGGGAGCGTCCGGGCGGGGTTTTCATAAAGTGTCCGGGTAAAACCCGGACACTCTGTGCCAAGGGACCCTTATAGTTGTTAGATGAATCGTTAACAAACTAAAAATTTAAATGGAATCGGCGTTTTTTTAAAGGTGTCCGGGAAAAATCTCGATTTCATCCATGTGTCCGGGTTTTTTTAAGTTTTTGTCCGGCGTTGGCAATTTAAGTGATGGTAGCCCTAGTGTCAGCTAACTTATCTTTCAATTTTTTTATTTATTTAAATCTTAATTAAGGCCACAGGCCACGTACACTTAAGAGAGAAACGTTAATACAAAACAACGTATACTATACAACAACTTTATCTATATACCTACAACATACAACAACAACACACATACAACAACAAGAACAAAAACTACACTACTAACACACAGACTAGTCGCACTACATCAATACTCTGCCATCCACCTGCAAACAAGTCACAGTCTGGATTTCATTCCAAGAGAGCGTTGAGTGCGCTTAATTGCGACATAGGTGGGGCAAATCGTCTGTGACTGTTACGTCTGTACTTATTGGGTACTTACAATCGACATACTTCTGGATAAATCACGGGTGCTTCAATCTTAGCTAATAAAATCTTGGAAACTGTTCTGATCTGATCATGCGATCTCCTCACATTTAGTCAGTCCAGTCAGTAGTATCCTAGGCAACATAGGAGGTATAAAGTAGAGTACATGAAAGGTTATTAAATCATTTAATCTTGCGAAATAAAAGTTGTTACCACATAAATTGTGTGTCATCATGTACCAGTGTCAAGCGGCATGCAGATTTCTTTTCGTGCACATAATCAATTAGATTTTTCATTTATATATATCCCTCATGCAGTTGCAGAAAGAAGAAGAATAAGATTAAGATATTTTCAATTTAGTTAACACAAGTCCAAGTAAATTATCCCAATAATATAAACGTGAAAGTTTGTGAGGATGTTTGGATGTTTGTTATTCTTTCACGCAAAAACTACTGAACCGATTGCTATGAAACTTGGTATGTAGATAGCTGGAAACCTGGATTAACACATAGGCTACTTTTTATCCCGATATTCCCACGGCACCGTGACTTACGTGGGTGAAACCGCAGGGCGCAACTAGTTTTTAATACATGTCAAGTAATATTCTCTCTAATACATTAGCATCCGTATTTCGTAAGCCACAATAGGTTTAATCATTAATAGAAGCAGTAAAGGTATTATAAATATATTATTTAAAGTGAAAATACGTAAGTTTTCACTCATAAATGTTCGTAGAAAGTGTACCGCAGTGGCTTGGTTATGTACCCACTCATTTATATAATGCGTTGAGGTGGGTTTTCGAATAACGACAAAATAATTGCTCACAAATTGTCAAGACTTCTTTGCAACAGAAAAATGGTCAACATTTTACTAAACGATTGCTTTTATATTGTAACCAGCAACCCGCCCCGGCTTCGCACGGGTAGCAGAGCATATTATGTCTACATTTTTTCGTTATTATGTGTTAATCTTAGAAGATAGACATATAGATTTCCTATATTTTAATAGCTATTATTATGAGGAATAACTCCGTGATACAATGTTTTCATACAACTGTATTGGTTTACGCGGCAAACGCCAGGGAAGCTTCCAGTCGGAATGATTTTTTCTGACATCTTCAACAATCATCGTCATATTTCAATAAATTTATACAAACCCCTAATAAAGGGTATATCTAAACCTTCCTCATGAATCACTCTATCCGTACGTGAAAACTGTATGAAAATCTATTCGGTACTTTTGCAGTTTATGCGAACAGACAGACAGAGAGACGCGGCGGGGGACTTTGTTTTATAATATGTAGGGACTAACTACATAACTATGTCAACAAATCAAGTCGAGTTTAAACTACTTCTGATTGTCGTATCGAAATGAAACCTTGTATGTATTTGTAGGATGATAATATTATAATGTGGCAATTTGGAGCTGAGCCATTAAGTGGATATAGGCAATCTTCAGTGGCTTCCAGTAAACCCTTCGAGTTTGGTATCATATATTGGTTTTGACGAGCAGATTGGGCTTAACGATGGTCTGATGGTGAAGGAGGTGGATAATGGAACGTATTTTCTTTAGTTTTTCTAAACTATGTACATAATTATTATTTCAAAGGTACTTCTTTAACTTATTTTATACGATTATGGATTCACACAGGAATTAAAGCGATCACGAAAAGGTACTACATATTTCTGAATGGCCAGACTGGGACAGAGTTAGCCTGTGACCACGGCCAGTGCAACCTGGTCGAAACGTCAGGCATTGATTATATGATGGAACGCGAAAGTTTAAAAGTTATTTTATCCGTCTTAAATTTTTTGCTTTTTACGCGCTTTTATATTAGCTTCACTTGTATGTTTGTTTGTATGTCTGTAACCGACTACTTTGGGCGCGATTTTGACCCACTTTAAACGGCCAGATTTCATTCAAATTTTGCACACGTGTCAAAGACCGATGACAATGCAATAATTCGATTAAATTTTTTATTTTTTTTAGTTGAATTTTCTATAAAAGCGTGTTTTTTAGTTTTTTAAACTATAATTATTTATAGTCCTCTTCCTTTGGTAAGGACTAACATGAATTTATATTCATTGCGAGTTCTAAGACAATCTAACTATCCTTGGGTTTCGTCATGTGTCCTGATTGGTGTCATTGGATTAGTAACATTAATCCACGTAAGATCCATGTTTTTGATCCTGGTTTACAGGAGTTACAGCAGTCGAAATAGTCCCAATATAAAAATTTTACATGTGTTTTTAATCCCCGACACAAAAAGATCTGAACAAAGAGAATCTGTAGCCAGTGGCATAACTATACCACTTGAGGCCCGTGCCTAATTCATCGGATGGGGCACAAGTTCAGTCTTGGTGCGTCGTGTGCTTAGAGCCTTGGTGTCGACGCCGCGAGTCCCCTAGGGCCATGGGCCCGGGGCATTTTGCCCGCTCTGCCACCCTATTGTTACGCCACTGTCTGTAGCATCATAGTTCCTAAACGGGTAGACTGATTATGATTTATTTATTTTTTGCTACAAAGCTGATTTGATCGAGAGTGTTCTTATCCTCGTGTTCAGCCGTTCGAAGACCATCAGCTCTATTCAAATCGTTAAAGAGATTTTTGAGTCGGGGGTATTTTTTTTTTAACTTCACTTAGAACTACTCAGCGGTATTTCGGTGAGGAAAACTTGTAAGTTAAAAGGGCATTGTCCTTTAAAATAACGCTGGGTATGCCGCATCGGTATTAGCATAACTACTACCATTACGAACAAGGAATACTAATTAGGAATACCTTTTACTTGGTACTTGTTAAAAGGCTAAGGAAACACACGTTCCGCATTACGCTCCAAGAGGCGTAAAATAAAAACTTCTAAAAGCCATTATATAAGCCCAAACTCGAGGAGTTTTTAGCCACTGAAAAGTTCCACTGTACACCTCCTGGCTCTATCATCAGATCAGCTCCAAGATACCAAATTATAGTATTGTCATTCAAACTACATATACCTACATGCAAACTTTGATTTGGGTACGACAATTAGAAGTAGGTCACAATAAAATTGATTTCTTAGATTAGTATTTTTTTTTGTATTTACATGATTAGATAGTTACAAGTGATAAAAAAGTAAAAAATAATACAAAAAAGCTAAAGAAATGTGCTTGGACTCTATGGTTCGGCACGCAACTTATTCGTTCTTCAATGGAAATATTAAGTCGTTATGGAAATTCACCGACCGATTAGTAAGCAGCTCGAGGTTTCAAAAGCAATAAATTAATATTAACCAATTTCCACAGTACTCTCTAAAATAGATATAGATATACATATAATTTCTCTTATGAAATATTGTAATTTGGATCGTAATCTGTGGCTAAAATGGGCTCGACGGAGGTTTCCATGCGTTTCGTAACCTGTTCATTCGATGAGTGGAACGTTGAACCATAGATAGGTATTTTCTTACGCATTCGCTTCTTTCTTATTAGGTTACGCATTTAAGTATCTTATTTCATGGCATTTGTTGTGAATCATTTTTATTTTTCTGTTACTGAAATTTGAACTTTGTAATGTGTTCATATGAACCTATACCTGTGCCTTGTCAATATATTTAGGAAAACATCATGTATGTTAGAAAAAATCTTCATCTCTTTACAAAATGGGGTGAAAGACATAATTATGTTACTAGAGATGGACATAAACTAATTCAACAAAAATTTAGGTTAGCAAAAGTGCAAACATCTTTTATGGGGTACTGAGTTAAATTCTATAATAAAATACCTGATAATATTCTTCAACTAAGTGAGAAGAAATTTAAAACTTGTATAAAACGCACGCTATGTAAACGAGCATATTATAAACTAGATCATTTTTTAGATGATAAAAATGCTTGGCAAAATGCCGGTCCTGCTCCACAGTCACACTGTCAATGAGATTTATTGATATTTTGATTATTATTATTATTGACATTGTAAATTTTATGGAACATTGTGTTATTTTATACACTGTTGACATTGTAGTTAAGATAGGCTTTTTACAACCTTTTGTTAATTAAAAAAATAATAATAATAATTGAATTGTACATGTGAGAACTGTGTAGTCACAAGTATTATGTTAATTTTGTATGTTGCCTAGCAATTCTTTTCCATTTTAAAACAATATTAATTTATGTTACATTGTCCTCACATTAAATTGCGCCTATAAGCAATGTAACAAATAACTATGTAAAAAAAAAACATGTTGGAAAAGAGTGTCCTTGGAGTTTCTTGCCTGTTCTTCTCCATAGCATCTACGTTTTGGAACAGGCAACTAGCTTCACGACCGTCTTATACTGTCTGACTCCTCCTGACAATTCAAAAATACCTACAATGGGTTTAATTGAAATAAATAATTTTGATTTTGATTATATAGATTGTAAATTCCTTATATTACCGGTTAATGGTAACAGATCCGGCTGACGTCTAATGATGTCGGATCCGCCGGATTGCCGGATCCAGACTTCCGGATTGCTATCCCTAAGCCCGATAGGCATTTTCCCCCTGCTCGAAAGACCCCTTACGAAGTATCGTTTCGATACGACAATTAAATGCAGGTTACAGTCGACTTTCAAGATTTATTTATACCTATAGTTAGTTACAACTGAAATGAAGTTTAACAAAAGTTTTAAAAAGTAACGGACGTGAGATAACAGTCCGTTTACTTTCTCATAATTATGTATTAATTAAACTGAGTACCTACAAAGTGACGCAGAAAAGTAACCAACCGTAATAAATGTTATAAAATATAAAAGTCAAATGTTTACCGACACACTTTTCATGATGACTTCTCAAATCGCAATTAATTTTTTTTTAAATAAAATGGAAACGGAAAAAAGTGTTACGAAACGCTTCCGAAAAGAAAACGAAGACAGACGATAGGTAGTACTAATGGTACCTGTACCTTTCATGATGGGTCAGAAAAAAAATCCATCCTGATGAAAAAAAACTATATTTTTACTGTTTTTTAATAGCATTATTCATGCTCGATAAATGATACGATACGAAATGATAATTTCATGAAAAATAAATCAAAAACAGCTGACGCTCGGGTCAATGGACGCGCGGGCGAACGAATTCAGAGGTATTCATGATCGCGTTAATTCCCGTGTGAATACATAATAATAAAACAAAACTGTCGTCCCTAATATGAGCCATTCGCAAAATATCTAAATTTATTCCAAAGAAAATAAGCATAATCCCACTAATATTATAAATGTGAAAGTTTGGATGGACGGATGTTTGTTTGTTACTCTTTCATGCAAAAACCACTGAACCGATTGCGATGAAACTTGGTATGTAGATAGCTGCAGACCTGGATTAACATATAGGTTACTTTTTATCCCGATATTCCCACGGAATCAGAACTTACGCGAGTGAAACCGCGGAGCGCAGCTAGTATTTAATAAATTACCTAACAACATAAAAGTAGCGGCAAGTATGTGCACCTACAAAAGGAAACTGAAAGAATATGCGTGAAAAATTTAACTATCCCTAATTATGTAAACTGCCTAATGATGTAAAATGTAATAATAAATACATATAAATATATTTATTATTACAATAAAATTGTATAGTATAGTGTAAGACCCTAGAGCAGGGGTCGGCAACCTGCGGCTCGCGAGCCGCATGCGGCTCTTTTGATGTGAAGTTGTGGCTCTCCTGTTTCATATGTAAAAAAATATTATTTACTATCAAAACTCTTAAAACTGTGCAATATGATAATATGCATAATTGAGTACTATGATGACTGAGATTTTTAATTACATTTTGATTCACATGTTTATCTAAAAGAAAAAGATCATCCAATTCCTTTTACGGCGGACAACATTTTAATTACAATTTTTATCCGCAACAACCAAATATTTTTATGACTTAAAAAAGGTCATTATAGGGGTGCCACTTACAAGTTTAATTGGCTCTTTAAAAAATGTAAAATTTTTTAAATTAACTTTTGGCACTTCCGTCTCAAAAGGTTGCCGACCCCTGCCGTAGAGGCAAAAAACAATTGTCAACAAAAAATAATTGGTTGTCTGTAAAGTCGGTTTACGGACGATAATTTTCCGTGATAACGTCATAAGACACAATATTTTTAAAACTCTGGTTAAAAAAACATTAAATTTTTAATTTTCTAATATTATTTACAGTTTTTGCAAATTTAATTTAAATAATTTGTTTAAATATAATCACGAACAATTAGTTATAGAAATAAATTGAAATCAAATCAAAGTCAATAAACGAACGCTTAGGCCGATCGTGCCTCTCTATCGCTTGTTCCGCGCTCTCGCTTGCACGCTCAGCTCAGGCGGAACATGACAATTTTTCGTGCGTGCAGCCGGCGTTCATCGATTTATAAGACGTTATCACGCCAGAAAAAAAAGTCTATCTCATTGTAAGTGAACTTCATGTTTTTATAATAAATAAATTCTTTAAACAGATTTATTTCATGCACCTACACTAGAAAAAGGCTATTTTAGTTCGATTACGTCAGTGGGACTAAATTATAGTTATGTGGGTCTTTTATACGCCTCTCTGCCTACCCTTTGGGAGTATAGGCGTGAGGGCGTTACATGTAAGTACAAACAGCGCCCCGCGGTTTCACCCGCGTAAGTCCCGACCCCGCGGAAATATCGGGATAAAAAGTACCCTATGCGTTAATCCAGGTCTCCAGCTATCTACATACCAAGTTTCATCGCAATCGGTTCAGTGGTTTTTGCGTAAACTTTCACATTAATAATATTAGTGGGATGTACATATTATACGAATTATATTCGAAGTTCGAAAATTTTAACGTTCGTTTCATACGTGTTACTGTTTGAGATAGAAGAACAAAGAGTATAGGTAATCGTATTCATTTTCACACGCTCCCTCTATTTTCTACGAGAATTACGTGAGACATCATAGTTACTTAATTTATTAATACTTTAGATATGTGTGGGTAAGGGAGAGTGGGCAACAGTGGATGTTTTCTGTATTAACTCAAACTGTTACGAGGTTTATCGCTAAATCACTGTTTTCTACAATTAAATTATAGGAAAAGTTATTAAATTTTTAAAGAAAAAGGTATTTGTTTACGAATAACACATAAATTTGCCTTTGACAAAAAGGTCAGAAAAGCTCCACTTTGACCCAGGATTGGGTCACTTTGGATCGGGGCATGGGTGACAGTATAAAAGTTACTTTGTTGGTTATTTGTGCCATAAAAAAGTGTTTAATCGAATATCCTAACAGCCTTACAAAAGTTTGTAAATATTAAATTTATTGTAACTTTAAAATCTGTCTCTCTTAGAACCATTACAACATATAAAATAGTCGTAAAATTTTCCTTAGTACATAATAAAACGTTATGATATAAAAATTATCAAGGCACCAACAATTAACAACAAAATAACTTCTTTAGTAGTTATTTTAATATCTATTAAAATAATCCTTTTAACTTGAAATCAAATGTAAATTAAATTAACGTAAATTCATATCAGGAAATCAATATTGAAGTTCTATGTGCCTTATTATTTATACATTTCTCTTTGCATATCCAAAAAACTTGTGCAACTCCTGTAATATCTGGCACGTTTGACATATGAAGCGCAGTAGATAACTGATCCATTGTACCCCAAATCAAAATGATTAATTGTGACCCAATGACGGTTATTGAAAAAGATGTAGCATCTATTTCAATAACCGTTAATAGAAAAAAAATAGAGTTAAAACAATATACCTTACAGTTAATTATAACAAGTACCCAACATTTAACTGTAGACAAATGTCCAGAAATATTACTATTAAATTTAAAACAAGTAAAAGAAATAGTTTCGTTCTAGCCTGTTGACCGGAACGTCGCACTACGATCTCCTGCTCTAATACGGTAGCAACGATTGGTAAGGCTTGTATTTAAGAGCAGCAAAGCGTTTGTTCACTCGCATGCACACAATTTGTTCGGACTTAGAGCGAATGATTCACTATACCCCGTGATCAACTGTTACCCACTCTCCCCTACATAATGACATTCGCTAACTTGGCATCTGTTTAAAACATCGCTTCGTAGCTTAGTGTTGTGACCGGACGTGGACGTGGTTCGGGATAAATTGGATTGTTGCCTGCGGTTAAAAGTTTATGTAACACTCAGGAAATCAGGTTTGTAAGTGTTATGTGAATAAGACTATGAAAAATTGAATTAATGATTATTATTTTATTGTAAACCCAAACATTCAAAGTAAATGTTTCGGCAAAAGGTGTCTACAGAACGTATTATTTTAACTTTTAATAAAGAGCAGCGTATTTGACTTTACAGTTTACGTCTGTATTATGCAAGCTCAATTGCACCGAAAATAGATTATTTAGCATTAAATACTATTTACTTATAACCTGTTGGAATAGTTTTTATTACATGTTCGAATTACTGTCTTAAGCTATCACTTTATAACTCGGCCACAACGCGTTGTAGATATTTCTAAACTTTTGTAAAACATTATAATAATAATAATAACTTCACACATCTCACACACGGCCGTCTGATCCCAAACTAGGCAGAGCCTGTACTATGGTAACCAGACTGGTGATGAACATACTTATATATTTCTAAATACATACATATTATAGATAAATTACACCCAGACACAGAACAAATGATCATGCTCATCACACAATTATTTGTCCTGGGTGGGAATCGAACCCACGACCTCTGGCTTAGCAGTCAGGGTCACTAACCACTAGACCAACAGGCCAGTCAAATATTAATAAGACACATCACTTTTTGGAGTTTACTACATAAGAATCGATTTTCATATAAGTCTCGCGGAATGGAAATTTTATGAGAAGTGAAATTAATAAAAGCATTACGTTTTCTGTCACTTTCAAATCATGTAGGTATGTTTATAGTATGCACCGGTCAGTGGCGTAACTATATCATGTGAGGCCCACGGCTAATTCATTAGTACATTTTGTAATTAGTGCCTCCTGTGCCCGGGGCCCCCTCGAGGCGGGGGCCCGTGGCATTTTGCCTCTGCCACCCTATTGTTACGCCACTGGTACCGTTTATTAGCGGCTTCAGGGTTAAAGATGTTAAGCGTGCTTTCAAAAAAGCCCTTCTCTGACTTCAGCCAGCAAAGAGACTTTTCTACTTGGGTTACTGTGCGAGGGCCCGGGCGGTTGACCTGCTTGCCACCCCCTAACTGCCGCCACAGGGCAGAGTCGTATTAAACACCCACTTACGTAATAGGGGACAATCTATTGTGATACTTCTGTAAAACTTAATTCATCATCATATTCCTGCCCTTCTCCCAATGTCATTAGGGTCGGGGCAAATGTGTAACATTGTCAAGGGTTTTTTTTTATTGCCGGCGACCTTTCTGACGGATATTCCCAAGGAGGATCTTGAGAATATAGTTGTTTTAAGACGCAACAGTATTGTATTGTACCTATAAGGAAAAATGGGTAGTCAGAGGAACCTAGGGTAAGGGATACTGCAAGTCTTGGATGGGGAACAGGACTGAGACTGCAGTAGCTCGCAGAGGCCGGGATCGCGTACCTTAATGTCCTGTACCTATTTCCTGTGACTGGAGATGCCACTAGGACAGGAAATCCAGCTGGCCACCTGTAAAACTAAATCATTTTGATTAAATACTTTTTCATTTATATTTTTGATTTTGACTAAATACTTTTTCCTTTTTATTTCATTTAAAAAATAATAATAATGTCATATTGCCGCCAACCGAGCACTTAGAAATGTATCTGTGGTTCTAAATCACATGATGCTCAACAAATCATAAATAATTATTTTGTTTTTTACTTACTTACCTACCTTGTAAACATAAGTGTTATTCCTACAAAATAAGTACACAATTCGCATCATAATATGACTTCGACCTCAAATGACAGTCTATAAGATGAACGTAATGGCTGCCGTGGCCATGAGATCGTTATTTACTCAAACGTGTATACACAAAAGGAAAATAAATATTACATAAGTTACTGTATTCATACAAACTAGCAGAACTCACGATTTGAACGACGGCAGCACTCGTGTTTTGGTGCCCAAGTTGCCCAACACTCGAGTGCATTGTAATTAGAATAATGATTGATGATTATGATTACTTTTTCTATCACAGGATTAATTAACAAAAATATTTAAAAACAATAACTTTGTTTAGTTTGTAATCATGTTTAGATACGTGTTTATTAATTAAATATTCCTTATTTTATTTACTTTCTATTTCTCATTACGTTTAGTAACTTTTTAAATAAACGTTCACAGTGTCTGCCTAGGTAATAAAAACACTGGTGCCACTCTAAACTTGGCCTCTAAAATAAAAATGTTTTAATGATATCGATCACATTAATCTATAGACGTGGCAACACCAATACCAACGGTACCTATCATGCGTATTGCACACCTATTTGTTTAAAAAATATAAGTATCAAATAAAATGATTTTTTTATGGTATAGGGGGCAAACGAGCAGACGGGTCACCTGATGGTGAGTGACTACCGCCGCCCATGGGCACCATCAACTCAAGAGTCACAAGTGCGTTGCCGGCCTTTAAGGTGGGGGTAGGGGAAGGGGGGAGAAGGAGAATGCGGGAAGGGGGAGAAGAGGGGAAGAGAGAGAAGGGTTAGGGCCTCCGGGAACCTCACTCATTCGGCGAAACACTGGTCAAGCCGGCTCATACTGCCGAAGCATGGCTCTCCCAGATGGTTAGAATTGCTATTCATCTATATGTGTAGTCTATTATTAATAAAAAAAAAAATATCTTTTCGCCTCAGTAAAATCACAATGTCTCTTCAGTATTGCTAGAGACATCGCTTTCCACTTTTTGACCCGCTTTTTACCCCAATTTTTTATGGTATAACATAAAAAATTTGGGGTCAATCATGATTAATATAATGGTAATAAGTAATCATGATTATTTTTTATCAGATGATGTAATGTGATTACAAAAGTAGTGGAATTACGCCCAAATAGTTTACGTTAAACGTGTACCTCTGTATGTAAATCCGAACTAGTAATGAAAATGTTAGAATAACTGTCTGTCTGTTATCTCCGTACCAGAGCAGGTAGTTCTTCAAAAATTCTTAATAAATAACTTTTAGTGTTATATTTCTATAAACTAGAAGAATAACAAAATAGCGTCGCCGAATGTCTGAATATTCGGGGACATGAATATTTTTTGTTATGACAGTCTAAAGTACGGTGCGTTTCTTGGACATAAGGTAATAATTACTGAATATTTTAGTTTGTCCTTTCTTGCCAGAATGTCAAATAAGACGCACAAGGACTGAATATACTTTAACTAATATTTATTAATGTTCTATTACAGTGTTGTGTGTTTCTATGTTTATGAACAAAAGTGTAACACTCACACAATAAATATTTTCTATTAATATTAGGTATTGGCGCTTTCATCTATAATAGTGATTTATTGGCATGATCGCGTAATTATAATGTTAGTAGTTCTGTTTTCGAGTGCATTTTGACGATGATTGATTTTTTATTTTTTGATGATTTTTTAAGTGGTCACCTTGTAAAATGTAGTAAGTGTTGCTTATGACTGCTAAAGTTAAATTTAAAATCGATTTGTTTACAGATATTGCGAAAGTTTATTATCATATGATAAACTTATTTCTTAGAAGATCTAACTAAATCAATCAACGTTGTTTCTCTCGCGGTCTTGACTTCACGGCGAAAACACTGTGTAAACCACGTAGGTTCACAAACATCGTGTTTCCACCGTAGTTTCTCACAGAACCCACGGCACTCACACACCAAATCCACGGTGAATACACAATAAGTATCCACAGTGGTTACATAATCAATCCACCGTCGTTACAATCTGTAAAAATACAAAAAGCCCGCCGTGATTGCAGTAGTTTCTCGTTAAGCCCACGGCACTCACACTCCAAATTCACGGTGAATACATTTTTACAACCTTTTCACTTCAGGAATTTTATTTTCGTATCCGGAATTAAAATTAGAAACAGTAAATTAACAATTGCTACGCATTATTTCCGTATAAAGTCATGATGTTGACGTTTTATTCTCTTCATGTGTACGAGTTACGTAAGTATGAACCTTTAAACAAAAGCATCACAAAAATGATATCAAAGTCATAATATCATGAAATAGCTAAATAATTAGTAATGTCATTACGTTTTACAATGTATTTAATTAATATTTTATGTTATAATAATTGTTATTTTTGTGTTCCGTCTCACACAACTGTCAAGCCAGATGACAGACAAGTACTTACTGTTTGTGTCGATTGACAATAGTCACTGTGATAATCTCTCCACTTAAATAGTACTTACGGAACTCCGTTTGAGTGTTTGTTTTAAACAACTTAGCGTGTTTCATGAAACTTACGACAGGACGTTTTTCTATTTAGTTAAGAATTTTATTACGCCAGGACGTTTCATATGTTGTGTTTATGAACTCTTTTGAGTATACTCTACTGTAATCATGTCGATGCTTGATCCTGATCAACCGATAGGTACCGGTGGAAATTAGGAGAAGCCTGAATCGGGATAATTAATTTTTCAGTGGTAGAATCAGAGTATTCATATATCGTAAAAACACAATATCACTGTATAAACTCCCCATGAATTCTGCATAATGTGGAAAAATAATTAATTTACAATTAAATCGGCGTAAATACACCGTGAATACACTATAGATTGACGGTGTGACATCTGCGAGTACACCTGAGAAATTCCTTGGTTTCAGTGTGTAGTAACTATGATAATTCTGTGGAAACACTGTACCAATGGAACAAACACACAGTGAAATCAATCATGGTAACACAGTGCCTCCACTGTGTTTTCACCGTGTAGTCAAGACCGCGAGGGTTAGTTATAACTAACCCTCGCGGTCTTGACTACACGGTTTGTGTTTTAACCTAAGTTTGGTGAAAAGTAGACTAGTAAGTCATGATAACGTTTTTAAATTGGTTCAACAATCAATAGAAAGTAGAAAGAAAGAAAAGTTACTTATTTCGATGTGCATCTATCGATATATAATCTTAGATGTAGCAATATAAGAAAAGTAATAATAAAAGAAAAAAATACACTATAAAATACAAATTTTCTGTGTAATTGTGTGAGCGTTTTGTTGTTTTTTTTTTTCTACTTGTATTTCAACAGTAAAATAAAGGTGTTTCGCGTCTGCACAAAAAGAGGATCCAGTTTCGATAATATCGTATTTGTAAATAAAATGCTCGTAAATGTCTCATAAAACCTAGCCCTATTGCACGATTACTTGGTTAATAAAACGGAAAACTATCTTGATTGTAAAATCCAACCGGTTTATCTAGTACCTAGCCATATGACAACCTATTAAAACGTGACAATTATGTTAATGTCAACTTTGTAGGTAGAACATAAAGATTACTTTTAAAACTTTCTTATTATTTCTTTGTCTATATTCTTGATCTAAAAAAAGTGGAAAACCAAGAATAGATCCAGTTTACTTACGTGTCATACCTAGATATTGATTAATAGCGAGATAAGTATTGAATGATGATGAAATTAGCATAATGTAGGCACTTAAGTATGTTACTATAGCCTATTTAAAATGTTAATTATCATTCTTGGTTTGATAACGTGCTCGGTTTGATAATAATGACCTTCAAACTTCAACTGGGGCTGTCTAAGCCCTGGTTATTATCCCTAGTATGTTTGTTGGTCATTATTTTTAGTAAAACGAAAACGTTATTTGAGACATAACTTTAAAAATAAGTTGGTTCTGTATTGCATTTATAATGCGGGCAAAGCTGATATTACGACAAATATTACATGTCTAGGCACAGTTCTGTACAGGCTGCTGTGTTGAGCTTGTCCACAGATTTACTGCGCAGAATCTTTGTCGATTTCGAGTCAATTATCTTATAAGTTCAAAAAGAATTATCATAATTAGGTAATTCGAAAATATTTTTCTTTTAAATTATGGTCATATTAGACATAATATTATTAGGTTCAGGGTCATTGTGGAATACTATTTCTTACTTATATTATGAACTGAGAAGTAAAATGTCGAATAACCATGTAAGTTTTGTACTACATCGAATACTTAAAAAATGAAGATTCCTCAGTAGCAACATTTATACAAAATTATTAAGGATCTTAGTTTTATACTTTTTGTTGATTGCATTTAAGGATTCTATTTGTATGAAATAGAATCCTTAAATGCAATTAACAAAAAATGACTTTAACTGACCTTTTTGAAGTGAAAACTTCTTTAGGGGCGTTGTGCACTTTTTGGGATGGGTAAAAAATGTTAAACTCGCGTCAGGACACGTGACCTGATCGAAAATTCCTAAGACGGAGCCGAGTTTCTTATATTTAAAAAAATATAACATTCGAAATTCAAACATTTATGAGCGGCCAGGAGCGCAGAACTTCCAGTGTACCCTATGTATACATTTAGATATGTTTTTACCTACTTTTTATTTTTAATCTAATTATATATTTAAAGATGTGTGTGTATGTGTGTGTGCAAATACATTGTGAAGTTATGTTTTCACTTCTGCCGTGCAGTTCTACGACTGACTGTTTTTTTTTGTCAAGTAATCAAATATGATAATTCTATTCATGTCATTGAACCTTGCTAAAGTGGTAATTTTATTTATTGCAAACGAAAGTAACAATTACCTTTTCCTTGACTTTAAAGGCAAATTTTCATCTTTTTTTTTTGTAGCAGGTCTACATGAAATGTGCTTTTGATTTTTCAGGCTGTTACGACCTAGGGTATTTTTGTCGTAGCTGTTGCAACACCATTTTCCTTTCAAGAAAGTCAATGTCAAAATCTGCCAAGTCTTTGGAAACTCGAAAACTTTTTCGCAGAACGATTTCCAATTTACTTACTTTCTAACTTGACTTACTTTATTTCAGATATCGGATAAAATTGTGGAAATTAATCAAACATGTCTGAAGAATCAGAAGTGAAGGCGTTTTACACCGGTAAAAACTTTTTCATTACCGGCGGCACAGGATTTGTTGGCCTATGTCTAATTGAAAAAATTCTGCGATGTATTCCCGATGCTGGAAAAATATACCTTCTAATGAGACCAAAGAAAGGAAAGGAAATAAATGAAAGACTTGAAGAGTTTCCAAAAGACCCGGTAACTATTAATTTACACAAGATTTTATTTAGGAACTTTGAATTTGATTCCTAAGCTACTAGGAACAGAAAAACTATTATTAGCATTTAAAAATAATTCCGAATTTAAAACATGTAGGACGTATTTCATACCTACTCAATTTTCTGTTCATTATTTCCTGCAGTAAAATAGACTAAAAAATAATTAGAGAAACAGAACAGAACATCTCTGTTTAAATTTATCCTAACATTCTTGTATTGGATTAAATATGTATGTCCACATATTAACAATAAAAACACAGCAAGAACACGTTAGCATTTTTTGCCTTAAGCATGCATGCAAACTAGAGTGTATTATTAGAGTTTTGTTTATTACCTTCAATAGGAATGATTTAAGTATGGCTAAGTTGACAAGATACTCCACCTAGATCCTGTATCCATCTAAATCCTACATCTTTATATAAATACTAGCGGACCCGACAGACGTTGTCCTGCCTGAACTTAAAAAATATTATTCCTGGAACACTATCGCAGCGCCATCTACCGGGTCCAATTGTAAATCTAAACCATCCTCGAATCCACCTGAAGACACACAAAAAAAATCATTAAAATCGGTTATCATTCCTGGAACCCTTATCTCAGCTTTGAGTTCAGGAACATACACACGCACAGAAGAAATCTTCTTTATACATATATTTCTTCTTTACGTGTGTATGTCACTGAACTCCTCCTACACGGCTGGACTGATTTTAATGATATTTTTTGTGTGTCTTCAGGTGGATTCGAGAATGGTTTAGATTTACAAGTAGACCCGGTAGATAGCACTGCGATAGGGTTCCAGGATTAATATTTTTTGCATTTCAGCTGGACAACGTCTGTCGGGTCCGCTAGTGTACATATATGTCCAGATAGACTTTCTATAATTTTTGTTTTTTAAATTGTAAACTTCTTTAGGCATGTTGGGCACTTATAGTATGAGGAAAAAGCACTGGACTTGCATGACCGTCACACTCAGATGACATATACACAGATGTGTGTGTAAATGTATAAATATGTGTGTATGTGTTTCCACTTGACATGTAGTCTTACGACTGACAGTTTTTTTGTTACTTTATGCTTATTAACTTAATTAAACTTAAAAAAGAGGAATTTAAATTAACAAGCAAGCAGTGGAAAAAAATATTTTCCACGAATTGTTCAATTGTTCATTAATATTGATGTCAAAGTCATTTTTAGACAAAGTATTGAGCAAATAAAAAAAAAATCATTAGTACCTTATAATTTATGCAAAATACATGAATCATTGTTTTGTTGTGATTGTGACATACACAGACCAGATCTAGTCTTTAAACGGAGAGTTTGTTGCTTCAAAACAGTATCTAATAATTTACAATTAAACTATAATGTTGACTATTTTATTACCATAACTAGTTTTACTGGTATAGATTAGCGATATGCTGAATATTTGTATCCATATCTGTGGATGTTCATTGGGGGAAAGTATTTTTAGGCTATTTCTAGCAATGTAGTTCCGTACCTTCTGAACTAGTTGAGGCTTTATCTCAGGAGGTAACTGTTCGTCAGTGCTAATAATATCCTAAATTACAAATTTCATATGTGTGGATATAGAAATGCACAAAAACAATATTAGGTAAGTAGTGGTTACACTTATGGTAGTATATCACACATTTGCCAAGTTGTAACTAGTGTCTAGAAAATATTCAGTGGCATCATATTCTAAGGTTCTTAAACATTTAAAAGTGGATTCTTTACATGTTATTTTAGTCAGCTTAGGGAGATTTGGAATTAACCTAGCTAGTGACTCAATTCAATTCAATTCTTTATTTTATGCATTCCAAAATGTTTACAATGGTGAAAAAAATAATAATAATAAAATGGGCACAGCATTTAAATAATTTTAACAAATATATTTACTCTAATATAAATATTTAAAGAAAAAAAAACTTATTTTTTGGACATAATTACTCTGAACGAGTACACACAAGATTTCCTCACCGTCAATAGTGTTGAAAATTGTTGCTGTTGTTCATAGACAATAAGTGCCTTGTATAGTTTTTTTTTAATATTCTCATTACAACACATTACAATAGATCATTTGAATGTGCAAATGCATTACTGCAGAGGTACTGAGCTAACCTATGCGCTGGCATTAATTAATTGTCTGTAGGAGTACCTTAGTTAAGACGTGAAACTGTTTCAAATAAATGAATAAATTCAAATTCGCATTTATAATATAAGGGTTCTCTGAAAAAATAAACCTTTCCAAATTATTTTACTTGTTCATACAAATGTGCAAATAAGTGCACATATAATAATTTTCATTTATTGGACTTTGGTGGTGTGTATGTAAGAATCAAACCAACTTAAAACAATCAGTCACTATTAATTTATTAATTAGGTACTAAGTAATTGAACTGCGGTGTCACACAAACTTTGGTGAGCTATGATAAGAGTTTGATAATTTACAGCTGTTTGTTGCCTTGTATTGTTGTTTACCATGAATGCAAACAGAAAGGCATGGTAAGCGAGTTCATATATTTGCAAGATTAGCAGTGAGATTATTGCAGTTGCCAATCCTATGTGATGTTCAATAAAAATTTCAGATAATAAGGTACCTTTTCCATGTTACAGATCTTTGAAAAACTCCTCCAAAGCAATAGCACAGATATATTTAAGAAACTAACCCCAATAGCAGGGGATGTAGGTGAGGAGAACCTGGGTTTAAGCCCACAAGACCGTCAGCTGCTAGTGGACGATCTCAATGTGGTTATACATTCAGCTGCGACACTGGACTTCCAAGAGAACCTGAGGCCTACTGTCAAGATTAACTTGTTGGGGACTAGACGTGTTATGGAGTTGTGTAAAGATGCAAAGAATTTGAAGGTGAATACTGACACTCTTGTTATGAAAAAAGAAAATTAACCCAAATTATGTAATATATACTCATGTCTGTATGACGTAAGCAAATTTGGTTGGCATCAACGATGTTATGGATATTCGCATCCGCAATCGCGGAGCTTCCGCATCGGTTTTGACATCTGCATCCGTATCCGCATCCGCGGATGTGAGCTTTCAAAAATCCGCATCTGCGGATGTCAAAAAATTCTGCATCCGCAACATCCCTACTTGGCATACACCCAACTATAATTTGGTCCCACTAACCGGGCCCTTTGGGAATTACTAACGACTGGCTTGGTGGTCTAGTGGTTAGTGACCCTGACTGCTATGCCTTAAGCCGTGGGTTCGATTCCCACCCGAGTCTGGGTGTTCTTTGTGTCCGTTGTTTGTATGTTTGTAAAGTCCTCCGCGATACAGGAGTAATTCCTAATGCGGGAGTTGTCTTTAAAAAAAAAAAAAAATTGGTAATTAAAGATGAGAAAATTGGGAGTATATTGAAATGAAAAGAATGGGAAAGTAATGAAAAGAAAGCGAAATTGCTTATACTGATGGTTTGGGGAGTATAAGCTACATTTCGAGTTGGTCATGGTTGCATACCTGTTCCTCGATCCCTTGTACTGGCTATTGTCGGGACGACCCCTCTAACAGTATTTCGTGAATTAAAACCCGAAAGAGACTATAAAACAAAGTAAAGCTAGGTACTTTGTTTACTTGATTTTTACAGTCTATAAATTAGCTTCACTTGTACGTATGTTTGTAAACGACTCCTTTGGGCACGATTTTGACCCACATTAAACGGCCAGACGGTTCATTAAAATTTTGCCCACCTGTCAAAGACCGATGACAATGCAATAATTCAATTATTTTTTTTATTTTTTAATTGAATTTTCTATAAAAGCGTGTTTTTTAGTTTTTGAAACTATAATTATTAGTTCTCTAAACATATTTGATTGCTTATTTTTTTAATCGATTAAAAAGAGGTTTACTATTTGTTGGTATATTTTTTTTATGGTAACAGTAATTCTGTTACACTTTGACAGAATTAATCTAGAAAGAGGGCGGGAGGGGGCGTGAAGGGAGTTCGTGGTGTTACCACATAATAAATTTAAAATAGTCTAAATGGGATTTATAGACAAAGAACAATAGAAAACTGACCAAATAATTGGGAAATTCCGGAAAAACAAAGTTTATTTTTTCTATATAAAAGGAGTTATTTGTTACTCAATAACATCCTTATCGCCAAAAGGCTTTTTATTGAATTTGATACAAACATGGAATGTAAATTGAATTAACACATTGGCATATGGGAACTGTGATCCACTTAGGCAAAGCCGCGGCCAAGATATTGACAGTTTTATTTTCTATTTAAAGGTTTTGGTTCATGTATCATCAGCATACGTGAACTCCTTCCTCTCTGAAGCTGATGAGAAGATATACGAGGCTCCAGAAGATCCAGAAAAGGTCATATCCTTGATCAGTACCCTTAATGACCAGGAACTGGATGAAATAGAACCTAAGTAAGAACTAAACCTTGGTTATCCTAATTAACCTTACAAATATTAACACATAAGAAAGTTTGTGAGGATGGATGGATGTTTGTTAGTCCTTCACCTTCACGCAAAACCTGACCGGATCTGGATGAAATTTGGCACAGAGATATATTAAAGTCAGAGGTACAAAAAAAGACATAGGGTGGGTACCTTTTATCGAGAAATAAGGTTGGTTGTGTATGTGGACGGGTGCGTGTGCTTGCGTTCGTGAGTGCGTGTGAATATGTGTGTCTATGTGGACGTGTGGGTGTGCTTGCTATCGTGAGTGCGTGTGAATATGTGTGTCTATGTGGACGGGTGGTGGGTGGGCGTGCTTGCATTCGTGAGTGCATGTGAATATGTGTGTCTATGTGGACGTGTGGGTGTGCTTGCTATCGTGAGTGCGTGTGAATATGTGTGTCTATGTGGACGGGTGGCGGGTGGGCGTGCTTGCATTCGTGAGTGCATGTGAATATGTGTGTCTATGTGGACGTGTGGGTGTGCTTGCTATCGTGAGTGCATGTGAATATGTGTGTCTATGTGGACGGGTGGCGGGTGGGCGTGCTTGCATTCGTGAGTGCATGTGAATATGTGTGTCTATGTGGACGGGTGGGTGTGCTTGCTATCGTGAGTGCGTGTGAATATGTGTGTCTATGTGGACGGGTGGCGGGTGGGCGTGCTTGCATTCGTGAGTGCATGTGAATATGTGTGTCTATGTGGACGGGTGGGTGTGCTTGCTATCGTGAGTGCGTGTGAATATGTGTGTTTATGTGGACGGGTGGCGGGTGGGCGTGCTTGCATTCGTGAGTGCATGTGAATATGTGTGTCTATGTGGACGGGTGGGTGTGCTTGCTATCGTGAGTGCGTGTGAATATGTGTGTCTATGTGGACGGGTGGCGGGTGGGCGTGCTTGCATTCGTGAGTGCATGTGAATATGTGTGTCTATGTGGACGTGTGGGTGTGCTTGCTATCGTGAGTGCATGTGAATATGTGTGTCTATGTGGACGGGTGGCGGGTGGGCGTGCTTGCATTCGTGAGTGCATGTGAATATGTGTGTCTATGTGGACGGGTGGGTGTGCTTGCTATCGTGAGTGCGTGTGAATATGTGTGTCTATGTGGACGGGTGGCGGGTGGGCGTGCTTGCATTCGTGAGTGCATGTGAATATGTGTGTCTATGTGGACGGGTGGGTGTGCTTGCTATCGTGAGTGCGTGTGAATATGTGTGTTTATGTGGACGGGTGGCGGGTGGGCGTGCTTGCACTCGTGAGTGCGTGTGAATATGTGTGTCTATGTGGACTGGTGGGCGTGCTTGCATTCGTGAGTGGGGGTGAATATATGTGTCTATGTGGACGGGTGGGCGGTCGTGAGTGCGTGTAAATATGTGTATCACTGTGGACGGGTGGGCGTGCTTGCGTGTGCGTGTGTAACTAAGTGAAAGTGCGTGTGGATAGGCACGAGTGCTTGCGTGGTGTGTTGATATATATGAGTTCATGTGCGGATGAGTGTAAGTACGTGTTTTAATAAATGTGTGTGCAAGAGTGACAATATATTTTTATTTTATTTTTGCTTGTCATTCCTTTTGTAGTCTAAAATAAATAATTATTATTTAATAAATTTGTATTGCAGGCTATTGAAAGATCATCCTAACACATACACATTTACGAAACATTTGGCTGAACACGAGGTGGTGAAATGCTCCGAGCTCTTCCCCTGCGCTATAGTGAGGCCTACTATGAGTAAGTTCTAATGATTTTTACAACGTATTGTTAGTAAACCATTTATTAAAACTATTGGTCGCCGATAGGTCAAAAATCGACTGCAATTAATTAAATTTTATTATTGATAGCAATAAAGCTTAGTTTCGTAAGCAAAAAATGATACTAAAACTCATCAATAATCATAATAAAGATAAATAAAAATAATCGTTTATTCATTTGTTTAATATAGGTATATATATATTATATAGGTGATAACATTTATAGTTATAACTAGCAGCTCACGTGCGGCTTCGCTCGATTGTAAATATTTATATATTTTACGCGGAACCTAATTATTTTTCAAAGTTTTTTTTTAAGCTCGTACAATTATTTGCACGACACTTATGCCTAAAATTCAGTTTTTAAATTTTTTGTCTGTCAGTTTGTTCCGGCTAATCTCCGAAACGGGTGGACCGATTACCCGGTGTTATCCTTATAACACCTAATACCACTATAACCACTCCTTAGTGACTACTTTTATTTTGGAATAAAGATTTGGGTACCGCGCAAAATATGTAAATATGTACACGCGAGCGAAGCCGTGCGGGAACTGCTAGTAGCTACAAAAAAGAAACCAGATTTTCCATGGATGACAAAATGAGGAGAAATGGTACTTGTTTTGTGTTTGCCTGGTAGTATTAACTTTTTAGTGACGTTGAATCGCAGTTAACTAGTGGCTCAGGCAGTGGTTGTACTGGAATAAAAGCTCGCATATTTTGTTGTATGTGCGACAGTTTGGACGATCTAAATGTAGTGACGTGTTAACGCGATCAAAATTGAACTTTATTTATTGGTCGCTAAAGCTGATATTTATTTTAATGTCTTGTTAGAGCTAGCCACCTGTTATGTTATTAATTAATTTGTGATTGTACTACTTGTTTTTTGTTGTTCTTTTGGCCTGTTCATTAACTGTAGTATAATATTTTTAGACGTAGAACTCTGAGTGTGAGGGTGGACAGGCCGTAGTTGAGTTTAAAACTTCCAGAATATTTCGAATAACAAGTCAGAGGTATAATAGCAATGTAACCGGAAGTGAACCGGTTGTACTTAAATGCTTTTAAAGTGTCGTATTATCTACCTAAAGTCGACATCCTTCCCTAATGTGAATAACTGAGGGCTGGTATTCTGGTGTAACTGGTTTATCGTCAATAACCTAATGCTACAAAAATACAAAGGTCTATGACCTTACATGTGTAAACAAACCTATAGCGCGATTCAATTGTATATAATAATAATAACTTCACACATCTCACACACGGCCGTCTGATTTCAAACTAGGCAGAGCCTGTACTGTGGTAACCAGACTGCTGATAAACATACTTATATATTTCTAAATACATACATGTTATAGATAAATTACACCGAGACACAGAACAAATGATCGTGCTCATCACACAATTTTTTGTCCTGGGTGGGAATCGAACCCACGACCTCTGATCACGGCTCAGCAGTCAAGGTCACTAACCACTAGACCAACAGGCCAGTCGATATGCGCGCCATCTATCGAGTACCAGATAAAGTTCAATAGTGTAATGGCCTCCTGGTAGAAGTTAAATATGACTTTTAACTTGTTTTAGTTGTTGCTGCGTGGAAGGAACCAGTCCCTGGCTGGACGTGTTCTAAAGTGGGACCGCAAGGATTCCTTATGGGTGCTGCTAAAGGTAATAATATATTATTTTTATGAGCCGGGTTAGGGATTAGAATATCCGCCAATATATAAATAGACACAATGTATTTAAATAATTTGCAATTAACACAATTACAAGTAATTCTCACTATTCACTTGTACTATTCGCTACAGTAACTCGTAGTATCGCTCAACTCGAACCGAATATCCATACCTCCAGACAACTACCTTATATAGTTCGAAAAACATCTCATAGAAAGTTCTAGTCTGTGCGGAAAGAGAACTGTCGTAGGATTTGAGGTCGCAGCAGTGCTAAATTACCTTTTTTTTGGTATGTTGTCACTTACGTCATTATAGTTCGACAGTAAATATCTTGATTACATATTCATATTTCAGGATGTCTGAGATTCTACATCGCACACAAAGTCTAAATAATATTCTAGGCAACGATAAAACTGTTAAACATACCTGTTAAAGCAGCCACACGTTCAGTGATTTTTTGCATGTCAATAATAGGATGTTTTGCCGATTTTTCTCGTTGGCAAACTGAATAATATTGAATATTATGCTCCTTGTGGAACTGTGTAGCGTAAAACATTTTTTCGAAATGTTTTGTTAATACTCGTAAAATAAGAAGAAAACAACACGACAATATCAACATGAAAACAAGTTCGACATTTGACACTTTTGACAGTTGGCTGAGTTGAGTCATATCATACTATTGATGTCATGTCAAAATCATACTATTAGTTTGCATAAACGCCACGCCGGTTCTCTTTCCGCACAGACACTTGACTCGACCGCTGTCCGAACTTCTAGAACTCAGTAGATCATTTTTATTGCTACACTATTTCGTTAGTATATTAGTTCCGTTAATCGCTAAAATATGGTGCTGTGATTCTCAATTTAGTTTCCGCTACTTGCGACTATCTAGTCTAGTTAATTTGCGCCCGCGCGTTAATTTAGGCTTTCACAGATTTTTTATAACATTTTGGAATTTATTATAAACACTATGTTCTCCAGGCGTAGTACGTCGTTTACCGCTGCCCAAAGAGAACGTAGCCGACTACATACCAGTGGACGTTGTGATCAATGAACTGCTCGTCGCTGGGTGGGAGGCGGCCAAGAACAAGTAAGTATTAGGAACCAGCTATGCTTGTGTTAATGTGGACGCGCCGCGACGACGTAAAGGCGCCGAGAGGGAGTACTAGAGCCGCGACGGTGTACTAGAGCCGCGACGGTTTACATGCCCCGCGACGGTGGACTAGAGCCGCGACGCTGTATATGCCCCGCGACGGTGGACTAGAGCCGCGACGCTGTATATGCCCCGCGACGGTGGACTAGAGCCGCGACGGTCTATATGCCCCGCGACGGTGGACTAGAGCCGCGACGCTTTATATGCCCCGCGACGGTGGACTAGAGTCGCGACGCTTTATATGCCCCGCGACGGTGGACTAGAGCCGCGAAGCTCTATATGCCCCGCGACGGTGGATTAGAGCCGCGACGCTTTATATGCCCCCGACGGTGTACTAGAGCCGCGACGCTCTATATGCCCCGCGACGGTGGACTAGAGCCGCGACGGTTTATACGCCCCGCGACGGTGGACTAGAGCCGCGACGCTTTATATGCCCCGCGACGGTGGACTAGAGCCGCGACGGTTTATACGCCCCGCGACGGTGGACTAGAGCCGCGACGCTTTATATGCCCCGCGACGGTGGGCTAGAGCCGCGAAGCTTTATATGCCCCGCAACGGTGGACAAGAGCCGCTACGGTTTACATGCCCCGCGACGGTGTACCAGAGCCGCGACGCTTTAAATGCCCCGCGACGGTGGACTAGAGCCGGGACGGTTTATATGCCCCGCGACGGTAGACTAGAGCCGCGACGGTTTACATGCCCCGCGACGGTGGACTAGAGCCGCAACGCTTTATAAGCCCCGCGACGGTGGACTAGAGCCGCGGCGGTTTATATGCCCCGCGACGGTAGACTAGAGCCGGGACGCTTTATATGCCCCGCGACGGTGGACTAGAGCCGCGACGGTTTATATGCCCCGCGACGGTGGACTAGAGCCGCGACGGCTTATATGCCCCGCGACGGTGTACTAGAGCCGCGACGCTTTATATGACCCGCGACGGTGGACTAGAGCCGCGAAACT
This sequence comes from Euplagia quadripunctaria, assembly GCA_963859945.1. Taxonomy (NCBI): domain Eukaryota; kingdom Metazoa; phylum Arthropoda; class Insecta; order Lepidoptera; family Erebidae; genus Euplagia; species Euplagia quadripunctaria. The sequence continues at coordinate 7,139,763 of OY982588.1, read as the reverse complement.
TTATATGCCCCGCGACGGTGGACAAGAGCCGCGACGGTTTACATGCCCCGCGACGGTGTACTAGAGCCGCGACGATTTATATGCCCCACGACGGTGGACTAGAGCCGCGACGGTTTATACGCCCCGCGACGGTGGACTAGAGCCGCGACGCTTTATATGCCCCGCGACGGTGGGCTAGAGCCGCGAAGCTTTATATGCCCCGCAACGGTGGACAAGAGCCGCTACGGTTTACATGCCCCGCGACGGTGTACCAGAGCCGCGACGCTTTAAATGCCCCGCGACGGTGGACTAGAGCCGGGACGGTTTATATGCCCCGCGACGGTAGACTAGAGCCGCGACGGTTTACATGCCCCGCGACGGTGGACTAGAGCCGCAACGCTTTATAAGCCCCGCGACGGTGGACTAGAGCCGCGGCGGTTTATATGCCCCGCGACGGTAGACTAGAGCCGGGACGCTTTATATGCCCCGCGACGGTGGACTAGAGCCGCGACGGTTTATATGCCCCGCGACGGTGGACTAGAGCCGCGACGGCTTATATGCCCCGCGACGGTGTACTAGAGCCGCGACGCTTTATATGACCCGCGACGGTGGACTAGAGCCGCGAAACTTTATATGCCCCGCGACGGTGGACAAGAGCCGCGACGGTTTACATGCCCCGCGACGGTGTACTAGAGCCGCGACGATTTATATGCCCCACGACGGTGGACTAGAGCCGCGACGGTTTATATGCCCCGCGACGGAGGACTAGAGCCGCGACGGTTTATATGCCCCGCGACGGTGGACTAGAGCAGCGACTACTTATATGCCCCGCGACGGTGTACAAGGGCCGCGACGGTGTACGTGCCCCGCGACGGTGGACTAGAGCCGCGACGGTTTATATGCCCCGCGACGGTGGACTAGAGCCGTGACGCTTTACGTGCCCCGCGACGGTGGACTAGAGCCGCGACGCTTTATATGCCCCGCGACGGTGGACTAGAGCCGCGAAGCTTTATATGCCCCGCGACGGTGAATTAGAGCCGCGACGGTGTACATGCGCCGCGACGGTGGACTAGAGCTTCGACGGTGTACATGCGCCGCGACTCGGACGCATATCGAACCGCGAAGACTTATGAGTCTAAATGCAAATATGAACACATACTCGCATGTTTGTTTGTTACGTTTTCACGCTTTAACTACTCAAACTATCGTCATGAAATTTCATATACACGTTGTCAGATGTACAGAAAAGGAGATAGGGTATGTACCCTATGATATGTATCATCCAGAAAAAACAGGATCTCCGGGAAAACGAGACGCGGCGCGAGAACTTTCATTGCGCGATCTGTATGATCCTGATCCTGTGATCAGTAGTTACTATGTAGTTCAATTCGTCTTCGCTAGATGATGTTGAAGTATGGTTTTTTTGCTGTTTAGGGAAGTCGCCACAGTATAAATATGTTGTACCTCTTATGCAATTAGCGATAATAATTAATTTTAAATTAGATATCAAAGTCAAATTCTTTATATTGTCTTTTTTAAATAAAAAAATATAGATCAACACAAGTTGCTTTGTCGAAAGTAAAACAAGTATAAATATATAAAAAAATTCGTGTCACGTTGTTTGTTTGCGCTGAACTCCTAAACTAATAAACCGATTTTAATGAAATTTTGCACACTGTGAGCAGTTTAGTCTAACTTGCTAGTAATATGACTGGCATGTTGGTCTAGTGATTAGAGACCCTGACTACTATGCCAGAGGTCGTGGGCTCTATTCCCACCCAGGACAAATAATTGTGTGATGAACATGATCATTTTTTCTGTGTCTGGATGTAATTTGTCCATAATATGTATGTATTTAGTAATATATAAGTATGTTTATCAGCAGTCTGGTTACCTACCATAGTACAGGCTCTGCCTAGTATAGGATCAGACGGCCGTGTGTGAGATGTGTCAAGTTATTATTATTATTATTAATATATAAAAATAAATAATACCGTGTTTCAAATAGATAAGATCGCTATCTGCAAGTGTCAATCTATAACCGCTGGTTTCCAAATATTTTGGACAGACAAACAAACAAATATCCAATTTTTGTTGATTTAAAGTTTTGATTGAATTACTTGCCCCCCACTCCCCTTGTCCCCCTATTTGATTTAGTATTTCTCTTAGTTCTCTAGTCTTAGTTGTTTCTAGCCGGGCTCTATCTTATTGTATACTTGCCAGGTCAGGGTTGTCGGTGTACCACTGCTCCTCGTCCACCTGCAAGCCTTTCACTTGGCTCATGATCGAGGACTCCGTCAATGGCATGCTGCATAAATATCCGCTGAAGAGTGCCGTTTGGTTTGTATACATTTGATTAGAATAAAGAATAATTTAATTCTCCTAAAATATTACATAGTCTCAGTAATATACAATACGTTTCAAATAAGAATGACCTTAATCTGTCAGCTGTCACTTGGAAAGTACGGTTAGCACACAAAAGTAATTTGCTTAACATAAAATTTATTTTTCTTTACTTTTTTAGCTGTAGTATTATCAAATCTATTGATTTCATAATTTTGAAAATAACTCAATAAAATGTTTATTATTTGGCTCTACTCTGATCACTTGAACTTTCGACTATTTGCAGTTCTGACCATTTTGAAATCTGACCAACTGCAAACAAATGGGCCTTCGAGCATAGCAGAGCTCGAAGGCCCATTTTAATTTAGCTTATGCTAAAAAATTTCAACTTAAGTTGAAATGTTTTTTTTTAGTTGATATATCAATATTTAATTTATGTTAAAAGTTTACTTGATATGTTAGTATTAAATTAAATTAAATTTTTGTTAGAAGTTTACTAAAGTAAATGAAATTGGGTAGATTTTAAGATTATATATCTTATAATTTTCATGTTTAAAACTTGGAAAATTTTTGGTTATATTTAATTTCATGTCAATTGTATAATTTCGTGTTGTCTTATTATGTAAATATTTTAATTCGTATGCTGTGGTCTCCACTAATTGAGGGAGTACACGTAATGACTTATTATACTGTGACACAGCTGCGAATGTCCTTTGTTAGAGATCCAAATAAATAAATTACAAATATAAATATCATTCCAGGTACCCGCACTTGAAGTTTGTTTCGTCCCTCTTAATGTTCCGTATATCTGCAATATTGGTGCACTTCTTCCCGGCGATACTCCTCGACATGGTGCTGAGGCTGACGGGAGGGAGGCCTGTGTAAGTACTCACTAATGTCACCCTCCGCGCCTTTTCCCAAATAACTTGGGTCGGCTTTCAGTCTACGTGACTTGTGGAGGTCTGATGGCAGTCACGTGACGTCCTTTACGTGAAGCGACTGCCATCAGACCTCCACAACCCAATTACTAGGCGATATCGAAGTTCTGTAGTTAGACCAGGTTGTCGGACTCCGTATTTTTACAATGTGTTCTTAATGTTGGATGGACAAAATCGACAATAAATACCAGAAATAATTAGAAGTGTCATATACAGCGCAATGCAAAAGTCAGTTCATCATAAAAATGCGACATTAAGGATTTACAGTCAAACTTTTTTGGACTGTTTGGAACATTTATAAGAAAAAAAATAGCCAATTCCATCCGTTCTCAAGTTTACCGCTTACCAATAAATATAATTTTATAGTAATTTATTCTTTGTTTTATATTCCAGCCTGATCCGTCTCCATAAGAACGTGTGGTCTTCCCTGAACCGCCTGGAGAGGTTTATCTTCAGCGAGTGGAAGTTCCACAACCCCAACACGATAGCGCTCTCACAGAAACTGAACAAAACTGACAAGGAACTGTTCTTTATTGATATCAGCACTTTACAAGTAAGTATTAATATTAGCAGTTGACTGTCAAGTGAAATGACTTTTCACTTTTATAAAACGTCAAAAGGTCTATAAAATTTGTACTTACGTCGAATGGTATCGTCAAATCATTAATTTTAATTTTAGTGAAACGCTCCCGATAATGAAGACAGACGATAGTGCTAATGACACGTGATGATGATGATGGGTCAGAAAAAAAAATCGATCTTGATGAAAAAAAAACTATCTTTTTTATATATTTTTATTAGCATTTTTACGCTCCATCATGTTAGTACAGATAAATGAAACGATAATTTCCTAAAAAATAAATCAAAAACAGCTGACGTTCGGGTCAACGACCTTTGAAAAAAAGTCATCGGGATCGATTTTTATTCTGACCCATCATCAAACTACATTAGTACTATTGTCTGTCTTCGTTTTCGGGAGCGTTTCAGTAACATCCTGCATAGTAAAATAAGTAAACGAAAAAAAAATATATAACACACACGTACACACAAGCACGCCTGACAGACACCGCCGCGGCAGGTCGCGTCACTTTGATATCGGGCCTCTGTCGGGTACAAAACTATTCGGGTATCGCTAAAATATACACGTCAGTAATACCGTATATTTTTAATTAACAAAGTGACTCTCACTGTTTGTCAAAAAAAAAAACTTTTTTTTACTGAGTACCAAGAATTTTATTTTGACCATTCAGTCAAACTTAAACGTCAAAAGAAGAACAAAATAAAAATAGTAAGACCTTTTCTAATCGTAAGTGTGACTTGTTCCAGTGGGAGCCGTACTTCACACAGCTGCACCTCGGCGTCAGAAGATACTTGAACAAGGAGAAGGAATCTTCTCTACCTGCCGCCAGACAGAAGGACATGATGTGAGTATATATTTTAATCTTAATCGGTCAAAGTACTTTTCATAAAAAATAACAGGTAAAAGTAGTTTTGACTGAACAGGATGGTCAAAAGTAGTTTTGTCTAAAAGTCCAGGGATTTTGACTGCAAATTAGTGGTTAAATGTGGTTTTGACTGACGCTCTTAGTCAAAACTACTTTTAACCACTAGACCATCAGGTAAAATCCCTTTATATTGGTTAGGTTAGGGTCAACTAATATTTCTAAACTTTCAGGAGGCGGCGCGCCTAGCCACCAGGGGAGTCTCTCTGGTGGTCGGGCGCATCGAGGCGCTGGGCTTGCGGGTGGCCCTGGATAAGACGGAGGCCCTTTTATTTCATGGGCCCCGTCGTGGTCCACCCCCTGGCGCCTCTATCGAGGTCAACTCGGTCCTCGTACCGGTTCAGGCCCACATCAAGTATCTGGGCCTGATCCTTGACGGAAGGTGGCGCTTCGACGAGCACTTCCTACAGCTTGCTCCAAAGCTGGTCGGCGCTGCGTCCGCCCTTGGGCGACTCTTACCCAATTTGGGTGGACCCAGCGTCGCTACGAGACGGCTGTACACGGGGGTTGTCCGGTCAATGGCACTTTACGGTGCACCGGTGTGGGCGGAGGCTCTGACCGCCCAGAATAGGGCGCGCCTCTGGCGCCCTCAGAGGGTTATGGCGGTTAGAGCTATACGCGGATACCGCACCGTATCGACGGAGGCGGCGTGCGCGTTGGCCGGAACACCCCCGTGGGATTTGGAGGCGGAAGTGCTCGCCGAAGTATATCGGCGAACGGCTGAGTTCCGGGCGGGAAGCGGCAGTCGGCCCCCGCCCGAAGAGGTACGCGAATGGCGTGAGGCCGCTCGCCGAGCCACCATGGCTCGTTGGTCGTCCCGGCTGGAGGCTCCACGTGCTGGCTTTGCCGCCGTGGAGGCGCTCCAGCCGGTCATCGTCGAGTGGGCAGGGCGGCAGCACGGGACCCTTTCCTTCCGACTGACGCAGGTCCTTTCCGGGCACGGCTGCTTCGGGAAGTACCTGCACTCGGTCGCTAGGAGGGAATTGAGTCCCGCCTGTCACCACTGCGACTGCAGTGAGGACTCGGCTCAGCACACGCTGGCGGATTGCCCCAGTTGGGCAGCGCAGCGTCGGGCCCTCACTGCAGTCATCGGAGAGGATCTGTCGCTACCGGCTGTCATACGCTCCATGGCCGGTAGCGACAGGAATTTTACCGCGGTCGCAACCTTCTGTGAGGAAGTCATGGCGGCGGAAAGGGTCCGGGAGGACGATCTCCACTCGGACCTAATTCGCCGCCGGCGAACCGGGCGGCGGAGGCGCGCTTACCAGCGCCTCATGCCGCCCTGAGTGTGGCCGCGGGTGGACGGGACGGGTTTTCCCCTCCACCCGCTGTAGTGGCCCCCCGCGAGGAGGCGGCGTCCGCGTGTGCCTGGACGTCGCCTAATTGAGAGGTTTTTTACCCGAAGGTGGTGCCCGCGCTTTGCGGGCAGGCGCTAGGAGGGTTCCGGATGTCTTAATAAAAGCTGTTCCCGGATCCCTCCTACTTAAGGCGCAGTACGGCACACCGTGTGGTTTTAGTCGGTTCGATTCCGACACACCGCCCCGCCGAAAACCCCGGTGGGGTGACGGCCCGAGGGGGGTTCCACACGTACGAAAAAAAAAAAAAAAAAAAAAAGGGTCAACTAATATAACTAGTCCAAACTTTTTTAGACATAATCAGTTAGTCATAACTACTTTTAACCAGTTCCATTAGGCAAAACTAGTTTTTGCTATAATTTCAGTCAAAAGTATTATCTAGAGCTTGCGGTTAAAAGTATTTTTGATTAATTTTTTTAGTTACTGATGAGTTTGTTTTTTAGTTGCTCGCTAACCTCAGGAACTATTCCTTGAATATGAATAATTTATAATTCTATTAGCCTACTTCTGAACTGAATTCTGAATTTAAAATCACGCTACAACTCTTAGGAGCGGAGTAGTAATTATAAATGCGCGTTTAATACCTTTTTCTCCTCAATAGTCCATCGATTTCCTTTTTTTTTTTCAAGTAGGTACTAGCAGATCCTATGCGGCTTCGCTCGCGTGTACTTTTTTATATATTTTGATTTTTTCATTTTTATTCTTTTTTTAAAATAAAAGTAGTCTAAGTTACTCCTTGTAAATTTGATTGACATTCAAGAAAAGAGGGTACTCCCATCTCAAAGGCCGGCAACGCACTTGTGACTCTTGAGTTGCAGGTGTCCATGGGCGGCGGTAGTCACTTACCATCAGGTGACCCGTCTGCTCGTTTGCCCCCTATAATATAAAAAAAAGAAAGGGTTAAACGACCTCTGTTGTATGCACTTCTGTGGTAGTGCATTCGACTGCTATACCGAAGTTCGCGGGTTCGATTCCCTCTCAGTGCAAAGTGAATATGTCTATTTGCATCGGTCTGGGTGTTTGTATAATATGTATGTATACAAAAAAATGTATTTAAGTAGGTATGTGTATCTGTATAGATATCATAGTACTTGGTTCGCGTGGGAGTTCAACCAGACTATAATCTATCTCTGTGCCAATTTCATCCAGATTCGTTCAGCCATCACCATCCAACCATTGCCAACCAACCATACCCACTTTCGCATTTATCATAACTAGAGTGACTAGAGTGGTCGAATTTCGACCATGGTTTATTTCATTGGCCAATATTACTTGACCTGTCATTGTATAGACTTTTGTACCATAACAGGTCAAAATATACACTGGACACTCATAGCTGTATGTACACGTTTTTGCATTTATTTTAACTTTGTAGTAAATATTGTTCAAAAATTTTAAAATTCGTCACTTCTTCTCTGTATAAACTATAAGTGTGCGAAATTTCATACTCCTCCGTCCGCCCAATTTTAGTGAAAAGGGATTCAAAGTTTTCGCTTCACGTATTAATATATAGATTACTAGCAACCCGCTCCGGCTTCGCAAGGGGACAAATTATACACCTAAACCTTCCTCATGAATCACTCTGTCTATTAGTGAAAACCGCATGAAAATCTGTTCAGTAGTTTTTCAGCTTATCGCTAACAGACAGACAGACAGACGCGGCGGGGGACTTTGTTTTATAATATGTAGTGCTAATGCTGATTATCCTTGCACGATGATCACCAAAACGAAGTAAATGACGATTGTTTCTGTCCCCAGGCTCCTGGCGTTCCACGTGGTGTGGCAGCTGTTCATCCTGTACGTACTGTGGTTCCTGTTCGCGTGCGCCACCGGCCTGTCCATGACACACAGCGCGTGGGTCGCCCCCATCATATACATACTTTTTACATTTATATAAGTTGTGCTTGACGTCACTGTTTGTACAGGGTGTTACAGAACGATGTGCTCAAATATTAGGAGCGTTATATGTAAGACGACAAACAGTTGATTTAGTTAAAAAAAAAGTGTGTGTGTGTACTTAAGTACGCACGTAAGAAGTTATACTTTTATCTAGTTAAATAAAGTTTATTTAAATTTCATAATAAATAATACATACCGTCAACTAATCTCAAATTCTACAAACGTACTCAAAGTAATATGTAAAAACCATTTTTATCACTATCGTGAAGTTGGTAGTCGGTTGGTGTCGGTTTTTCGTGACGGCGGGCGCGCGCATCGTACAAATTTACTCTCGTAATTGTTCCATAACGCGCCATAAGAAGTATAACTTCAAAAATGGATTTTTGGATTTGGATTGGAAATTGCTGTAGGTGCACTTTTCGAAACTAAATATCGCACTTCCGATAAAATAGTGCAACTTAAAAAAAATATTTTTTCAAAATAATAATGGTCACGTTATTTTTGAAGTGAAAATTCTTAAGAATCTTTGTGATTTGAAAATTCGATGTAACGAAAAAGTCACACTAAAAAAGGGTCAAACAAATTCATTCATTCATTTAGTCTGCGAGAGAATGAGATAGAATACAAGTATACAGTGTTACCTATAATCGTATGCTAGCAAGTGTCTTTACGCCTGCGTACTAAGAAACCTTTAGAAAATGCGTCATAGTCAACGTGGTGTTTTTCTGAAGTTTCACTTCTGCCGTGTGTGAATTGCACACACACTTTTTTATGTTTTCACAGACTTTTTTGGGAGTGTAAAATGAATAATAGCGATATTTTTATCAGGAAACTGTATTTGATCGGAGGTACGATTATAATGAATTAATTGTCATGTCAAAATCAATGATTTTATTTTTTATAATTAACTAGCAGCGCCCCGCGGTTTCACCTGCGTAAGTCCCGATCCCGTGGGAATATCGGGATAAAAAGTAGCCAATGCGTTAATCCAGGCCCCCAGCTATCTAAATACCAATTTTCATCGCAATCGGTTCAGTGGTTTTTGCTTGAAAGAGTAACAAACATCCATCCAAACTTTCACATTTATAATATTAGTGGGATGGCAGCCCTCTCCCACAACACTATTAACTTAATCGCTCAATTTTCAAGTTCAACCTGTCAATTTCAAAAATAAGATTTCTGTATTAAAAATCAAGAATTTTCCTAAATTTTTTAGTGTATACGACCCCAAAATATGACCACAATTTTTTGTAACACCCTGTGTACAATTGGGGTGTTTTATAGTATATTGTAAACAATAAATATTAGAATAGGGGTATGAATGGTGACCTAATTCTAAGTCTAACTATACTTTAGAACACAATCGTCACATATCTTCAATATATATATATATATATATATATATATATATATATATATATATATATATATATATATATATTTGTACCCCTTTTTAAACAAATTTCGCGCACAGAGGAATGTTTAATTTTTAATACTTAGTTTATATTTAGTAGAAGTCCAAAAAACTAAAATGTTTAAAAAATATGTAATTTAAAAATTAAATATGAAAACTGCAACAAGAAGCTACATAGGTCCAGTATATATACAACGTGTAAGGTTTACAAAAATGTACAAAAACCTCTTTCTGTTTATACTTAACACAATACAAAAGTCAGTTCATCATAAAAATGCGAGATTAAGGATTTATAGTCATTAGTTTCATTTGGCGCTACGCAATGTACGCGGTATTCTTTTGGTGCGGTACGGTGAATGGACTTAAACGTTCGGCGCCGTCGAAGCAGCTGATTGCATAAATGTTGTTTAATTGATTACATTGCAGTTTTTGGCCCTATGGGGTATTTATTAAAAAAAAATCGTTTACCAAAAAAATATTTAAATTATAAAAAAATATATATATATTTCCAACAGAAAATTCCAATGATTTTCGACTAAGGATGATGGTCTGAATACACTATTTCAATACTCGGTACTTTGTTTCCACACACCTGTATATGTTGACCTGTCAATGTACCGGACAGTCAATACAAAGACAGTTCAGCTTATACTGGAAATGGAAAGTTTGAATTGTGTCAAAACGATCAATGAAATAAATTAAAGCATCAGCGAATACGATAAAAGTACGAAGAGGAGTAAATCACAGCGGATTTCTGCTCAAATTATAGCCGCCTAACAAGCCAAAAATCTCCAAACTGCAACAGTTGGACAACACTACAAGTGTTATTTTTGCTGTTGAATGTAGTGTTGTGGGTGCGTGGCGCGGACGGAACAGCGATATCGATAATCACCATCACCACCTTCAAGATGTCCGCTTAACTTGGTAATTAGCACACGTATCAAGGATCGATGACAAAACAAGACTAAAAAAATAATAAAATAAATTATAGATTAAAAAACGCGCTTCAACTGGTTTTTACTATAATTTTACAGTAACTCTGACTTTTAAAAACATTTTTTTTATCGTGTGGAAACCCCCACGGGTCGTCACCTCACCGGGGCTAACAGTGAAGCGGTATGTCGGAATCGAACCGATTAAAACCACACGGTGTTCTGTCACAATGTCATGCATCCTACGCTTTTTGACGTGATAACGTCTTATAAATCGATGAACGCCGGAAAAAATGTCACGTTCCGCCTGAGCCGAGCGTGCAAGCGAGAGCGCGGAACAAACGATAGAAAGGCACGCGTTCGTTTATTGACATTGATTTAATTTCAGTTTATTTCTATAACTAATTGTTCGTGATTATATTTAAAAAAAATATTTAAATTAAATTTGTAAAAACTGGACATAATATTTGAAAATTAAAAATTAATGTTTTTAACCAGAGTTTTAAAAATATTGTGTTTCCTTACGACGTTATCACGTAAAATTATCGTTCGTAAACCGACTTTACAGACAACCAATATTTTATTTACAAACACAATTTTTTTCTATAATTTATGATGACGTGTTTTTTTAATTATAATTTATACCATGGTATTGGTGTTTTGCTACTATAAGTCACCAGGGCTCCTTAGGAGTGGGATAGAGTGACACCATTGGTAATATGCGTATTCATGGATGGTAACCGCTTGCCGTACTTGTTTGCTAACTTAGTTGTATAAAAAAACTGCAAACTGCTCACATTCTCTTACTCTAAGGTATGTATTATTAATGTAAGTGTTATATGTACACAACATAATTTTTCGTGTATCACAAACATGACAGATGATCAATGTTGCCAACTTGAAAATTTTCCCCTAATTAAGGGAGAAGTAAGTGTGCAGACGTTGAAGGGTGGAAAAAACTGGAGAATTTCTCATGGATGCCATTGTCAGAATTAAACCTAATTGAAATGGGACCACACGGGAAGCACCAGCTTTCAAATAAAAAAGAATCATCAAAATCGGTTCACGCAGTCTGAGGTAACAAAAATAAAAAAAATACAGTCGAATTGAGAACCTCCTCCTTTTTTGAAGTCGGTTAAAAATACCTATCTGTCTTAACTTTATGGTATATGAAAAGTAATATTATAATTCTTTATTTTTGTATTACTCTGTTTTAGTCTTGACCAAATTAAAATATGTATAGGTAATGTTTCAAGAGGTAATGTTTAAAGGAATAGTATTATATAAGAATCTCATATTGACAATTAACATGTAACATATATGTGTATGTAAGTACACAACTTATGTATCACATGTTTCTGGCCTGAAATTAAATTGAAAATAAATAAAGAACTAATCTATAAAAGTACGTCAACGAATCTAAAAGTGACACTTGTATTTGTCAATCAGTTGTCAGATATTGAAATAAAGTTCGTTATTATTTTTAAACACGTGGCGATCATTGCCTATGTCCCACCACTGGTGACCATTGCAGCAATTAAAAAATATTCCTTTTTTACACCACTGGGGGACAACCTTTTATATTATTCCCCTTAAATACCACTGGTGGACATTGATACGACTTTTTTTAAATAACTCCCGTCGGCCACCTCTGGGGGACTGTGTCACAATTTTTTAAATCTTTGTCCACCAGTGGCGGATAGCGCTACAACTTTTAATATTATACCGATCATTCCCGTTGTCCCCCACTCGCTTGTACCCCACTGCCCATTTCTTTTGGTCCACCACTGGGGGACAAAGATACAACCTTGTACGTGTATTTTTTAAATGGGACAAATCTATTGCCGCTGCAAACATTCCGTAAATCGTAAAACCCCAATAAAAATGTACCTGTCATCGAACCTGGATCCTCACGATTCGAAGCTAAGGGACCAACGAGGCAGAGAAGGTGACTTGGTTAAACTAACACATGTATTATTTCAAACCCTTAAGCCAAACTAGTGTTAACCGCAATAAATATTGTTACTTTTTTATTTTGTTTTTTTTATTCCTTTATTTAGGGTCGCTCAAACATCTAAAGTCATTAGCGACCTCTAGGTTTACAATATCTATCTATCTATCTAATACCTTTAAACGAGCAATTCTTGTATATTTATTTATTTATTTGTAACACTTCTTGCAAGGACACTGCATGAGGCGGACTTAATGCCGTAGGCATTTTCTACCAGTCAACCTTTGGGTGATACAGATACGTGCGAGGCAGGTGTATAATTTTATAATTAAAATTGCGATTGTAAGTTTAGAAAGTGAAGAACGATATTAGAAACATATATTACATAAATAAAACTGCTTAAAAATACAATACATAATATAAACTAAATAAAATATTATATTATACTAGATAAATACATACATATATATCTACATACATTTACAAAGTGTTATTCAGACGATTCTACCAATAAGTCTGTGTAAAGCTGTCGTACTTTAACCTTGAAAGATTTCTAGTGGGAGCGCATTCCAGAGGTTCACAACCTGGACAGTGAAGGACGAATGAACTATGCTGGAGTTATGGGAGGGATAAAGAAGGTGAAGATTATTAGAAGAGCGGAGATTTTTGGAATGGTTAGAAGACAAGTATTGGATATTAGACGTTAGGTAAGAAGGTGAATTAGAAGAGTGGAGAAGAGAGTAAAGCAAAGTCAACGCTCTCAAACTGCGGCGTTGCCTTATGGGTAACCAAGACGAACCGGTTGCGATAGGTAGATACATGATCATACTTCCGCAGGTTGAATACGAACCGAATGCAATTGTTGAGAAGTCGGTCTAGTTTGTTGAGTAGATGTGCATTCAAGTCGAGATAGCAAACACCACCGTAGTCGACAACAGGGAACACCAGTCTGTACAAGCAACGTTTTTGTCTTAGCTGGGAGAAAATTTCTTAAACGATAACGACTACGCAAGGTGTTAGCTACCTTCTGACTGAGCTACTTGTGTTTGCCAGCTTAGTGTACTGTCGATATACAGACCAAGATCCCTAACTGAAGGGCTAATGGGCAGAAATGATTCACTAAAAATATATATCTGGTACGCTACTGATATCAACTCTGCTCATCATTCTTGGGCTACCTATTAAAATTGCTTGGCATTTAGACGGATTGACTGTTAATCCCAACCTGTTGGACCAGTTTTTTATTGCCTCCAAGTCAAGATTGATACGTGCTATAGCATCCTCCAGGTTGTCTACTCCCGCTTGTGAATAGATCTGTAGATCATCTGCATACAGGTGATAGGCACACTGAAGTTCATGGGATACGAAATTAATAAATAACGAAAACAAGTGGTGAGAGAAAGCCGCCTTGTGGAACACCAGAATCAAAGGTCCAAACAGAATCAAACACCAGGTCGATGAAGACTCATCGGTCCGGACAGACTGCTGGCGTCCTTGAAGATAGGAGGAGAACCATTCCAGTGCATCATCGGAGATCATAAGATTGGACAGTATAGACAATAGGATCGTGACTGACGGTATTAAAGGTGTTAGAAAAATCAATGAGAACCAATGCAGTTATTGTGCCTTCTTCCACCGCCGCCTTGATGTCAAGAGTCACTTTGAGCAAAGCTGACCCTGTGCTATGACCAGGTCGGAATCCCGACTGGAACGGACTGAGTAAGTTATTCTGATGAACAAACCGCGAGAGTTGTTTATGTAGACAGGCTTCAAGGACTTTAGAGAATATATATGTATGTATATAATCTGAATCTAGGAAATGGCTCAACGATTTTCATGATACTTAGTATGCAGTAGGTTTCGGGGGCGATAAATCGATCTAGCTAGGTTTCATTTTTAGAAAGCGTAAAAAAAAATTTTGGTAAATTTTATCGAAATCGGTCACGCGGGTTTTGAAAAATCAACAAATATCTAAAAATTGTATACATCGATGATATTTTCGTTTGCTCCGAAACCTCGGTGTCTCATTGGAGCAGTGCGTTTAGTTGGCCTACCCATATTATATTTAAATAAAATACATCTACTTTCCATTCATCATCAAATCAAATCATTTATTAAATTCATTACATTATATTTGTTTTAGTCTCCTTACAAAATAGCTACTTAAAAGAGGCTCACTCATTGAAAGCACTTAAACATCGACTTTAGCCACCCAGCAATAAAGAGCAATTTAGATCGGACAACGTTTCTAATATTGGCAACTCTCTCTTATTGAATGAAGCCGAGTGTTATTTATATTGTAAATATAAAAAAAGGAAAAATAAACAAATAGATTATACGGTCTTATTTTATTATTTTTTTCACAAATACATACACCACAAGTCATTTCAATTTCCATACACTACTAAAAATATAATCTAAGCAATAAATTGTGACAGCACCTCAACATTTAATGACAGTTGCAAAATTGACATAATATATGACAGTTGCAAAATTGACATTAGTTTGACATTTGCAAAAGCGATATTAGTTTGACAGTTCTAAGTACATTGCGATTGATCGCTGAGAGAGTGAGAAGCATACTTTTCTTTCAGCTAACTAATACTATGCAATGTCTTAGTATAAGAACCTATTTTTGTCTTTAAATATGTATTATCTTATTCTTATTTTCTAAGGGTAAGGACCCGTAATATAAAACAATGTGGCTGAAAATAGACGTGTCGAAATAAGGTGAGTTCCTAACTAATGTACACTTGACAAAATGTAATCACTTAAGTTTAAATATAGAACGTTATTAATTACTTGGCGATTGCCCAACTTCAGTGTTACCAACACAAAAAAATGCTGAAGTGTTTTTTGGGACAAAATTAAAACGACTGACCGGTAAATAATGTTTATATTAAGATATGATAGAAACCAGTTTGATGACAAATATTTACCTAAAAAATGGTCATTCTTTTGACAAGGAATGTAAGACTGCAACACTGTTTAATATAATTGTATAGTTTAATGCATTTTCTCAGTCATTAAAATACATCTATCATATTATTACAAAAGTTGAGTCATGCCCCTATTCTCAGTAGTTCAAGGAACAGTTCAATTGATTGAACTAGTGATACTTTTTCGTATCAGTAGTTCAATTTGTTTACATCATTGAACTACTAATACTAAAAAGTCTCAGTAGTACAATCAACTGAATTTCGTCAAAAAGATTGAAGTAATGAGACTTTTTAGTATCAGTAGTTCAATCGATTTGTATCATTGAATTAATAATACTCAAAAGTCTCATTAGTACAATCAAAACTATTTTATCAAAAAAATTATTAAAACTCCATGCATGCAGTGCAACGCGCTTATTTTTTTAATTAGCTATAGTAATTATTGCTCATATATGGTCAGTTATAAATAAGTGTCAGTACTGACACTTAATTCTTAGTCTAATGTTTTATTTGATTCGATTGCTTTAATGCTACATAATCTTTATAATTTTGTAAAGATGAGTCAAGAAATGACCAATTTCTTAAAAATACGAAGAGGACGGGGTTGGGTTTTTGTTACACTCTGGTCATCAATATTATAAGCATTGCTCATTTCAAAATGGGAACGTGTTCTGGCGATGCAAGAATTTTAAGCGAAAATGCACTGGATTTCTTACCATGACAGAGGTAAGCTGGACAAATATATAATTTTAAATCTCTTCTTTCTTTATATTTCCCCGTAATTTTAATAAAATTAAATGAACTACGAAAATGAGTTTTTCACCCCTTGATGGGTCAACCAAGCGGGACCACGGTTAAACACCGAAAATAACTACAGTTGAGTTCTCGAAAACCCTCTCTTAAATGCAATGCAATGATTTGGGTCTTCATAGAATGTATTATTTTATATACCTACATGTGTTTTTATCTTTAGTCTATTGTTTTAGGACACTGAAACCGTAATCAAATGTAAAAAACATAGTGACAATTGTATCCCAGACGACACGGAAAATCATGTAAGTGGTAAAATTTATAACGCTATTGAAGAAGCAGCTGTAAGTAACAAATCTGCGCCTAAAGTATTCAGAGAATGTCTCATTGGTATCAGAAAGAGTGGACTTGATATTGCAGCTAAACTACCAATTCCTACATTTGATAAAAAAAAGCAACTATTTATAGGAAACGAAATAAACTGGCACAAGTAAATAAAATCTGTTGCCGAAAAATTGCAGAAGTTGAAGTTCCAGTTCAGTTTGAAAATTTTTTGCTTGCGGAATATTATGACGGTGAAATCAAGGTTTTAGTCTTCTATTCGGAAAAGGTGAAGATTCCTTTGCGTAAATTAAAAAAATACTTCATGGATGGGACTTTTAAGTGCTGCCCTTTCCCGTTTGCACAATTGTACACCATCCAAGGTGATTTAGATAGTGTAACCAATGAAAGTATTAACGTTGTACCTTTAATTTACGCATTTTTATCACACAAAAATGAATAATCCTATACCATTCTTTTTAATTTAATAAAGTCACAAATACCGGAATGGCAACCACAGGACATCAGAATTGATTACGAGCTTGCTGCGAATAAATCACTGACAAAATATTTTCCAAAAGCTGAGATAAACGGGTGCTATTTTCACTTTCGAAATGCTTTGTGGCATAAAGCAAAAATATATAAACTAGATAAGATACGAATACATAAGAGGATTATTAACTTGACTTGCATTTTACCTTTATTACCTCAAAGTGAAATACGTTGCGGATGGGACTATATATGTAATGGAATGCCTACGGATGTGGGTATGACAAAATTTAAAATATACTTTGAAAAATATTGGCTAAAGCAAGATTTTATCAAAATGTGGTCAATATTTGGAAAACGCTATCGAACTACTAACGTAGTAGAAGGGTGGAATTTTAAAATGAACACTTTATTACATAAAAATCCAAATATTCTCGAAGTTCTAAATAAATTAAAAAATGATGCCATATATTTCGAGTTACGGTGTGAACAGGTAGAGAAATATGGGGAAAAGTTATTGCCAAAACGACGAAAAGTGTGTATAGAAAACGACAATTTTATCCAGCAGTCACAAGTGCAGCTAGTTCATGACAAATCAATAGGTCTACTTTGGAAAAAATTGCCATGTATGTTAAATGTTAACGTTAAGTATCGGTTTTTCGGTTTTTAGTCACTATTGATTATTTTTAATTTCTACGAAAAAATGTTCTGTAATTATTTGTTTTTTTTGTTTCTTTGTCTAAAGAGATAAGCACTTTGCACTGCATGCATGGAGTTTTAATTATTTTTTGATAAAATAGTTTTGATTGTACTAATGAGACTTTTGAGTATTATTAATTCAATGATACAAATCGATTGAACTACTGATACTAAAAAGTCTCATCACTTCAATCTTTTTGACGAAATTCAGTTGATTGTACTACTGAGACTTTTTAGTATCAGTAGTTCAATGATGTAAACAAATTGAACTACTGATACGAAAAAGTATCACTAGTTCAATCAATTGAACTGTTCCTTGAACTACTGAGAATAGGGGGAGTCATGATTTCCGTTTGTCAACTGCACCTACATCAGTTTTTAAGCAATTCTGTTTTACAAATAAAGTCAAAATAAAAGATAGGTATTGTATTGTTTACCCAATCAAAGGTAAGGCTATTTTTATTTTGTTAATATATATACATATATTTTTTAGAACATGTAAACATTTTGTTTTTAATAAATTTATCATATTATATATTCTTCTTCTTAAGCGTTGCAACGGTTGAAAGCACCAAAGAAATTAAACTTTTGGAGGGTTAACACAGCCTACGAAATATTATTGAGCAATATTTTCGGCAAGACTATGAATAGATAATGAAGTTGGATAAATGTTTCTTATTACGGGTCCACGATCTATCCTGGCTTAGTCTACTAAAAACTCACAAAACCACCTTATACGGCACCGCTAGAGGTCGCTCCGTTGGTCCTTAGACTTCAGAAAGACTTATCTTGTTACTAAGTACAGTGTCGAGTCGTATGCCTAGTTGTAATCTTAGTGGTCTAAAAAAGCTTATCTGTTTAATAAATTCGCCTATTATTGTTACTGCATTAACGTAATACACCATGCGTTCCCTTGAACTTTCGCGACTTGCATATATGTGCGTACAGTGTTGGTATATCCAGCGTGGAAGTATCACCGTAGCGAGTATCTTACAAAAATGTCTTTCTTTGCATAGTTATCACAATGCAAAAGTTAGTTCATCATAAAAATGCGAGATTAAGGATTTCCAATGATTTTCCACTCATGAATATTTTCCACACAGAATTATAGACTGAATACACTATTTCAGGATTCGGTGCGGTGTCACTTACATGTATGTAAACAGGGTGTTGCAGAAAGGTGTTCTTAAATTTTAGGAGCGTTTAGCCGATAAATAGTTGTTTTAGCTTGAAAAAAAAAACATTAATTGATTTATGTCAGCCCTGTGTCTCTTTGATACATCTTAACTTTGTAACATATCGCTGGTTTGCGAGAATAGTGACGGAACTAAAATTTTTTTGATTTTAGAGAATGGCAATGATTTGTGATTTCCGCTAGAGTATTTTGGTCTAAATAATAATGAACTTGTCGCTTTCGGCGTTGCATCTCTGTTCACCATAAAATATCAGTTTTATGATCGTTTGGCATACTTAGTTCAATTCGAGTAGATTTTGAATTACGTCGATATTCTCGCAAACCAGCAATATGTGTCCATGGCGTTTTTAAAGAAGACCACTGATTAAGCTACTAGCTCTAAATCACTCGCATAATTTGTTTTTAACCATCAATAATAATTAAACACGTAATTTAAAGGAAAAACGGTTCGGGAAATACTCTGCATACTAATCGACTAAAGTAAAGTTAGTTAACTAAATACTTTACTGACACCCGGTTTCTGAAAGGCTGATCAAAATATTGATCAACTAACAGAGTTGTCAAGTTAACAGTTGTGTCAAATCAGTTCGAGATTCTGAAATGTTGATCAAAGAAAAAAAAAACAATTCTATGATCAATTTCCTGAACATTCGAATGGCTTTTGATGTAAGATTCTGCAGTAAAATTTGAAATTTGACATAAGACCTATATACTGATCCGATGATCAAATCAGCTTTCAGCAACTCAATAGGTATATTCTTGACAAGAGATTTGACATACGATTAGTTCATTTTTGCGTTTATCAGCCTTTCAGAAACCGAGCGTTAAAGTAATGTAAGTTAAGTATTTAGTTATTACATAAATTAAAGGGCTAAATTAAAATCTATACAATATATTTGTCAGTGTGGCAGATCGGACGCCATTTTGAAACTCGTTAACT
Source organism: Euplagia quadripunctaria (assembly GCA_963859945.1). Lineage (NCBI taxonomy): Eukaryota > Metazoa > Arthropoda > Insecta > Lepidoptera > Erebidae > Euplagia > Euplagia quadripunctaria. The sequence goes on along the minus strand of OY982588.1, from coordinate 7,120,117 downwards.
CACACTGGCATAGCAATACATATTGGAATTCAAAACAAAATGGCGCTCAAGTCAAGTACCCAAACAAATTAAATGTATGATGATTAAGTAACATTTTAAACTTAACCTAATTTTATAGTAATCACAACTTATAAACACTTGTGAAGTCTTATATAATAGATTTGGAGCTATTTATTCTACATGCGACTATTTTGTCGGCGTGCGACAAAAAGGTCGCAGGTCGACAAATTAATCGCAACATTCGGTACAGTTCATCAGACGTTTTAAGTAATCCTAAGAAACACACATAGGCAAAGACCATTGGACTTTGCATCTAATATTTATATTTTAAACTTAATTATTTACGTTTGTATTAACCAATTAATTTAATAAGCTTCACATTTGTAGCCTATTTAATTATTTACTTTATAGGTAGAACTATGTCGCACCAACTGACCATGAAAGTTCTTGCTCTAAATATTTGAAGACAAACAAAATTTTAAATCTTATTAAAAATTTATTACTATACAAACGCGCAAAAACTTGTCCATTAGCAATACATGTATATTAAAAATATTTTATTTCGTATACATATAAAAATATTATTAATATTTAATAATCTGATACTGTTTTTTTTCAATAAACAATATTGAACCTGGTCTGACTCGGGTCGATAGACATTAATCATGCCAGTTAAAAAAAATAAGGTTCAGGTAAGTCCAGGTTTAAATTTATTTAAGTTGGAGTTCATTGGTCCTAACCTAAGTACAGCTTCATTGTAAAGCGACACGTTACGCGACTATTATAAAACTTGCGACTAAAAATCGCATGGACAGATTCAGCCTAACGACAACGCTACGTATAGGAGATCATCTATTTGGTAGCGATATAATAAATGCATAATATTTAAGTAAGTATTTATTTTGTATTTTGAAAAGTTAAAAAACATTAAGATTGAAGGTCTGTTTTAATTGAAGCCGCCTGAATGGGGGAGCATCGCCGCACCACAGAATACATAATAGTACAGGTACAGAAGTCTCACTCCGCCCAATTATTTAAATAAATAGCGACTCTTGCTACTACACAATAAAGTTGCAAATCATGTCGCACAACGCTAATCACCTACAGTTATATTCACTTAGAAGTTGCCTCTCTATCGGTAACTATAACTATTATCTGTTCTGACGACGCCGCGACGTTAGGGTTGTCCTTTTTTATAGAATGAAGTCATGTGAATAATTAATTCCCAGTAAGTTGTGTGCCTAATACTCTTTTTTTGTGAACAAATACATCTAAGCTAGGTACTAATACCTCGATAGTTTAGATACGAACAGATGACGTGTTCGCCGGCGTTGAATGTTGTCACCATGAGTCGACTCCGCCGTGTACATGGCCTGGTTACACTAAGGACACTATCATTTAACCAGACCTTATTAGTATCGTATCTGCTTGTAAACAGGTTTGCCAGAACTTCATGAGATGAGACAAACGAGAGCGAGTGAAACCACTGGTTTAGCTAATATTTTTAGGCGGTGGTAACCACTTTCCAAAATAGATGGGCCGTGTTGTGACAGACAGACGCCCGTTCTTATAAACATAAAGCTTACTTTTGGTAACCCTAATCAAGTCAAAGCTTACAATGCCGCCTATTTATTACAATATTTTTATTTAGACGTTATGTCTATAAATATAGAGCATAGTTTTGCTTAAGCTCAGCCATTGCATTATTTAACGAGACTGTCTGTTTTTAAGCTATGAGTTTGTGATGACATCATTACATATAACATTAATGCCTTTCGCCTTGTTTTCCAGTCCACAGTTAGTCTAATGGTAAAGAAATGTCCCATTCCCGGTTGATCCAAAATTAATGTTTTAAGAAATATATATTATATATATATATATATATATATATATATATTATATATATATTATAAAAAGGGAATAATCAACGAAGACAATGTGAAAAGAAATTTTGACGTTTTCAGTTTTCAAAAAAAACATTAAACTAACCGCCAATTTAGAAGAATTAGTAACCACGAATTAGACTAAACGGCACTAAATGAATTGGACTAACCACCAATTAGTGGAATTGGACTAACCGCGAATCAGAACAATCGCTAAAGACATCCATAATTTCAGAACTCATAAATGATCTGCCTATATCATAGATATTGGTGTACAGTTTCATTTGCGTAAGTAAACACACCTTATTTACTGTCTTTACAATAATACATTTACATACGATAAAATAAGGAATTGGCCACACTTAACGTATAATCAGTACGCTGACTGTAGTAACTAATGTGATATCGCAACTCGCTTTAAATAAAATGAAGATTAGGCGTTGTTTATAAGCCAAGTGTGGAACCGAAAGATTCTTAGACAAAATATCTTACTATAAAAAAATCTAATAATAATAATTGTGATCGTGAACGGATTTAACTTTTTACTTTATTAAAAAAGCAAATACAAAAATGGTACCAAAATATATGTCTAAGCAAAAAACTTTTAATCAACAATATATAAAGAAATTTCTTTGATTATTTTTTAATTAAACATAAATATATACAAATATATCTCCTTCTCTTTTACACTAAAAATATTTTGCTTTATTTTGTAATTTTTTTTCACTATACTAATTCCATCCGAATAATTGTCTATTTTGCACACTAGATAGCGTTAACCTAACAATCTTATAATCACATTTAGCATTTTATGATACTACTATTACTACCAACCAGCGTCGGCCCTGGGGGGAAGTAGGTGGAGCCGCGCCACGCGTGGCATGTGGCGCCACAAAGTAAAAAGAATTTCCAGGGAAAGTAAAATTTTTATAGCGCTTGTTGAGAGACGCTGGAGGCGCGGCTGTACTTTAGTTTTTACAATAGCTACATAGGTAAAAGATTTTATTATTTGAAGTATGAATATATTATGACATTGATATGAGTGATTGAAGTGAACACCGATAGCGGTAGGAACTTTCTAAATGTTAGAAAGCAGGAGTATTATTTAGGAGCTACTTAAAACTGTTGCTATTTGCAATAAAAGTTAAGTTTTAAACTTGGTAATTAATATTTATTTAACATAAAAATGAAATACAAATTACGTGAAGTGAAAAAAGGGCGCTGAAAGAACAATCTCGTTCTAAGTTAGACAGGGCCAGGGCCGGCGTTGCGACGACGACAAAAAAGCAATTCATAATTTATATACATATAAAATAAATAATTCTGACCAAAAACCAACAGTTAATCAAGGGAGGAGGGAATGTCATGAGACCTTCGTGGGTATCATAGCAATGAGGACACCTGAACTGGGCATGTTGGACTCCAATTGACTAAAACAAAGTCAAGAGCCACGGCAATGGAAAATGAATTAAATTGAGTACACTAGCAATGTTAGATATTTTAAACCAGCAATAATCCTCTAGAGAAAAAAAAACGAATGTTTTATTTGGCTCGTAAAGTGATTTTTATGAACTTTTTTAAAGTTGGAACGATTTCAACAGTACAACCATGATTAAAATAGAAGTGAAAGTTAAAATTGTTATTTTAACTTTCACTTCTAGAAGGCAAATAATAGTAGTAGCAATAAAGTATTTTTTTTTATTTTTTTTATGATTTTACGTGAATGTATCCGAATTTAACTATCTGCCAGTTGCAAGAAATTACAACAATGTAAATTCAGAGTTCAAAATCTTTAGTCGTTCTCCGTATGGCTCTAGAAACCCCTTCCAAACTCTCATTTCATTACTCAACTCACATCAATGCGGTGCTGTTTTTAAATAAGAAAATAAATCTCTTTACTTTGTACATCAAAACTATAACAATTTGTGATTAAGTAATTTTCATGATTTTTTTTTGGCAAAATGTCATTATTTTGCGACAATTATACTGATAACTTTAACATTATGAATGCCTTATTACAGTTGTCAAGTAGTTTCTACTGTATTTAAGCTTCTTAAAGCTATGTTGTGTAGTTACAAACAGAAGAGACAGAAGAGATGGTTCAGGCACCCACTTTGTTCCGTCGCTTATTGAGCAAAGAGTTGTTGCTCTGTTCGAGTGTTTTGATTTGAACCTGAAAAAAAAAATATCAGTTATAATTTATGGTTTTATGAGCTAGGATTTTGACGATAACGCCATCTACCGGCTACAGTTATAGTCAACAACTATCCAGTAGTACCAGTGTTGGCAAAAATTTAATTTAATTGAAGATTGAACCTACCTACCTACTTATAGTGATCTGAATATCTAATTATTTTTTACCAATGTCAGTAATTTAAGAAAAATATGACTGCTATTTTCCTACTCATATGTACGAGCCGTAATAATAATGTTTAAGCACTCCATTAATAAAAAACCTAAAACAAACGTTTTAATCAAACTATAATTACTAACTAATGATTACTGAATTTTAGTTGTGACTAAAACTAAATTTTCAATCATGATTGGTTTAGTCAGAACAAAATTAATCACTATTTTTTTAGTATGATTCGTCAATTGATTGAAAATATTAGTGACTAGCCGTCCCCGCAGTTTCCCCTACGTTTATGGTCACTGCTCCGCTCCTATTGGTCGTAGCGTGATGATATATAGCCTATAGCCTTCCTCGATAAATGGGCTATCTAACACTGAAAGAATTTTTCAAATTGGACCAGTAATTCCTTAGATTAGCGCGTTTAAGCAAACAAACAAACTCTTCAGCTTTATATATTACTAAATAATAAATATAAGTATAGACTACTGCCAACACTGAGTAATACTAACAAAACATAAAAATCGATCAAGCAATATAGAAACAGATGAATTAAACATAAACACATACACACACACACACACACATTTTTCCCTCAACTGTGCCAAAAGCTGTGTACGACCATGGCTGTCTTTAATATTAGAATAGAATATTTATTTATTTGCACACTATTATGTTATGACATATTAAATTAACTTTTTAAGACTATCTTTCAGTGAGCTCAGATGGAGAAATACATTTTAGGCACAAGTCAGTTCGACTAGGGACGTAGATTGAAGACTGCAGTCAGCTTGCATACATTTTATGTACAAGCCCAATGTGTGGTGTACATTTTAGAATCAAGTATGTTTTAGACACGTGTGAGTACTGATGAGGGTGTAAATTTTAGGAACAAGGGCACTTGGATAGGGGTGACTATACATTTCAGGCACAAGTGAACTCGTATAAGGATGTATATTTTAGGAAGCAGTGAACTCGAATAAGGATGTATATTTTAGGCACGAGTCAGTTTGGATGGGATTATATATTTCAGGCGCAAGTGAGCTTGGATAGTACATAGGTACATTTTAGATACAAGTCACCTCGGATGGAGTGTACATTTTAGACACAAGGAAGCTCGGATGGGGGGTCTACATTTTAGACACAAAAAAGCTCGTATGGGGGTGTCCATTTCAGGCACAAGTGAGCTTGGATAGGAGAGTACATTTTATACACAAGTGTGCTCGGAGATAATGTAAATTTTAGACACAAGTTCATGTCTAATGACACATTTTAGCCACCAGTGTACTCAGATGGATGTGTACATTTAGTTATCAAGACACTCGCCGTCACCTGATCGTAGTCGACCCTCATGGTGGCGAGGGAGCGTGTCATCTCGTCTTGCACGTCGGCCCACACCTCCCCCCCCTCACGGAGCAGCGCGTGGGTGTACAGCGGGGTCTGGGGCACCTGCGTGTACTGACGGACCCACGGGCTCGACATCACCTGGGAACGATATACTTATATAAGCATACTCATATGTGGTCGCTAGATTATATTTTTTCGTGTACAATCCGGTACCATTTTGGCGAATCTCCTTTTCTTTTAACTTAATAAGATATGTTTTTGATATAGTATCAAAAACGTATGTTTAACAACATACTATTATTATAAAAGTTCTAAGAAATATCTAAAAGGAAAAAAATAAAAATAAACGTAGTTTTATTTTGTTACTCGTTGTAAATAATTACAAACACTAGTTTTACACGCGGCTTTCTTTAGTTTGCCCTGTTTGTTTTTTGGGTCAAATTTAATCATTGAAATTTTACGCCCTTTCCTGTTGACAGAATAATCAGGAATTTAGTACACACCTTTAGTTCTGATGACAATTCAATTATGTGTATTCAGTATCATTGTAAAACTAAAATTTCCGTCGCCACAAAATTTCAGACTACCTACATATTTTTTACAACCCATCAAAATATGGATATTAAATGAAAAGGCTTGACTATACTAGACATATAACTAAATAAGATAGAAGAGAAAGAATATTTTTACAAAAAAAATATCCGGAAAAAAAATCGTGGGGCGTAGCGTAATCTGAGTAAATATGTGATAATTATGCTACGCCCCACAATTTTATTTTCGAATTATTTTTTAGCTTTTAGTAGGTACATTATCTACATCATTATTGTTGCTTTTTAATAAAACCGTTTAACATTTTTTTTTCTTATTTTACTATAAAATTAAATCCCGTAGATATAACGGCTTACTTGTTGGATTGTGAGTCTGTTGGCTGGATCTACGGAGAGCATGCCACGGATGAGATTCTTAGCCTCTGACGACACATTGGACCACTCCGGCTCCGGGAAGTCGTACTGACCCAGTCTGATGCGCTGGAAAAAAAATAGGCGATTAAGTTACTGGGGTTAAGAGCAAGGTGATAATACTGATGTCTGCGGTCCCACGAAGCTAGAAAATCAAGATACGGCCATTTAAGCCTTAGATTTAAAACCTATAGGGTACTTTCCATTGATCTATAATCTTGAAATTTGGTAAGAAGCAAGGTCTCACACCACAAGTAAAGAAAAAAAATCCAAAAGTCGTTCATTTGTTGTTATTGTATTGTTAGTTGTCTGTCTGTGTGTCCGTCAAGACCCTTTTCAGGAACCCGTTGAGGCATCAAATTGAAATTAACATCAACTAATTATGTCAGCGGTTCCTTGAAATCTCTGGAACTGCCAGTCGGATTCGAAAAATTATTTTTGTATTTTTTTTATGGTATGGTAGTCACCATGAGTCGATCCCGCCGTGTACTTGTACCTTTTTACCTACAGTGCGGAGTGGACATGGCCTGGTCACACTATGAATACTATCACTTAACCAGACCTTTTTAATATCGCATCCGCTTGTAAACAGGTTTGCCAGAGCTTCATGAGATGACATTTTTTTTTATGGTATAGGGGCAAACGAGCAGACGGGTCGTCTGATGATAAATGACTACCGCCGCCCATGGGCACCTGCAACTCAAGAGTCATATGTGCGTTGCCGGCCTTTAAGGTGTGAGTAGGGGAAGGAGGGAGAGGGACAGGTTAGGTCCGGTAACTTTACTCTCTCGACAAAAAGCACTTCACTGCCGGTTTTCTGTGAGGACGTGGTATCACTCCGGTCGAGCCGTCCCATACGTGCCGAAGCATGGCTCTCCCACGATTAGTAGTAGTATTGGATAGAGCAGTCATTGAGGATGATTAAAAACTATGTAACATGACGCTACAACCATAAGGAGCGGAGTAGTGACCGTAAACGTAGGTGAAACTGCGAGGAAAGGCTACCGTCGAAGAAGTTTATTACCGAACCGTCTGTAAAGTATTTATTGCATGTAGAAACTCTTACCTTCTTCATGCCTGGTGATATGGCGAGACCGTGGTTGGAGTAGAACGGTGGGAACCCACACAGTAGGATGTACATCACCACACCTAAGGACCACACGTCGCAAGATTTGTCGTACTTCTCAGGGCCCAGGACCTGCAAGGAGAATAGTATTTTTTGTAATAGCCTTTTTAACTAAGTGCTGGTTAACACCAGTGGCATCATTGACACCTTTGCTAATCCTATCTTCCTTATCAACATGAAGCTAGCCTATCCACGCGTCGTCAACATTAAGGTACAAGTCAAGACAGTGCAAGATGGACTGCAAACGACACTACTGGTTTCTATGAAAATGATTCCAAGCAGGGCGACACTGCAGCGACGGCAGATAGCACCAATGGGGACGCAGACAGCAGAGCGCACACACGTGTTTTATTTCCACGAAGATACTTTCTAAACTTTTCCGACGTACAACATTCTGTTTCGCGCGAAGGTATGAAAACGACTGAACCTTCAGCCGCGGCATGTGCGGCGGAAACGGCCGCGACCGCAGGCAATAATGCGTGAAGTGCAACTGCAGGTCGCAATGTCGCCTGCAGTTGCTGTCTGCAGCTCTTCTCGGAGTAACTGTCTTACTAACTTCCATTCGAGCAAAAATCTGATATACCAACCAAATATCCTGTTCTACCAAAAAAGAAAAAGAAAATTATAATACATGGACACAAGAACCTTATGTCGTGTTATTTTGCCCCTATATTTAATCAATAAACTCAGATTTCGATTGGTTTTTGTAAGTTTTTTGCGGAGCTCAAACTTACACACTGCTTACCACATAAATATTTTTTTGTAATATTACCTCTGGTGCAACGTAGTACGGAGTATAGCACGGCGTTTGTAGGGTATCAGCAGGACTCAAGGTCTCCTTAGCAAATCCGAAGTCGGTCAGTTTGAGTACAGCGTTCGGTTCCTGGCTGGTGTATAGCAAGTTTTCCGGCTTGATATCGCGGTGGGCGATGTTTGAGTCGTGAAGGTGACGGACCGCGACGCAAATTGAATGCATGATCTGAGGGAAATACCACACTTATTGTTAACTAAGGAATCAATACTCAGTAATATTAGACGAAAAAAATATACCTATGAATAAATTTCCGAAGGCCCTAACCCTTCCCCTTCTCTCCTCACCCCTCTTCCACCTTTCCTCTACTCCTACCTTAAAGGCCGGCAACACACTTGTAACTCTTGAGTTGCAGGTGCCCATGGGCGGCGGTAGTCATTTGCCATCAGGTGACCCGTCTGCTCGTTTGCCCCCTATACCATAAAAAAAAGAAAAAAAATAGGCAAAGATATAGCAGTTTAGTACCATTTTCTCTTTAGTTTGTTAGCCAATTTAGTTAGTAGCACGTAAGAAGTTAAATATACTTTTATCTAGTTAAATAAAGTTTATTTAAATATCATAATAAATACCGTCAACTAACCTCAAATTCTACAAACGTACTCAAAGTAATATGTAAAAACCATTTTTATCACTATCGTGAACTTGGTGACTTTTTAAAAAAAAAAAAAATGTTGACTAGCTAACTTCATCATCATTTTTCCATAACGCGCCAAAAGAAGTATAACTTGAAAAAAAATGGTTTCTTCCGCAAACGTCAAAAAAAAGAACTTAAACCACCAGGTACACGAAACTCGCTTTTTCTTCCTTTTTTTGAGGCCTTTAGAGGAGGAGAGTATCGATCCCAATCTCAGCAAATATTACGTAATCACGTAATTTTTTTCGCATTAATCTCTAAAACGTCACTCATGAGTCCCTGTGGATTATACGACTTTCTTTTAATAGGTATTAAAGAGATCTAGTGTTATCAATATATTTTTTTTATTATGGTCAAATACCAATTAAGTTAATTTATTGTTGTTTTCCTAATTAAAGTATATTTTGAAAAGTGCGACATTACAAACGAAGGACGTTTCTACTAAGTTGTTATTATTCTCTCAAGCTACGGTAGCGCCATCTACATAAACACTTCTGACAGACACTTCATACACAGATACCTCTTTCAGGCAAACTTAGGATTAATAACGATAAACAAATGGTCGATTATAAGCAATATAATTACAATTTAAAATATGGTGACTTATTGAGCTCGTCTAAAAGCAACTGTAAAGTATTGTAGTGCATTCCACAAACGTATCAGTCTCACAGAAAGCTACTCATCATAGAAAGTGGTAGAATGCACTGGAATTGCAATATTAAGTCTTTAGACATTTTGTATTCGTTAGATTGAATTCGATTCGCTAGATAGCGGTATGTATTATTATGATTCATGAACCGTTATTTCTATTAAATTGGAGCTATAGTTATTGTTTATTTGTTACGATTTCACGCCTAAGGGGCCATCCATAAATGACGTCACACGAATTTCATGATTTTTGGACCCCCCTTCTTGTCACAGGTGGTCACATTTGTGGAAACGCCCCCCCCCTCCTTGGTTTGACGTCACATATTTTACACCCAGAATTGAAAAAAGCAGTCTTAATTTTTTTTTAATGTATGTAGTCTTTCGTTTACAGGTAATATTTTGTGATTAATACTTTAGATTTTGACATGTGACGTCACGAAGCTTGTGACCCCACCGCCCCTTGTCACACAATGTCACACTACGTTGACCCCCTCCCCCCTTAACGTGTGACGTAATTTATGGATGGCCCCCTAACTAGTCAACCGATTATCATGAAATTTTATATACACGATAAGCAAAGGACTTGGGGTGCCTTCCTTCCAGAAAAAAATACTGTTTCTGAAGGATGGATTGGTTGACCTAATTACGCGACACTACACCCAAGACTACCTACCTATACTCCACATAATAAAACTTTACTGCGGTTTTCCTTTAGTTAGTTGAAATTAGTGGCGTAAACATGTTTTATTGAGTCATGAAGTACAATGGTTTATTTATTGTAAGTGTTGAATAGGTGTGAATTGAATTGTAATTATTTTAAGAACTAATTGTGTTCTGACTCATCGCATATTCTTCCAAACGATCTATCACGGATAGAAACCCTGGGTATTCTATGTTGCAAATGTATTTTTGACATTATGTCTCCTATCTAGATTTATTATTTTTATTTTGACATGTATCTATAATACAATATTCTGTATTCTTTTATTTTTATGCTACGTCGACTTGGTCGGCTGCGAAGCAAGCCATTAGCTGAGGGTTTGCCGTGTAAACATGGCTTTAGAAAAGGCTTGACCTTGTCTTCTGGACAACAGATCTTATTTCAACCTAGAATTAGAATCAAACCGACTAATATCAGACGATGTTCCATCACGGATATGCGAGGACTTTGTAAATCTAGGGAAAAAATGCTTAGAAACCCTGGAAGACCTTGGCATCCTACCAAATAGTAGGTTGCATTGTCGTGGAGTGTAGTGTGCTTCCGACATTGCAACTCCTATCTATCCAAATTATAAGCTCATAAGTACTCATAACACAAGATTAACATGCTAGTCTTACCTCAGCTGCCTGCCTCTCAGTGAAAGCCCCCTCCCTGTTGTCCTGTATTCTCTGGAACAGTTCACCTCCGTCCATGCACTCCATCACCACCAGCAGACATCCTCGGCCGCCGTACGTGTTTTCGTATACGTCTATGACCTGGAAGGTGGAAGAAGTTTTGGATCGATTACATTCATCAGGAAGGTAGATATCATCTGTATCATGTCATTGTATACACTTTCCTTATCATAACTGGTCAACATAATATTACATAATATTGGTTTAATAGCCATTATAGCGTGCTTTTTTTAGTTTTATTAAACTAAAATGATTATTTAAGTTGTTAAACTCTTCAACTAAGCTAAAGGCTTGTGTTAGGGGTGGGTACTTCTCTATTTTAGACACAGTAGCTACACCGTGTGGTTTTAGTCGGCCGGGAGACGGGCCGAGTTAGTTTCCACGTGCACAAATAAAAAAAAAAAAAGTTGTGTTGTGTGTTCATCTATTTACAAAATATGTTCATTCTCATACTCTATGAATTTGACTTATCGACTTACTCTTATGGAAATCTGATAACTTATGTAATAACACAGGCGCTTAGAATAATTGTAAGTAAGTATTAAGAGTCACTCACCGCGGCAAGTGATAGACGCGTGACCGTTACAGATAAAACGTGTCGATTGAGTTCTTATCATGATCATTACACGGCTTACTCATTTATGCTATCGGAATGTATGTTATAGGTATTTACATCGAAGAATGAATCATGTCAGCAGGACTTCTTTATTCTTATTTTTTTATGCGATATGGGGTAAGCGAGAGCGACAAGAAAAATATGACCACATCTTCCTATCAATAGTCATTTCACAAAATTCAACAATAGAGCTGTTGAGACTAATCACGAATTTCGTTACTTGGTAACTAAATGATTAATTGTGATGTAAAATAACCTAATCTAAAACCATTTTCTTTAAATTTTAAGTCTATAATAAAATAAATTAAAAAAGGCTTATACATATACTAATTGACTGACTGAAAACACCAACAAAATGCATTACGTCATTAACCGTTAAACTATCTGACAGCTGTCAATTGGTATCATAATATTAACTACATACTATATATATACGTATTTATACAGGTCTATGTAGCACCATCAGTTTTTCGGTTAATGACTTAATTAATCTCATAGCAGATGTAAGTGCTTTAGCGTAAAGTAATTGTCGTTTTTCGATATTTTCGTTTAGTTTATGATTACATTCAAATTCAATTGTATCTTGACTACAAATGATATAATTATGTAGTTTAAATGCAAGCAAAAATATGTTATTTTCAACATTTGCATGCCTTAGCCAAGGCCGAACACGAATTTATTACTTTACTAGCAGCGCCCCGCGGTTTCACCAGCGTAAATCCCGATCCCGTGGGAATATCGGGATAAAAAGTAGCCTATGCGTTAATCCAGGTCTCCAGCTATCTATACACCAAGTTTCATCGCAATCGGTTCAGTGGTTTTTGCGTGAGGGAGTAACAAATATCCATTGTTCCATCCATCCATTCAAACTTTCGCATTTATAATATTAGTGGGATGACATAAGACCTTTTGTTACGTTGTGCCCGCAAATAAAGTTCCATTTCATTTCATTTAATTTCAATGCGCCTCATGATAATTGTAATAAGCTTGTAATTTATTTACATTTAAATTGGATCAACCTTGAGTGCAACCAATTTAATAATATAAGAAATAATTATTAAAAAAATTCACAAATGGCGGAACATGCACACAAAAAACAGTAGAATTGAGAACCTCCTCCTTTAGGGATTGATTATCCTCCATTAATCACGTGAGGCTCGAAAGGGGGCTCGAAAAAATCAAGGGGGGTGGGGGGGGGCTGTAGTGAAATATCGAGTGTATTTATTTTTTAGTGGAACGCGTGATTATATCTGTATTTAAAGATAAAATTTTTCATATTTTTAATATACTTTGAACTTAAAAAAATTGCACATGCTTTTGCCTAGAGGGTTAGTGTAAAACTTCATCACGTATTAGCAGGGGGAAGGGGGGAACTTGCTAAAAAAATATCACGTGATTAATGGACAACCCCTTATAAGGTCGTTAAAAAACCTCCATGCGGAACTTCCTCTTACTAATTCTACAAATGATTTTGTGTGATACAGGCTAGTTTACCGATAAACAATGACGATTACAATACGCTACTAGACAATGACTAATTTAATGGCTAAATGACTGTTCACAACAATAGTCTATTACAGTCGTAATAGGTTTGGGGCTGGGTCTAACTTCGGCGAATACTTGGATGCACTTAGAATTGGAATTCTCACATAGATATTTTTTAAAGACATAATAGATTTAACTGTGGGAGAGCCATGCTTCGGCACGTGTGGGCCGGCTCGACCGGAGTGATACCACGGCCTCACAGAAAACCGGCAGTAAAGTAATAATCGAATTGCATTTCGCCGAGTGAGTGAGGTTACCGGAGTCCCTAACCCTTCCCTCTCTCCCTTTTCACCCGCTTTCCCTACTCCCACCTTAAAGGCCGGCAACGCACTTGTGACTCTTGAGTTGCAGGTGCCCATGGGCGGCGGTAGTCACTTACCATCAGGTGTAAAAAGTAGCCTATGTACTAATCCAGACTATAATCTATCTCTGTGCCAAATTTCATCCAGGTTCGTTTAGCCGTTTTTTGCGTGAAAGAGTATCAAAGATCGCACCATCCATCCATCCTCACAAACTTTGGCCTTTATAATATTAGTAAGATTAACGAGCTGTAGTGTTATCAATAAAAATGACTGGACTGTTGGTCTAGTGGCTAATAGTGACCCTGACTGCTGAGCCAGAGGTGCACGGATGGCGCAACGGTTTAAGTGGGTTCAAATCCCGCACGGGACAAAAATTGATCCACAAATAGTTGTCCCGAGTCTGGGTGCTCTTGGTTTCCGTTGCTTAAATGTTTATGAAGACACAGGAATATGCCTAATGCGGGAGTTATCTTTTTAAACAAAAAAAAAACATAAAAAGAGGTCGTAAGTTTGATTCCCACCCAAGACAAATAATTGTGTGATGAGCATGATCATTTGTTGTGTCTGGGTGTAACTTATCTATAATATGTATGTATTTAGAAATGTATAAGTATGTTTATCACCAGTCTGGTTACCATAGTACAGGCTCTGCCTAGTTTGGGACTAGACGGCCGTGTGTGAAGTTATTATTATTATTATAAAAACTTTGCAAAAAGGTTTTTTTCGTATACCTTTGACTAAGTTTAATCTTTATCATTAATTTAATTACGTCTAATTTCGATCTGTGGTCTATCACTAGTCTTCACATAGGTAATTACTAAAGATGCGCCGAATAGTGGTTTTACCGAATAACCGAATACCGAATATTATTCGGTTAACCTTTACCGAACCGGATATTCGGCCGAATTATTCGGTTTACCATTACATTGTTTTGCCGCGTTTAAATGTTGATTTAAAGTTTAAAAATAAATATTGTTTTGAGGTTTAAATTAAATGTTGATTTAAGGTTTAAAATAAATGTTGACTATACTAACTATAGGTTAAGAAATAAATACATTTTCTTTGACTTATAATATAACACAAATCTTCATAAGAAGTCTTGTCTTTTAGTCCTACACCTTGGCTACATGAGCCAAGAAAATAAAAAAGCTTGAACCGAATAATTCGGCCGAATACAAATAGTGAATAAGATGCCGAATACGCCGAATACCCAATACCAAAAGAATATTCGGCGCATCTCTAGTAATTATCCTGATTGAGAGGCAGCTGGTTTTAATGCTTGAATCCCCTGAATCACTGAATACCCAAAATATTTAATCTATCATAAATAAAATTGTATGTATCCTTTTTAAGCAAATTTTGAGCACGGACGAATCTGAAATTTGTAATCCCACTAATATTATAAATGTGAAAGTT
Source organism: Euplagia quadripunctaria (assembly GCA_963859945.1). Taxonomy (NCBI): domain Eukaryota; kingdom Metazoa; phylum Arthropoda; class Insecta; order Lepidoptera; family Erebidae; genus Euplagia; species Euplagia quadripunctaria. Next base: position 7,105,085 of record OY982588.1, on the reverse strand, counting down.
TGGATGGATGAATATTTGTTACTCTTTCGCGCAAAAACCATTGAACCGATTGCCATGAAACTTGGTATGTAGATAGGTGGAGACCTGGATTAACCCATAGGCTACTTTTTATCCCGATATTCCCACGGGATTAGGACTTACGCGGGTGAAAACGCGGGCGCGCGCTTCACAAACACATATTGATTAAATTTTTTAGCTTTCTGCACTATATTTTGAGCACGGACGAATGTGAAATTTGTAGTACTAGCAGCGCCTCGCGGTTTCCCGCGTAAGTCTCGATCCCTTAGGAATATCGGGATAAAAAGTAGCCTTTATGTTAATCCAGGTCTCCAGCTATCTACATACCAAGTTTTTTCATTGCAATCGGTTGAGTAGTTTTCGCGTGAAAGAGTAACAAACATCCATCCATCCATCCATCCAAACTTTCACATTTATAATATTAGTGGGATGGTCGAAATTTGACTACCACGCGATCTCCAGTTAAAATAAATGGCCGGACGATCTACGGTTACAAATTAAGAGAAAGTATTTCTTGAGAGCCGCAGCTGCGCCTCTACGTACACAATTAATAAGATGTAGCAGTGCTCTTCCAAAGCACACTTCTGCTCGTGAGTAGCATCACTAAAGTTCCACTTCAAGGGTATACCGATGGCAAACCCACAAGTTACATGTGTGTTAAGTGTTAATAGACACCGATTATCGCTTACCATGAGGCGGACAGTGTCCCTATTTACCACTGTATTGGTAAATAAAAACACTGTCCGCCTGCCTGCTCGATCGTAGCTACTGCGGTTCATAACTGTGATCAAATGTTTGACGTATATTAGTGTATGCGAGATAGTTTATCCGTTAAAAGGAATCTCTAGTCCGGTCTTTACGCAGTTTTTTCACATAGATTTTTGGAAATTTGCTTTCCAAACATATACTCAACTATTCCTACTATCTTTCTCTTAATTATCCTGTAAAAAAAGTGGCCGGGAGATTTAAAAAAAAAAATGGGACCTAATCCGCTATGTCGCTTACACTATTTGTCATAATTCATTGCTGCGTAGTTGTAAATATGTAGTAGATAATTATTATTTACTGTGCTAATATAATAGTAAATAATATCATTGATATTGCGCAACGATTTCATTGCCAGATGTTTATCACTTTATCATCTAGGTGACAATTGATAAGGCCAAACGTAGACGACCCACGACAGTCGACAGGAAAGGATAGACATGACAACACACAATTTATTAGGGTTCCGTACCTCGAAAGGAAAAAATGGAACCCTTATAGGATCACTTTGTTGTCCGTCCGTCTGTCCGTCTGTCAAGACCCTTTTTTCTCAGGAACGCGTGGAGGTATCAAGCTGGAATTTATATTAAATACTCAGGTCTACTGTTTCTTAGAGCTGTGAAAAAATCAAATTTCTAAGCCAACGCAATCAAAAGATACAGCCGTTTATGCGGCAAATTTTCGACACTCGCAAGGAACCAAAACCTACAGGGTACTTCCCGTGAACTCAGAATCTTGAAATTTGGTACGAAGCAACGTCTTATAGCATGGATAAAGGAAAAATTGCGAAAACCGTAAATTTTTAGTTACATCATATAATAAAAATATTTTACGGAACCCTCGGTCCGACTCGCACTTGGCCGGTTTTTAACTCTAACACGAATTTGTCAATCATATACAGAGTATACTTGATGTATGTGGCGCTGCGATAGAGCATTGGACTGCCACGTCCGCAGGTTCGCTTCCCGCCCATTGCAACTATCTTCATGTCTAAAATGCCTTGGTTTGGGAGTTTCAATGTATAATTTGTAAGTATACATTTACATTTTTTTTGGGTTCTGTTCCTCAAAAGGAAAAAGGGAATCCTTATAGAATCACTTTGTTGTCTGTCTGTCAAGATCCTTTTCTTCAGGAACCCGTGGAGCCATTTCGTTTAAATTAACGTCAAATTCTTTTGTCAGCGGTCTCTTGAAACTTAAAAAATCAAGCTTCTAAGTCAACGCAATCAAAAGATACGGCCATTAAGCCTGAGATTTGACCAAATTTCAACATTTCGCAGGTAAATCGTATCCTATAGGTTTTGATTTACCTGCGAAATGTTCAAATTTGATCAAATCTCCCCATTCACCTAGAATCATGAAGTTTAAAAAAATGTTTTTGTGATTACAAACTTATATTTTACGGTTGGAAAGTTGACTTCGTAGTAAATCGATTGATTGGAGAGTATTTTTAGAACTGCAAAGAAGGGCAAAAATCTTCGAGTATCGATTTCTATATTTTTTGTAAGAATAACTGCTGCTTGAGTACTCGTCGCAAGAGATTTTTATAAATTCGAAAAGAAACCTCTGTCGAGCTCTTTCAGCTTTAACACAACAAGTAGTTTGTTTCAACGAGGCCCTCGTGCCCTCATGGTAAATCAGGTGCTCTTTGGTGACACGCAATACAGGCCATCGACAATGTTTAACCGGATATTTGGCGGCCGAATCAAATATTCGGCCGCCAAATATCCGGCGGCCGAATATTCAGTTTCAAGGTTAGCTCGATATCCGGTATCCGACCAAACAGCTATCCATTTCATCTCTAGTCTAGATAGCACTGTGTAATATGTCTCAGAATGTTATTATTATCACATGGTAAGGATATCCAACAGCCGACTCAAACGACAGTCACAAGACGATACCTTTGATAGATTAAATATTGGTAATTGATGACAATAGATATTTCACTTCGAACTATCGCCGATTATTTCAGGAAACTGTTTAGAAGCCGGGTGAAACATACATGTCATCTATATCAGGCTGTAGCGTAGGGACACACCTGCGGAAAATATTGAACCGGCCGATTCGAGCGCGAATCTTTACCAGAATACATGTCGTATCATGTTCAATAAGAGCAATACACAAACAATTGCAAACCACACTACAGATTCAAACAAGACGTAGTAGAGTTTCTAGATTTGTTGTCCACGCGGTAGGTGGCCCCCTCTTTATTTATAAATTTTTGAAATGAACAAAATGTCTGAGTTGATTCGACGTGATTTTCGTGCCTTCTGCTTCTCTCCGCTCGGGCTTATATCGGTCGGTGTATTTAACGTAGGTGTGACGCTACACTAAGGCAATGAGTAAGTAAAATATTATCTAATATTACTTATCTTTATTTTTATTACATTTTTACAGACAATGACAATGCAAATTGTCAGTTATCGATCTCCTTTTTATGCAATTCATGCCAACATACACATTTGTCGCCTCATAGAAAAGCTATTATCGATGTATGTAAACACTTCAGCGATGTTACACCAGTGCCCACCAATGCCCTTGTGGCGCCATCCACATAGGTACAGTAAAATCATACTTCAACACCATCTAGCGAAGACGACCTGAACTACGTAGTAACTACTGATCCTGCATCTCGCAATTAAAGTTCTCGCGCCGATCAGTATATTTAGAACTTCCCAACATCAACCGTTTTGCCGTAGTCCGCCAGACATGGTCATGGTGTGACGTATGTAGCCTGAGCGGAGGATCCTCCCTTCGTGTCGGAGGAACATGACACCCATCCCTCCACACCATCAACACAACACTAGACTAAGCTCTCTGCTCCTAGAACTGCTAATGTAAGAAACGAAATATCTGCTATTTGGCATTTACCTGGACAATATGGATACATCCGCGGGCTCGCCAGTGCAGCTCAACCTCTCGACGGGCCTTGGTGTTGTCGTGAAGAACTTTTAGAGCACGTTTGGCGCCTGTCTTCTTTTCTTTACATTCTAGAACCTGAAACAATGTAATCGACAGATTAGTGATGTACCGTATAGTGGCTTTACCGAATAACCGAGTCCTAGAAGCAATTAGTTTCTTTTCAGACCATGCTCGGTACAATTCATTCATAACGTCGGGAAAGACAAAAATGTGTAGTGCCTTATACATATTGTCGCAATTAACGAGCCAAATTACACGTCTAATATACAAGTTGCTGGTTTGTAGACATCATCGTCGTCAAGATTGAAGAGTGAAAGAGGAGTGACCGACTGTTAGGCAGGACAACCCTAACACATTTGCCTACCTAGCCCTTTAATTCATCCCAGTCAGCATATTCAGATATTCCCATGGCTTGAGCCACCCCTGCATCTCAGTTCTCCTCAGACCTTGCCCCTCGGTTCGGACCCAATTTTATTATATTAAATCAGTGTACTAATTCTAATTTCTTTCAATAAAGTTATTGAAGGTCGTCTTAAATCTTTTTTTTTTAAAACCGTGTTCGGTTAGCACTTATAATAGAACGTAGAAAACGTTTAAATGTGTCTATGGGTTTATTTAAGCGGTTGGTAAGAATTCAACCTTTTTTTGCATGAGAATTCCATAAACAGGCAATGGTATATTTGCACTTAATACATATAGATACTTATTAATACTAGTAACGGAGATGATTTCTCGTTACTAGTATTCTTGTTAAACCCTTCGGCTAAGCCAAATGCTTGTGTTGCGTCGGTTCACATCAATAGTCTACTTGGGTGGGTGGATCTAACTCAATTGATGGCAATCAATTGATCATAAGACCGATACATTATCCATTACGCTTTAAACCGTAGTAAATAGTACCGGTTACCGTAGTAAATGCTAGTATTTTTTTTTGTAGAATGTTGTAGTTTTAGAAATATTACGTCTGAGTTATAATTAAGCCATGATTAAAATAATTGTTTAAAAAAACCGACTACAAAAAAAAACTATTCCATAAAAGACTTATATGGTTTTCTCCTGGATGCCATTGTCAGAACTGAACCAATTTGAAATGGGACCACACGGGAAGCACCAGCTTCCAAATTAAAAAAGAATCATCAAAATCGGTTTACCCAGTCGAAAGTTCAAGTAACAAACATAAGCAAAAAAAAAATACAGTCGAATTGAGAACCTCCTCCTTTTTTGAAGTCGGTTAAAAAAGAGTAAAAGTTGCTGGCAGTGTGTGCTCTTAGGGTTTGACTCATGCAATCATGCCTTTAGAAATCTATGTATTATTCAATGTTTACGATTCATCGAAAATAATGTAGAGTAGTGAATTAGATTAGTTACGGTCATCTGACTAAGGTGTACTAAATATGAATTCTACGTAAACCTTACTCACATTCAATGTACAAAGAGTGTGCTTTAAATTAATCATGATTTTAAATGATAAATCTAACTGTCTTACTACGAAACCATGTTTGACACATGTTTAGTTAGACGCTGCCTAACTCGATGCGTTTTCTATATAATATGGTAACCCTAGGAAACGTTTCGTTATGTGAAGAACTCATTTTTAACCGACTTCAAAAAAGGAGGAGGTTCTCAATTCGACCCTATGTTTTTTTTTTATGTTTGTTCCCTCAGAACTTTCGACTGGGTAAACCGATTTTGATGATTCTTTTTTTATTTGAAAGCTGGTGCTTCCCGTGGTCCCATTTCAATTTGGTCCAGTTCTGACAATGGCATCCATGAGAAAACCATATATAAGTCTTTTATGGAATAGTTTTTTTTGTTGAAGTCGGTTTTTTTTGAAAGAATTATAAGAAACATTACATTTTATTATGAAAAAGTTTTAATTTAATTAAAAAAGCAACATTAAAAATTTTGAAAAATCCCACGACGGCTAAAACGTAATCGAAAAAGTATAAAATAATTTAAAAACCCCAGACTTAACCAGATTATGTAACAAAAGATAATAAACGTAAAAACTTTTTACAGTAGAGTCAGGCCTGGCCCACTCCGGTCAGTAGGTATGAAGCTACAGGTACCTAGCAGCGTCGTCGAGACGGACCAAATTCAGTGGGCTGCCACGCGCCGGCGAGGTAGCACGCTGCTTCGATACTCACTCACGCGCTACGTCGCTTCGTCCGTTCGTCGCTTACGAACTACGATAATTATATTATCTTTCGATCGATTACCTATTACTACTAGTATAGTATTATGTTATCTGTGCTATTACACAATATAGTACAAAAAATAACTAAAATGAAGGCAAGCGCATATTGCATGGTATTTGGCTGTTATAATAATAACAAGGATCCGAAACTCAATGTAAAGTAAAGAAATTCACGTCTACCTATTAAGGTAATTAGTAGGTACCTACCAAATGCTGACTTTTGTTGTCCTAAATTATGTTTCCCGTATTTACGTGGTTAGATTATATTATTAATAATAAAGAAATGCACGTCTACCTATTAAGGTAATTAGTAGGTACCTACCAAATGCTGACTTTTGTTCTCCTAAATTATGTTTCCCGTATTTACGTGGTTAGATTATACTATTAATAATAAAGAAATGCACGTCTACCTATTAAGGTAATTAGTAGGTACCTACCAAATGCTGACTTTTGTTCTCCTAAATTATGTTTCCCGTATTTACGTGGTTAGATTATACTATTAATAATAAAGAAATGCACGTCTACCTATTAAGGTAATTAGTAGGTACCTACCAAATGCTGACTTTTGTTCTCCTAAATTATGTTTCCCGTATTTACGTGGTTAGATTATACTATTAATAATAAAGAAATGCACGTCTACCTATTAAGGTAATTAGTAGGTACCTACCAAATGCTGACTTTTGTTCTCCTAAATTATGTTTCCCGTATTTACGTGGTTAGATTATACTATTAATAATAAAGAAATGCACGTCTACCTATTAAGGTAATTAGTAGGTACCTACCAAATGCTGACTTTTGTTGTCCTAAATTATGTTTCCCGTATTTACGTGGTTAGATTATATTATTAATAATAAAGAAATGCACGTCTACCTATTAAGGTAATTAGTAGGTACCTACCAAATGCTGACTTTTGTTCTCCTAAATTATGTTTCCCGTATTTACGTGGTTAGATTATACTATTAATAATAAAGAAATGCACGTCTACCTATTAAGGTAATTAGTAGGTACCTACCAAATGCTGACTTTTGTTCTCCTAAATTATGTTTCCCGTATTTACGTGGTTAGATTATACTATTAATAATAAAGAAATGCACGTCTACCTATTAAGGTAATTAGTAGGTACCTACCAAATGCTGACTTTTGTTGTCCTAAATTATGTTTCCCGTATTTACGTGGTTAGATTATACTATTAATAATAAAGAAATGCACGTCTACCTATTAAGGTAATTAGTAGGTACCTACCAAATGCTGACTTTTGTTGTCCTAAATTGTTTCCCGTATTTACGTGGTTAGATTATACTATTAATAATAAAGAAATGCACGTCTACCTATTAAGGTAATTAGTAGGTACCTACCAAATGCTGACTTTTGTTGTCCTAAATTGTTTCCCGTATTTACGTGGTTAGATTATACTATTAATAATAAAGAAATGCACGTCTACCTATTAAGGTAATTAGTAGGTACCTACCAAATGCTGACTTTTGTTGTCCTAAATTATGTTTCCCGTATTTACGTAGTTAAATTATATGATTAATTACTAGCAACCCGCCCCGGCTTCGCCCTGGTAACAGAGACATCTTCAACAATCATTATAATATTTCAACCAATTAACACAAAACCTTAACAAATTATATAGGCACCTAAACCTTCCTCATGAATCGCTCAATCTATTGGTGAAACCGCATGAAAATCCGTTCAGTAGATTTTGAGTTTTTCGCGAACAGACAGACAGACGTAGCGGGAGACTTGTTTTATAATATGTACTGATAATCACTATAGGTAGATACTTACAAGTTCTGTTTACAAGGTCAAGTTTAGCTTGGATAAGTATATTTATTCATTAGGACCACAACAACTGATAAAATAAATTTGAAGTGTCCGTTTGTAATGTCATAATGACAGTTTTTTTACTAAATGCATCTGAATGTTTACACGGTACTTGTACAAAAAAAATTCACGTTTTTGTCTGTCTGTCTGTTTGTTCCGGCTAATCTCCGGAACGGGTGGATCGATTTCTACGGGACTTTCAATGGCAGACAGCTGATGTTAGAGATTATATATATATTATAGTATCTATGCAGAGATTGTGAAATAAAATAGGTCTCTTTAATATAACTTTCATCTACATAGTACTGTAAATACCTAGGTTTACTTAAAACTTCATTTGTTCACAAAAGTAAAGTAATAGCACAGAATACATAATAGTACCAGTAGTGATAGGCACATAACTGGTTATTAAATATTTACAACCCTAACGTCATCAGAACAGATAAGAGTTATGCAATAGAAAGAGAGGCAAGTTTTAGGTTAATATGAGCTGTTGGTAGTTAGCGGTGTGCGATCTGAATTGAACATTATTGTGTCGAAGCAAGAGTCGCTATTTATTTAAATGGTATTGCGAAGAGGTCCTTCTGTACTGGTACTATTATGTATTCTGTGGTAGAGTTGATCTCTCGCGAAGTTGGTCATATAAACAGTGGAGTATCAGTTTTCATAGCACTGCCTTACGTACCTATTTGATTCTCGAAGATATACTTAGACGTGATAATAATAAAGAACATATTCAAGTACCTACTTAAACTTTATAAACAACCAAAGAATATCCGCCAATCCGAATATCATAAGGAATGTCAGACGGTGCTAATCAGTCTAGGTCATGGTAATTATGATGTTTCCTTTACTGTCCTTGTACCTACATTTTATTTGTAGCGACATACGTACAAACTTAAATTAATGCTAAACTGAATGCCTTATAAAGTACCTACTTATATCTTCCACTGCTTATGTACAAATAAAGTGTTATCTATCTATCTATTTATTTACTTTACGTCTATTTTTTTTTCTTCTATTTTTGGTAATTAGTTTGAGTTTGCGCGCATCTAGCTGTGCCATGGCCTTGCCAGCTATAGCTGAATAAAAAAAAAGTCATTCAGTTTTTTTTTATTTAACTTTATAATTTTATTTTTTTATTTTATTTATTAATACTTCCTGCAAATACATTGCAAAAGGCGGACTTAATGCCATAATCTTTATTGTTGAGTTTTATTTATTTGGTGTTATTAATTTATGATTTAGTTTTTTTTTGTATTGATATGTATTAATTATTTGGTTTTGTTTTAAATAATTCCTTTATCATTAAATTTTTTGTTTCATTTTCTACAACAAAATTAAATTCTGTCAGTCATTTCATGACATAGTTCCTGAAATCCGCAATAATTACATCCAGCTGTTGCAATTCGCGTACCATAGAGTTTATTCATATGTTTTATAAAAAAATGGAGGTCATAGATGCCGGATGTGAATCAATATAGCCGGCAAGGCCATGGCACAGCTAGATGCGCGCAACCTGTCCTTGAAGTCCAGGACTGGAGAGAACAAGGTTGCCGGCATACGAGTCAAGTTCATACAGAGGGTGGGTTGGATACGAACCAAATTTTCAAGTTTTGATCGCTTGAATCTTGTGTTCGCACAGACGTCGAAACACCGTAATTTTTTTTTAAAACAATGCTATTCACATGGGTCACACATTACTAGTATTCTTGTTAACTCCTCCAGCTAAGCTAAATGCGTGTTATGAGCGGGCGTCGGTAGTGTATTAGGTGGGGTTCGAACCCGTAATAAATGATGGTCTACCATTACCTATATGTCGGCTACGCATAACGCTTCTAAAATTTGACCACACCTGTATACAGATGTGTGTGTGGATATGTATTTAATAATTATATTATTTAAGTTATGTTGTCACTTCTGACGTGCAATTCTACGACTGACAGTTTTTTTTTTATACAAGTCGGTAATGTGCGAATGATACCTACTTATGCTATCCGTTTATTAGCACAGTATGGACGTATGCGCTTTGTAGAACTATTTGTTCAAAATGCCTGCCACTCAAGCACTCGAAGTGCCATTATGCCATACAAGGAAAATGTTATCGGAAATTGAAACCGAATGCATGCGGGCGGCCTTAATCTATGTGTACAGTGACAAAATATGAAAATGAGGCAAATGGATTTTGTTTTATTCGTATTCGTAATGACCTTCAGATTAAAAAAAAAACAGTCAGTCGTAGGACTGCACGTCAGAAGTGAAAACATAACTTCACAATGTATTTACATATACACACACACACACACACACACACACACACACACACACACACACACACACACACACACACACACACATACACACACACACACATACACACATCTGTATATATATAATTAGGTTAAAAATAAAAAGTAGGTAATAACATATCTAAATGTATACATAGGGTACACTGGAAGTTCTGCGCTCCTGGCCGCTCAGAAATATTCGAATTTCGAATGTTATATTTTTTTAAATACAAGAAACTCGCCTCCGTCTTACGCATTTCCGATCAGGGTCACGTGTCCTGACGCGAGTTTAACATTTTTTACCCATCTCAAATAGTGCACAACGTCGAGTTTTTACTTCAAAAAACTGTATAACAGAATTATTGTATTTGTTGATGTACAATATGTAGGATATTGTACATCTATTCTTATATTTAATAAATAAAGAAGCTGAATAGCGTTTTTGCTTGATTGTTTGACGCTCTAATCTCCTAAACTATCAGTCAGATTTGAATAATTCTTTTTGTATTAGATACAGTATTCGTTGAGGAATATTATAGCCTATGTAACATTACTCTACGACCGTTAGCAGCGGTGCAGGAACCATAATTGTAGGTGAAACTGCAAGGAATGGACATGTATGTATCACTTATTCACTTTTTGATCACAATTCAAAACAAGATCAAACATTTGATACAATGTTTGATCGTGGGGACTTGGTTCTATGTTTGCTTTACTATAGAATACAGTAAAGATTATTTATTTATTTAGTTTTGTTTAATTTAAAAGAATATTCCTTAGGGGTCATGTGCCAAACACTAATAATATCCGGTTATATTTATCAAAATGCACTTTGCACGCCTTTTTAACCCTTAAGATAGGTTCACTTGTCCCGCTCACAGTCAATTTAATCCGAAGCGGAACTGAGGGGACTGGGGTTCTCGGAAAACCTTGATTTACGTGTGTACGTATTATATATAACACATCATGTTGAGTTGGACGGATGCGGATCAGCCCGCACTGTCGCCGCAAACACAGACGAGTATGTCAAAAGCAGCTGCAACGATACGTTTTCTTTGCCTTTGCATTTTGGAATGACAAAATGGCTTTGATAAACTAACGCTACTCTTTATACGACGCGTCGTCGGTACGGGTTGATCCGCGTGCGTCCTTTAGGCACAGATTACTAAGTAGTTACTACGTAACAGATAAATCACTCCCTACAAAAACGTCCATACCTACCGTTTTAATTACCTACTCTTTCTTAGCGCCGACTGCTGCATGCAAAAATGATCTTAAATATTCTTAAAACACGATTATTATTGCCTCGCAATAACGCACGGTTGCGTTGCCGTAAGTGAGTTTAGGGTTACCTCTTTTTATGTAATATTCAATATCTATATTTTTATAAAAAAAGCCTTTGTTAATTAAGTGAAGTTTTATTACACAAAAAATCAGGTGTGTTACCTGCCTTAGAAAAATGTAACACTGAATACCACGTCCCTGTAAGTTTACCAATACGAAACACTTAACAACGAATGCACGCTACCACGAAAAATTTACCTCGACCTCACTTAACCAAACCTCTAACGGGAAACATCAATAAATTATTAGAACAGTTCAATTCAGAGTTTCAAGAAACCAAAACATCAAAGAAAATAGACAAGAAAAAATTACATAATTATACTACATATTATATCATCATACATTACTGGATCTACATCCATATATAGCACATAAACTATCAGAAGCCATGTCAATTTTCACCGTGAATTTGACTGTATTTAAAGTATATTTAAGTATATCAATACGATTTCGAATTACGTTTTTGTACTTTAAAATTTAAAAATAAAAACGTGAGCACTCGATGCACTGCGCGAGACTGCGTATAAGGTCCGCCAGCGGTCGAGCGGGAGGTGTTTAGCGCACGTAAGTACATCGAGTGGCATAGACCTGCTTTAGGTATAAATATATTTTGGAACATATTACACATCGCTATCTAGATCGAAACTAACACACTTACCTAGTTATTTTTTTATAAACATATATAGGTACTTACAGTAAAATTGACAAGTTTTTTTGCACTTTGGGTTATATGTATCTTGCTTTCAAATCCTACGACAAACTGCACTTTTAGACGTGATCATAAGATACATTTTTTTTAGCAACTTGCCATAAGACTAGTGGCTTCCAAAGGTCTTTTTCTATCTAAGGTTTTTTTACATCTTACTTACTATAAAAACAGCGACCTTAACACACTGGTAATAAAAAAATACATGATGATACAACTATGATAAACGACCCACCAACGCGTTTATATTTTGGCTCGCGAATAACGCGCCGCCCTTGACCTCAATCTGTGCCGCGTTAGACAAAACTGGAATAGTGCTAGGGCACTATACACCATCGCCATGACGGACGAATCCTAGCGATCACGATCGTGTAGAGGGCATAATGTATATATATATATATATAAATGAATCCCTTTTCACTTGGTCACGGCATCACTGAACGGCTGGACCGATTTCGCTAATTCTTTTTTTTGTGTTTGTTATTGTCAGGAGTAGGTTCTTATGAAAGAAAAAATTAAGAAAATTGCGCGGAAAATTACAAAATATAAGAAAAGTTAACGAGGGGCTTACGCGGCTGAAACGGCGAGGCGCAGCTAGTCGCCTATAATCGGCGATGATCGAGCGTAAAGGCCGCTGTATCAGTTTTTCGGACAAACATCAAAGGAGGTTAGGCCATGATCGTGCGGGTGTCTACACGATCTACGATTACTCAGTTTTTATACTTCCTTTTTCTTTTTCTCTGCTTCCCTGTTCTTGCTACTGTTGTACAACAAATAAATGTAGGATGCGCAATTGTATGGGCAGCCGCGCAATGATGACAATCATCTGTGGCTGTCAATCATGGCCGACTGTGTATAGGCCGCATAGTTATGTTCATACATCGCTAATCGCGACTTGCGTACACTTATGTATGCAATGTATGTGCTTATAGAATAAAAACTTCCGTGAACAGTATTCATATTTATTTATAGCTTTTGCCCGCGTTTTCACTCGCTCGCGATCTGTACTTTTTTCTGGATGAGAGGTCGTGTCTTTTTCTGTACCCATGACATGAATGCAAATTTCATGACGATTGAGTAATAAAAGTTTAACAAACAAATTAAAAAAAAACTTAAATACGCATTTATAATATTAGTTAGGATTAGGATACGCACGTGCATATTTCTGGAAAGGCGCCACACTCGGTGTTAGTGTGACATGACACCGGGCGGCATGTCACTTTACCACTTAATAAAATACCATCCTCGGGTGCGGGACTAGTTGGACCTCCCCAATATATCACACATGAGTGGAACAGTATCTACATAATATCTTAGATAAAAAAATAATTGCGTGTAATTTTCATACCTATTCATAAAGAGAAAAGTTGCATTCTTGCTTGTCTAAAAAAGTAAAACATGTTGCTTTACGTAATGACTACTTATAATACAGTATTGCCACTATCCTTAATGACGTTTATCGCAAGACCTGACGTCACACTTCACCTAGATGACGCACAGTTACATTAACTTGAGGATATAATAATATATAATTTATAGAAGAAAGGAGATTGCAGACTTATGTAAGCGGTAAGGTTTAAAGGAGGATGTAGTGTAGTGATGAGTTTGGAAAAGTACAAATGATGAGGTGGTTTTCGGAACGTGGAAATATCAAATCAGGTGACCTCTATACTATATTTAAAGAAATTATATTTAAAAAAAAGATAACCAAACAAAATCAATTAAACAGACTTGGAAACGCATAAGACGTTTCTACACGAGGAAAAGAAAAATTTTTGATTTTTTTTCTGACTCAACTATTCATCCATCCAGACATGTCATCATCTAGAAATATGAGCACACCTTTTTGAACACGTTGTCTATTGAGTCAATCCATAGACTAGAAAAAAAAATACTATTAAATTTCCCTCCAGTGGACCAAAACCGATTACATTTTCGCCAGCTGCAGCCGGAACTAACCATGTGTCTATTTTTTTTTGTAACAGATCTTGTAATTATAATAATAGTATAAATACATATACAGTAAAAATTTGATACAATTGGTTTTCGCTGAGTGAGTTGGCCGGAGGCCCTAACCCTTCCCTCCCTCTTCCCCCACCTTAAAGACCGGCAACGCACTTGTGACTTTTGAGTTACAGGTACCCATGGGCGGCAGTAGTCATTTACCATCCGGTGACCCCGTCTGGTCTGCTCGTTTGGCCCCTATACCATAAAAAAAACCTTTTTTTAGTACCGTTGGACTACCACCACGGGGGTTTTCTCTGGGGCGATGTGCCCGAATCTGACCGACTAAACCCCCAAGGGGTGCAACTAAAATAAGAAGGGTCCGGCAAAACCGGACAAATAACTACGTCTACCCTATAAATAACTTACTACAACAAAACCTTGTTTACCACGTTATCTAATGGTATAAATAAAAAGGGGAAAAATCATTAACCTTTCAACCACCCACGTTTCTTAAAAAATCAAAAGCATTACTTTGATTGGAAATACAATTCAAGCTTTGGCTTTATCTGGTTCTATTGACATAGCCCAAAGACGTCACAGTGACGCAGCGATTACTCAATATACGACTTTTCTAATAACACCTTGAACATAGTCGCATCGGTATTTACGCAACGTATCTGTATCTGTTCCTAGTAAATATAGCTTTATCCTGTTTGTTGGAATGTCTTATTTGACTATTGACGTAAACGCCAGATTCTGGTAATTTTTGCCGCATTGTCAAGAAGAAGAGCGTCGTCTCAGCTGCCTGCACCTTATTGCAGGAAGAATGGAGAACGGTACGAAGAATGGACAAACCATGTCCATTCTTCGTACCCTTCGTACCTGCATCGGGCGTCACCAGATCTGTTATTTTAATATAATAGATACTAACTATATATGGTGATTATTTTACTAAAATGTCAGGATTTTAATTTTTGCTCAAAATAAATGATTTATTATTATTATTAATTTCGCTCCATCGCTTACTCCAATATGATAAATAAAATAACAGTTAACAGGTAATAAACAATTAACTTTATCTTCAAAACAGAGTGGACAATGCATGATTGACACTTCTGATGCCTCGTTAACGTCATAAGCGATTCGTGTTCGATGTATTGCCACCTTACTACAAAATACTAATTATATGTCTTGACTTTTAGGACAAAATATTAATGCAACCCTTTTTTTTGTTGCCATTACCACCGCCTGGATTTTCGGTAGGGCGGTGTGTCGGAAAGTTGAAAATTCATGACCGACATCACACACATTTGTTTCTCATCCCGGAAATGTCGATCTAATAAGATAATTTTTATCAATGGCTAAGACACAGCTGAAGGCATTAAAATAAATATTAAAAATAAAATATCTAAAAATCTTAATAATAAAAGAAACAAGAATCAACTACCTATATAACTTTTATAAACCGAAAATTAAAAAGGGAAAATCTATATGTAAAAAATATTTGAAATACAAATCTGAATGTGAATATTTCTTACTTCACAAGGTAGGTATTCTTTTGCAGAACTAATTTTATTTCTTGCTCTGTCAGAAACAATACTTTTTCATCACGTTTACATATTTTATAGTATATAAGTATACCAATGAGGTGATACATGATACATGAGTCACACATTGTTTCCCTTTTGTTTTACAAAGAATACTAGTAACGATGGTCACAAATTACTAGTATTCTTGTTAACCTCTCCAGCTAAGCTAAATGCATGCGTTAGGAGTCGGTTCACGTCGGTAGTGCACTGGGTAAGGTTCGAACCCGCAACCACTTGATCGCCAGTCTGACATCTTAGCCATTACTCTACCGCCGCTTTTTACTGATGATGAAAATCATTTCTAAGAAAATAATTTTCACAAATTACATTATATTCACAAATGAATAACTTAATTAAAACTGCAATATAGGTACTGTTACAAAAATCGATATGTTTATCTTAATTATCTCTACATATTAATGATAATGTGTGATAATAACATGCGACCGATACGCTTAACTATGTATTCAAGTTAGGTAATATTGATTTGTGTGTGTGACAGTATCGAACGCCTATGCAAAATCTAAATCCTGCCGCGTAGTGCTAAATATATTTTTAGGATAGTTTGGTGTTGCGATAAATTTTGAGATTACTTTATAATATTTTAAAGTTTAATTATGTGTGACGTGATCACGTGATATCTTAATTTTTTTGTAAAGGATAACGATGTAAAAATATTGACAACCCAGTCACGAGGAAGTCATTGGAGTTGATTTCGATAGTCTACTATTGTAGCTAACTTCATACCACTGAGAGGAATTTAAAACTGTCTTTCCATCCTGTTTTTCCCTTGGTTTATGTCAAGATTTATTCCAAGAAAATCGCTTGATTTTCATAGCATAGTTTACCGTAGTTCTAGTGGAACGGGATCAACGTAGCTATGTTTTTACCATCCTTTTTGAGACACGGGATGCGAGCTAAGGATCAGTGCTATGTATGATGGGTTAGGATGCGAGTTAGAGATTGTGAGTTGCTACAAATATGCGAGTTTGAAAGTAGGATCAGAAGCTGAGGAGATGACGTACTAAGTGCTAACCTTTCTATGTGTTATTAAGACATGCATGCATTACTTAGCTTCTCACAAGTATCCTACACATCTTAGTCGCACCCTCTTGGTGGAAAGACAGCCTAATGGTACATGGCATGTATAACAAATTTGCCTTCTGATGTAATACAAAGGTTGCCAAATCTGTACGCAAATAGGGCAAGCAAAAACGTATTTATCATCATGCAATACAGCAGCCTTGATCTCATATGTTAATGTCAATTCACCCACTATAATCTACGTACACTGCGGTGTCTGCGGTAATTTTTTTATGTAGTTGAATAAAAATCAAAATGCCTCAATGTAGTATCGGTACTTACGACGTATAGGAATAGATAGTTCGTTGTTCTGTTGGAAATATATTTAGAAAACATCAGATGTGTGAAGAGTAAAACTATTAACATTTTATAAAACATTCAATAACATAATTTACTTATGTGATATTTTACAATTACACTAAACTATTTTGTTTTCTAAATGTCTGTACTGATTGACTTGAATTAATAAATTTTAAAAAGTCCACAAAAAGGCAAGTAAATAAAACTAGATAGTTTTCATAATTACTTCAATGATTTTTTGTAAAAAATGCTTTTTATCTGTGCAGAACAAGGAATAAATACTATGTTTTTGAATTTGTCGTGCAAACGGTGCAAAAATCACTCCTTTAAAGTGACGTCAAATTGAACAAGGAAAATGATAACTACGAAATCAATCAATGGGATGTATGACAATCGTAATAAAACTAAAAATATCGTTTTTAAATTTTAAAACTCAATAAGTAAATTTAAAATAACATGATTATATGCACTGCATTGTTCGTTTTCTTACAAATGACGTCATACGATTTGATTATTGTTTCGTCAAGTACAGTTTGGTCAGTTTAAACAATTTAAGATTTTATTTATTGAAATAAAAATATGAAACTAAGTTATTCCACAAATATGTACATTCCTAAACAAACAAGTTAAAAACAAGCAGCGGTAGCGTAAAGGCTAAGGCGTGGCCCCACCCAGTGCACTACCGACGTGAACCCAGTCCTAACACTTTGCTTAGCTGGAGGGGTTAACAAGAATACTAGTAATGTATGACCCACGTTGCTAGTATACTTTAAAAAAAAATGATTTTTATTATGCAGATATTTTTTTTAACTATACTTATTTATTATTTCTGTTACTGTCCAATTTTCTATTGATCTTTTATCTTAGGTTTATTTATTTTTAAAAATCCTTGACTACTTGTTATTGTATGTTTATCAGCAGTCTGGATACCATAATACAGGCTCTGCCTAGTTTGGGAGCAGACGGCCGTGTGTGAGATGTGTGAAGTAATTATTATTACTATTGTCTCGTTACAAAATATACGACCTACTAAATGACCAGAAACCTTTTTCTCCAGCTCAACATTTAAAGTTGCGGACTTAGCACCAAAGTTTCTCTGGATTTAGTGTCCCTAAGCTTCGTGGTTTTCGCTCTAACAAGGCTCGTGGAAGCGGTTGCCAGAATCGAACCAACGAAACTATTCGCTCTGACACAGTTTATGGCATGCGACCCATATATTAATCTACTAAGAAAATACTTTGAAACCTAATTAACCATTTCTGCCTTATTTGTTTTATTAGAGCCTTAATAAGGGACCAATTGCAGTGGAAAATAACATGGTTAAACGAGATTATGCTAGATATGCATTACCTAACTTTGTTTTTCAAGATACCATTAGGGTTGTCACGCATATTATCAGAAATCAATATCAATTAAATGACAACCCATTGCTGGACATAGGTCTCTGTCAATGTACACCATAGCACCCGGTACGATTTAGAAAACGACATCCATGAGTATCAACTAACAAAGTAGAGACAGGTGTGTGTGTGTGTGTGTGTGTGTGTGTGTGTGTGTGTGTGTGTGTGTGTGTGTGTGTGTGTGTGTGTGAATAGAAAATAATAAAAACTATTACTTACATAAATAGATTGCTATACGTCATTACTACACAATTAGCCCAGTCGACGAAAGAATTATCTTTTAAAAAAAATATCACCGACTTCAATGCACCTCAAAATACCCAAATCACTTTAAGTGTGCCTATCAAAATTGAAGAGTTTCCTCGATTTCTCCAGGATCCCATCATCACATCCTGACCCGATGACCATGGGACCACGTGGGTACCCTTTCAAACAAAAGAAGAATTTTCTAAATCGGTCAATCGGTCTTTGAGTAATCAGTTAACATACATACAAAAAAACATACAGTCGAATTGAGAATCTCCTCCTTTTTTGAAGTCGGTTAATAAAATAAAGCATAAAATGATGAAAAAATAATCTCTGTAGAAAAAATTTACAATATACGATAAATAGATTGTTCGATAGTTAACCAGTTTACAAAGCCTTGTCGAAAGTTACAGGTGCCAAAAAGTATACGGCCAGCCTGATGGTAAGCGAGCATCGCAGCTTGTGAACGTTTGCAACGCGAAAGTGATACGGTCGTAAGTCTCATACGTGACCGAAAATGGTGGATGAGATGATGTTCATTGATACGGTACAAAAGTTAATTGGTGATGGAGGTAGGAAATAGTTACATTTCTGTTTAAATTGCAACCACCAATTGGAGAAGTAACAAAAAAATTGGAGATGTTCCTGAAGAATATCTTACTTAATTAAATCGTTAACGGAGTTAAGGTTTTTGGAAGGAGATGTTCAATGGATGCCATTGTTTAATTGTACAATTGTATTTAAAAATCTTATATTGATAATGTCTACTAACAATTAATAAAGTCCCGCTATTGTCTCGGTTCTTTTGTAAAGATTCGACTATCAATACAGCTAGCGGTATAGAAATGAATATCGATATTTTAATGACGACTAAAAATAACAAATATCAATCTTGCCCTATTTCAAACCTTGGAAACAAGTCGATTTAACTCGGCAACTAGCACAACAACTAGTTGTGTGCTAGTTGCCGAGTTAAATCGACTGTCATCATATATTTGTCATCATGTTCATCATTTTCTCAATTTTATTCTACACTATCATTAATTTCAATCCTTACTCTCTTTTTAGCCACATTCTGTTTTAAAAGTCCATCCATCTTTGTTTTGGTCTCCATCTCTACTCTTAGACCCGTCAACTTCCATTCATAAAACTCTCTCTACCGCATTCGGCTCATCGCTCAACATCACATGTCATGTCCATACCACGATAGTTATATATAGTTATTCTCGAAAACTAAGATTGACACCTTTATCAACTTTTTGTGAACCACCCTTCAGCCTTTACTGTGGCAGTATTTGTCATTGTACCTTATTGATTTTATTAACTTATTCGAGTACCACACTTACTACCACACAACTTCTTCGAGAACAAATAACCGGGCGGTTATTTGTTCTCAGGGCAAGTGATTTACCTTATCTATGTTGAAGTGTTAAATTGGAAAATCTTTTACATTAAATAGCTCATTTATTGAAGTCATTAATGGGCTGTATAACCTGTATACCATTGGGTTAAGACCACTATAATATTTATTATCTTCAGTCATGGATAAAATTTAATTGTCTTACGTAATGCTGTTTTTCTGATGGGTCTTCTAAAATATGCTTTGTCCCAACCAATATGATAGTGATTTATTTCTGAAACATAGGTATGTTGTACAATATGTCCATATGCTGCTGAGGTCATTTTATCGATAATCATATCCTACTAATATTATAAACGTGAAAGTGTGTGAGGATCTATGGATGTATGGATATTTGTTGTTCCTTCATGCAAAAACTACTGAACCGATTGCGATGAAACTTGATATGTAGATGCCTGGACACCTGGATTAACACACAGACTACTTTTTATCCCGATATTCTAACGGTATCGTTCCTTACACGGGTGAAACCGCGGGGCTTAGCTAGTACTGTATAAATATTCATATTCTGGGACACATAGCTTGTACTATGTGTTTAGAATAGACTTTTAGAACATGAACACATACACAGACTTAGTTTTGTTTTTGTAAATACATATGTATTTTGCATAGAATCACAAAGATATTTGGATCCGAAACCGAGACATCTGACGTTACAGTAGAAAGCACTACCGCTGCGGAACATTGGCCATTAATAATAATCCTTATTATATGGAACAGGTAGAAATATTTACAATTTTATATTCTTTTTCCCTAACACAATAAAAGTATTGTGTATACTTTCAGCTTTTATTATTTAAATAGAAAATGTTAAGTTATGGGGAATAACATTAATAACTAACATGGGACCATAGATTGGTCACAGACAATTTTTCTAACAGTCTCTGTGCTCTAGCTGTCAACACAAATACTTCTCAGCGCATAGAAATTCTTATAGGGTTACCAGTGCAGAAATAGTCGTATTATATCGCGAGAGATGGATAATGGGACTAAACCTACCCACATTTAAACGTAAATCACGAAAACATGACATGACTCGGTTAGTCTTCAGGAATTTAATTGGGAGGATATTGCCATCCTTAGCAAAGCGAGATATAGTAGAGCACAAATAAGGGAAAACCTATGAAAAAAAACGTCACCATTTACTCATTACACTTCATGGGTCTTGAGTAACCTACGGTTGATTTCAATAATATGGCGGAAACGTCAAAACGAAATGAAAATTCAGCTTAGTTGACAAAGATTTGTTAGTACTAGAGACCGCGTGGTGGTCGAATTTCGACCATGGTTTTTTCATTGGCCAGTACAACTTGACCTGTCATTGTATAGATTTACTTACCGTGACAGGTCATCGCATATACTGGACGCGTGTAGTTTTATTAAGCCGTTTTCACGTAATTTTCAAAGTTGTAAGACATATTGTTTAAACATTTTAGCATTCGTCACTTTTTCTCTGTATAAACTATAAGTGTGCGAAATTTCAAACTCCTCCGTCCGCCCAATTTTCGTAAAAAGGGATCCAAAGTTTTCGCTTCACGTATTAATATATATAGATACCGCTCAAAATGTCGCCAAACTATTACGCGTAGTATTTTGTGAAGCTATATTAAAGGTCTAATGATAGTACATCCAATCTCGAGCAGTAAATGAGGACAGAAGACAATTAAGGGATGACGATTTGGCTACACTGTTTTGCAGAATTTGTACCTACTCATATTACCCAGGCATTGGTAAAGCTTTTCAGTAAACAGGTTAAAACCAGTTATTCAACCAACCCAGTTGTTGGTGGAGTAATACGGGTTTTGCTAGCCTTTGGTCTAGAAACCGCTATAATCCACTGAAGTTTAACTATAAAAAAAAGTTGAGTTGCCAACAGTCCGATTGCGATTCCTGTCAACTGTTTATTTTTTTTGCAACGAGTGCTTCAGATGCAGATCCTACCGAATTCAAAATAAGATTTCTCTACTTTCTTTTCAATTATATATATTATTTTCTCTCTCGGATAGTGGCAACCCTAGGTATACCGTGTCTAATGTTTATTTATGATAGTATCACGTGCTGCAACACGTGCGAAGTTTGCGCACCACGTTGTAAAGTCACGATATCCAAATAAATAATATATTAAAGTAATCCCGAACCTCGAGGTTACCTCAAGGCCAGTTGCAGGTAAACCTGTACCTGCGGCCTACATAATTATGTAAATATCTGATGATGAGGTCATGATAATGTACAGTTACCGGTGCCTGTAAAAACTTTCTTGTCCATTTTCCATGCTTTGCTATTTCTTAGAACCAGGTGACCCTACATAAAAGCAGAACCTTAGCAGAGGTTTGATCCGGTTTGAGAGGTAGTACCTTACCCTGTGTACCACCTCACAGGTGGTGGCTACCCTAATTGAGTGACTCCAAAGAATAATTTAATGGAGAACTACTCACTGCGTGGATTTTAGTTTTCGTATCACAATCTACATGATATATCCCTTCAACTCTGAGGAGGATCTTTCAACCAGACTAAGCAACCGTGACTTGCGGTCCACGCGCCAATGGTTATATGAATTTGGGATGTTGTATATGTACTTATCAGATGACGACTTTCATCGCACGATGCAGGATCAGTAGTTACTAAGTAGTTTGGTTAACCTTCTCAAGATGGAGCTGAAATTAATTTCGCTGTATGAGATCACAACAAATGAAAGTATCAAAGAAATGCCAAATTAAAAAGAAATTTATTTCCATTCCATTCATTTTCTATTTAGTGTTTCTCAATATCGCACGATCAGGCCTAGAACGAGTTTTAGCGATCCGTCTGGCAAGTATATAAGAAGCGTAACATCTCTGATTAGAATCAATTAATAGCAATGTCGAGGCAAAGAGTGACCTTTATAGTTGGAAAAACGTGATCGATGTGTTATATAATTATAACACGTTTATTAAAATTGTTTTGGCATTTATGTAATTCAGTCAGACTGCAAAGGGCAGCGAGGGGCGTCTTCCCCCTAGGTGGACGACGAACTGGACAAAGTGGCAGGAAGCCGTTTTGATTAACATGTCTGGTTTGCATTGGGGTCTGGGGGTCTGGGTGTACAAGCTACGCTTAATTTGAGTTTGTTGGGAACATGGCCCGATGAATTATTATCATTAATTTGCATGAGGAGTCTTTACTCAGACTGTTGATAGGCAGTAAAAGGTTTAAGTTAAAGTTATTTATATACCGCTTAATTGCGTAATATATTCAAATTTTACAGTTGACCTTTTCAGAGTACCCTTGGGAAGAACAGGTTGTCCTAAAATTAGGTAAAGATACGATCGAATTAGATAACACGCAATAGAGGGTAATTGATATTAAACATCAAAGTTATAATCACACGCAAATATAAGCACTTATGGGGCCATCCATTAATTACGTCATACGGGGAGGACAAGGGTTAAACGAAGTGTGACATTGAGTAACAAGGCTCTTTCCTACCCTTGTGTTACCATTCTTTCTGTGATAGATGATGACTATTGATGAAAAAGATGTTCATAAACTGATGACATATTAAACAGCGCTTCCAATATGTTATATTATATTAAGTTACCTGTACTTTTATTGAGATAAAGAAGGCTTCAAAGTATTTTATTATCTTTTAAAAAAAGTATCATCGACATCAATGTGCTTCTTAGTGGAAAGTAGATCTATATTGTTTAAATATAATATAGGTGGGCAAACTAAACGCACTGCTGGATTGAGATGGCGCAGCAAAAACAGCTCGACTGATTTCGATAAAATTTAAATGGGACCACCTGGGAAGACTCTTTGAAACAAAAAAAGAATTTTCCAAATTGGTTCAGGCGTATTCGAGTAATCGGTGAATATACATAAAAAAAAAATCCGACGAATTGAGAACCTCCTCCTTTTTTGAAGTCGGTTAAAAGAGGATAAATATGTGGCCGAACATATAGCGTATTTGTGTCGCGTGTATTTTAGCACTAACATGCTCATTTAGATCAAAGGCTACCACTTACATACGCATACTTTTAAAGAGGAAAATTATGTACATATATACCAAAAGGTACAGTGTCGTTTTGTATAATGTATACTTACTGAGATGTATATTTAGCTACAACAACACATGTTTTTCTCTTCTAATGAAACATAACATTACGATACTGCACGGTTGTTTTACTGTCTATGCACTTAAGCGATATGGTATGAGAAGTAATGAACAGGGTAATAGGTAAAACCAGTTCCTAATTTGTAAGTATATTTTTGTACAAATATATTAACTGTGACTGGCCTGTTGGTCTAGTGGTTAGTGACCCTGACTGCTGGGCCAGAGGTCGTGAGTTCGATTCCCACCCAGGACAAATAATTGTGTGATGAGCATGACCATTTGTTCAGTGTCTGGGTGTAATTTATCTATAATTTGTATGTACATATTTAGAAATATATAAGTATGTTTATCAGCAGTCTGGTTACCATAGTACAGGCTCTGCCTACTTTAGGATCAGACGGCCGTGAGTGAGATGTGTGAAGTTATTATTATTACTAGAGATCGCGTGGTGGTCGAATTTCAACCATTGTTTATTTCATTGGCCAATATTACTTGACCTGTCATTGTATAGACTTTTGTACCATGACAGGTCAAAATATATACTGGACACTCATAGCTGTATGTACCCGTTTTTGCATTTTTTTAAACTTTGTAGCAAATATTGTTCAAAAATTTTAGCATTCGTCACTTCTTCTCTGTATAAATATAAGTGTGCGAAATTTTATACTCCTCCGTCCACCCAATTTTCGTAAAAAGGGATCCAAAGTTTTCGCTTCACGTATTAATATATAGATATTATATTAATAAACTGATTTGGACGAGATAGAGACGAATCTTTCATATTTTTAAAATTCAGAAGGACATGCTGGTCAGTGTTGCCAGTTTTTAAAACCTTAAACTTATATATACAAACCTCGAAAATATAGATAACTACAAAAAACAAATTTCGCAGAGTAATTTTTATATAAAAATAATTTAATTGGTATTATTGGAAATATTTGCATGTATGAATGTTTATGTAAGTATATGATATGTATTTATATAGTATATATATGTATTAGGCTACAGGTTACGTATATTTGTGTTTTATGTGGAAAAATGTTAGTTTTTACTCCATATACTGTACAATTATTTAACATAATCTTTAATTGCACCTACTTCTTCTTTTCTCTGCATCACCCAATGGTTGACTGGTAGAGAATGCCTTAGGCATTAAGTCCGCCAATGTACCAAATGTGCATAAAGTTATAAATAAATATTTCTAAAATAGTTAAGTACGTTGGAGAAAGAATTTGTCTACTTTATTGACATTTTTTGCCCGTAAGAGATTGCCAAAGTGCAATAGGACCGCCAATTGTATACACCACCCATTGTTATAATAAAGAGGTATATTATTATTATTGACGTGATAACGTCTTATAAATCCATGAACGCCGGCTGCACGCACGAAAAAGTATGACTCAATGTCACGTTCCGCTTGAGCCGAGCGTGCAAGCGAGAGCGCGGAACAAGCGATAAAGAGGCACGATCGGCCTAAGCGTTCGGCTTATCTATCTATCTCTCTTCCACTGTTTTCTTATGACGTTATCACGTAAAATTATCGTCCGTAAACCGACATTACAGACAACCAATGTTTTTCAATAAAATCGAAAGAATTTAGTTCGAATTATTCCACCTACGCTTAAAAATAATAATGTTACTTATTTACCCTACAATACTGAACTTTCCTCTGTTATTATGTTAGTACTAACTTTCAATTTATCTCTTAGTTCTAGCGGAACTTTTACAGTGTGTATATTTAAGATACCACGAATATCTTTCAAGAGTTTATGTAAATGTGCGAATATTGAAATTATGCAGATAGGTAAAAGGGATAAAGGGCTCGTGGCTAAGCGGTAACCGAGTAGGTTAGCACATTACAAGGTTAAGTAATGCTAGCCAGGTCAGTCTAAGAATGGGTGACCATTCTTAACACATTGAGACACCTCCGTGCCTCGGAGAGCACGTTAAGCCGTCGGTTCCGGTTGCCATACGAACATCTGTGGCATTTCGTTACGGGTAGTCGGAGCCCTAAAAAGTCTGACTACCTGGTCTAACTACAGAACTTCGTTATCGCCTAGTACTTACTTGGGTTATGGAGGTCTGATGGCAGTCGCTTCACATAAAATATCTAAGTTCGGCCGTATAGTTAAAGGCGCGGAGGATGTTAAGGTAAAAGGAATATTACATAAAGCAAAATGGCTCCTAATTTTTTTTTTACTGCTTCGTTTACTCCGTTGGTTCAGAAGTTTAAAAAGAAAGAAAGAAAAGTGCCAGGCCCGCACTAAGAGTTTTTGTCGCACGGAAAAAAAAATCGCTACGGCATAACATCGCGCAACAGCGTTTTGACATATGAACTTGAAATCTGGGTTATAACAAGCGTCGACAAGATTGTAACAAGCTACAACTAGGCCGCATCGCCGCGCAGCGAAAATCTCGGAGTACCTACGTGGCTGGTGGTGTAGTCCCGGTGGGTAAAACCACGGAGTAGATACAAAGGGTAAAACCAAAATAATTAAATGTAAAATTTAGATGTTTTAACAGCCATATTTTTACATTCGCTTATATTCTAGCGATGAGCGAGAGCGTGACCAAACGTGAATCATTAAATATTTAAATTCAAAATAAATGACTTCAACTGGAAAGTAACGCAAAATTATTATAATAATAATAGCAAAAAGTAACTAAAGTAAATTATTTTACATTCCTCATCCGCATTGCTGACTACTCATCCAGCGTACCAACAATTGAAAAAGATGCCAATGCTCAAAATAAATCATTTCGACAAATCAAAAATTACTGTGAAAAAGGTCGTCCACCGGTTACTTCAACGTTTTCAATTTTTTTTTATGGTATAGGAGGCTAACGAGCAGACGGGTCACCTGGTGGTAAATTACTACCGCCGCCCATGGGCACCTGCAACTCAAGAGTCACAAATGCGTTGCCGGCCTTTAAGGTAGGAGTAAGGGAAGTTGGGAAGAGGGGGAGAGGGCAGGTTTAGGGCCGCCGGTAACTTCCATCACTTGGCGAAAAGCAATGCAAGTATTGCTTCACTGCCAGTTTTCTGTGAGGCCGTGGTATCACTCCGGTCGAGCCGGCCCATTCGTGCCAAAGCATGGCGCGGCTCTCGCACGATTAAATTTATTTTATTATCTTCAAATTAACATTTTGACAACAGTTTGCCAGCTGTTCCTGTCTTAGTGGCCTCTCCAGTCACAGGAAATACAGGGCATTCGGGTAAGCGACCCCGGCCTCTGCGAGCTACTGCAGTCTCAGTCTCGTTCCCCATCTGAGACTTGCGGTATCCCTTACCCTAGGTTCCTCTCCCCACCCATTTTTCCTTTTACAAATTTACCTTCTTCCTTCTTTCCCGTCTTAAAACGACTACATTCCCAAACAGGGTTGGCGTCAGGCTGGCGGCCGGCCATAAGAGGAATCAGCCACAACCCTTTAAATGGTTACACATTGCGCCAACCCTAATGAAAATTGGGGAAGATGATTTGACAATACCAAGGTGTGACGTCATGCCTTAGTTATCCCACTAATATTATAAATGTGAAAGTTTGGATGGACGCAACAACCACCGAACCGATTGCGATGAAACTTGGTATGTAGATGGCTGGAGACCTGGATTAACGCATGGGCTTCTTTTTATCCCGATATTCCCACGGGATCGGAACTTACGCTGGTGAAACCGCGGGGTGCAGCTAGTTACTAATATTATGGAGGCGAAAGTTTGTGAGGATGTATGGATGTTTGTTACTCTTTCACGCAAAAACGGCTGAACGGATAGCCTGGAATAGCACATAGGCTAGGCTTTAAATCCCGGAAAAATGGTGGGATAGATTTCACCAAGATTTCCACGCGAACGAAGTCGTGGGTAACAGCTATTCATACCTAAATGTACCGAATCGATAACTGTATTCAGTTTTGACGTTATACTAAAAAGCTCCTGGAAACGTGGAAACGACCTTTAAAATGTACATAATTATAAGGAGAATAATAATTTAGAATGTAGATCGTAAGACAAGTAAACAGGAAACGACTAAAGCGAAGAACGTCCTGTAGATAACATCTTTGAAGTCGATTCTTACGACTTCCTTGATGTTTCTTGGTAGTTAGATGCTGTATCATAAAGTATAAATTACAATTTAACACCCTGATGACGTATGAGACTTTAATGTACCTAACATTTCCTTATAACAATCAGATACATGCACGAAAATCGAATTTTCAAGTTTCTTCATTTTACTTTTTTTTTTGTATAGTGGGCAAACGAGCAGACGGGTCACCTGATGGTAAATGACTACCGCCGCCCATGGGCACTTGTTACTCGAGATTCACAAGTGCGTTGCCGCCCTTTAAGGTAGGAGTAGGAGAAGAGGGGGAGGGGGGGAGGAGTAGGAAGAGGGGAGGAGGATAAGGAAAGGACGGGAATAGGGGAGAGGGAAGGGTTAGGGCCTCCGGTAACCTCACTCACGCGGCGAAATGCAATGCAAGTATTGCTTCACTGCCGGTTTTCTGTGAGGCCGTGGTATCGAGCGGAGTCGAGCCGGCCCATACGTGCCGAAGCATGGCTCTCCCACGTAAAGTACATTAGTAGTGTTGTCGCCAAACTCGTAACTATTTCATAAAAAATTTGGGGTAAATTGTAATAGATAATAAAATAATTCACTATTTCATGTTAAATAGTTAATAGACACTACTATGACTAGTTATACGGGTGACCTCACGCCATTGGTCCGTCTGACAAATGGTGGCAATAGTGGGTGATAATAAGGTTAGGCGTGCATTATAAGATAATATATATAAAGGGCACTTGAGTGCTGATCGAGGTATGAACAACATCCACGGTTATGGATATTTAGTGAATTTGATATTTTATAGCAATAGATATAGAGAAGCCTATAAACTCTGGTCGTATTAGCTGAGATCGTCAGTGTTACCATCTCTTTAACTCATTATGCCTTTAAATATTTTTCAACAATCAAAACCAAATTTGTTTAAATCGATTAAATTATCAAACGGAGTCTAGAAAAATACCCATAAAGCATGGGAATTCTTTTAACTCACTTAGAACTGTTTCGTTTATCCTTAGATTTACCAATATAACTATGAATTGTGATTAAGCTATTATTATATGTAGATGGTTTCCGTTAATAGGATTGGAAACCCAAGAAAAGCTAGAAACTTAGATATTTTTAGCCTGTGAACAGATAATTTATTAACCGACAAAAAAAAACGGAGAAGCCAGCCCGTATATTGTATTTTTTTATTAATTTATAACATTATATTAATTTAATAATTTTTTTTATGCGCCGACTCAAAATTATTTAGCAATTTACATTAGCGTAAGAGTTTAGTTAGGCTAACAAGTTTATTTTTCGCTCTTCAATCTCTTTCTCTTCTCGTCTGTTTATTTCTTTGTTATTTTTTGTACTAGTATTTATAAAGCTGTAGAGTTTTTCTTAGGCTGTAACTGTCTCAGTTGTATTCCTCCTGTTATCATCCGTAGCCGTAGCATCAGGCTAAGAGTGATAAGAACGGATGAGTGATCATAAA
Source organism: Euplagia quadripunctaria (assembly GCA_963859945.1). NCBI lineage: Eukaryota > Metazoa > Arthropoda > Insecta > Lepidoptera > Erebidae > Euplagia > Euplagia quadripunctaria. The sequence goes on along the minus strand of OY982588.1, from coordinate 7,075,400 downwards.
TGTGGCTGAAACTCCGTAAACAATAAGTTTGTATAGTTTATGTTCTCAGTTACAAATCTATTTCTTTCAATCGCTGCTTCGATTAATCACTTTAGGACCAACCAATATGTGTAAATCAAAATCTAACCTCGCAATTATTAATTATCCCTTTACAATGTTTTATAGAAAAATGTCACTATATAACAATGTCTTAAATATCCCGTAAATAGTTGAGAATAAAATTGTATTGCAGAACGAACTACATACAAATAATGACATAAGTTACTTCATTTTTTTAACCCAGCAATCTTGCGAAACACGTTCATCGTAATCATTAAAGGTCTGCAATCGCAGACGCGTTGTCAACCTAATAAATATATATTATGGTCTTTAAATTCTAATAGTAAAAGAAAATCATTCGTTTACGGACCAAAAAAGCTACATTTACCAGGTGATTTTACTGTTCATGGTAAATCTAAAATTATCGCCATATTTTATTGCGTCGTAAATTCTACCGAACGCTCATAAAGCTAACTGTAAATACATGAACCTCCGCATTCAGAGAAACAGTTCATTGTTCATTTAAAGAAAAGTTTGTTTATAAAACCATAGCAAGGAAATGCCATGATTCACGTTTATTAAACATATCAATTCAAGGACACTAGCACAAGTTGGATCTTGGCACCGAGAATGTAAACACCTTTGGGCTTACTTGCCCTAAAATAAAAAACTTGATTCTTCGTTATATTATAGCGTTAAGAGTCGTGAATTTAATCGGTTTTTAATTAGCAAAACATGTAATTTTAAATAGATATAGGGAGATAATAACACCGGAGACGTGAAAAGAAACCAGATTCTTCGCTAGATTATTATTATTTAATTATGGACGAGGAGCAACTTGCTGATGTGTCCACATCACTACACTGGAGTAAAAATCTAAGGTGTATAAGTTCGTGTATATTTAACCATCTCATTTTGTGTTAATACGGTTGTTTAGTTCAGTGGGTTGTATTTTTCCAACCATTTGTCGAGTTGACACTTAAAACTGTTTACTGATTTCGCAGTCACTACACTTTCTGGAAGCTTGTTCCATATTGTAACAACACGATTGTTCAAAGTGTGATAGGCCGCCAGCGATTGCGAATGTGAGCGATTGAGTGTGAGGCTGGAAGATGGAGAAATTAGATCAGACATTTTGCCCTAAGAGTCAGACGCGTAGTAGATTTTTCAAAAGCATACATATCCTTTTAATACTTTTCTTATCAAACAAAGCCTATTGAAGTCCACTGCTGGACATTAGCCTATTTCCTAGGTAGGTACTCCGCCTTCCGCATCCAGTCCATCCCAGCTACCTTCTACAGGTCGTCAGTCCATCTGGTGGTCCTACAGTTCGTTTAACGATTCGCGGTCTCCACTTTAAGACACATTTGCTCAACGGGCATCGGTCCTTCAGCAGACGTACGTACTATTCTTAGACTAAGGGAAAAATAAGCATACAATCCGCCTGATAGTAGCTGTGATAGTGACTTTAACGAAGGCACGATAAAATGTCTAGCCGTCACTATTTTTGAGAAGAAGTTTAAAGTCCGGGCATAATAATGTAGAGTTCCTTTTCATAAGATACTCAGCTGCCAGGACTTAGAGCCTATCAAACGTGTATAAGGCGCTGTACGTGACCATAAAAAGCCGACCATAAAATATGAACGGCTGAAGCCGATCACCTGTGACCTCTACGTGGAGCAGTTCATTTGTCTTAAAAGCGCATTAATGGGTGGCGTGGGTGAATGATTAGTCACATCTAATTGCACGAATGACGTAGTGGTTTGATTTGTGGCCACCAGCAAAATGAGAGAAGAGATATCAGCATCGAATGAGTGGGTTCGATCGTTAACATAGGGCAATTATTTATGGGATTATACGTACTTTTCGTCGATTGTTTGTTCGTACTGTGCTGTGAGAATGAAAATTCCCTAGTTTGACTCAACCCGTCTACCCGTGACCACGATCGGTGCAATTCGATCGAAACATCGGGTAACCAAAAAAAGGTATTGTACCTTCTAATTATTACTGCGATTAAGTCTTGATTTACACAACAAATTACCTTAAATTGTTTGTATATGTATAAGAGGCGGTACATAGGTACTATTATTATCCTTAAATATGTATATAGCAAAAGTAAACTGTAGTCGTTGTACTGCGAAACACGAAGAATTTATACAACTACTAAGACATCGTTTTGTATTTATATAAACAACTACTATGTAGGTAAAATGTGACTAAGCATTAATATATTGATTACTTTCCTAAAGATAATAACGTATCTGAATATTTAATGACGGGATGTGGGCTTCGACCAAGTATCTCAGTATATTGTCTTTATATAGGGGATCGGGCATATCCTTACATAGTATTAAACGAGTCTATGTTATGAACTTATGATTAAATAATTAAACACTGGATGTGTCGGAACGCGGTTTTTGTTATTTTTTGCGTTTAAATAGAAGAAAAAACTATTTTTCTTACTACTATTGTAAGTGCGAAATCGATGAATGTTTGTAAAATTGTAACTCAATCACGCCAAAACGGATCTGAATGAAATTAGCAAAGAGATATATTTTAGTCTGGAATAGCACATCCTGCAAAAATATACGGTTCGCGTGTGCTACATTTTTATTTCCACGCGAACTAAGTCGCGGACAACAGCTACTTTCATATAAACTCAAAATGAGAACATTCATTTGTACCCTAACGAAGCCAGGTTGGGTTGCTAGCTCTTAACATGACTGACATAACATGACATGAAAAGTATACTTCTAGTATACTTTTTGAGTATTGACTATGTAATAGCCCCTCTACACTACTCGCGATGTTGCTTCGGCGAAGTTGCTTCGACGAAGTACTTGTCGAAGTTGACCGAAGTCTGAAGTATGTCACTACACACTCGTGCAACCTCGTACAGAGCTCAGTCGTCCCCGTCGTTGGAACTTCGGGTCACTTTCGAGTCCTTTGACTAGGGCGCAAAAACCGACAACGATAGGAAGTCGCCCGAGGTGAGGTTGCATGAAGCGAAGCAAAGTGCAAGTCTACACTTTTAGGAAACTCGGACATCCCGGCCACAGTCAGGCCGAGTTACCCTGACCAGCTCGAGCAATTCCTTACTCCCCAAACCATCCGTATAACCAATATTCCATTCCTTCTTACCTACTTTTATCTTTCTATACACTAAGAATTTTCCAAATCATTATATTAATACGTGAAGAGAATTCTTTGTACCACATTTTAAGAAAATTTCGCGAATGTAGTAACGTGAATTTTGGAATCTTTATAGTTTATATATATAGAAGAAGTGCAGAAAGCTAAAATTTTTAAACAATATGTCTTACAACTTTAAAAATTACGTGAAAACGGCTTAATGAAATTACACGCGTCCAGTATATGATTACCTGTCATGGTAAGTGAGTCTATACAATGACAGCTCAAGTTATATTGGTCAATTGAAAAATCATGGTCGAAATTCGACCACCACGCGATCTCTAGTACAGTTTTAATTCATATTCATAATGTTACATGTGGGAAACCAAAGCTCAAGGCGGTGTATTGTCAGAATAATTTTGCATATTATACTTTCAAATAAATTTCCAGATATTTTTTTTTAATAAATGTCTCTCATTTCAATGACACTTTTTATAAAAAAACCGACTTAAAAAAAAAACTATTCCATAAAAGACTTAATGGTTTTCTCATGGATGCCATTGTCAGAACTGGACCAAATGGGACCACACGGGTAGCACCAGCTTTCAAATAAAAAGAGAATCATCATAATCGGTTCACCCAGTCGAAAGTCCTGAGGTAACAAACATTTAAAAAAATACAGTCGAATTGAGAACCTCCTCCTTTTTTGAAGTCGGTTATATAATAATCGGTGTTACAGAAAGGTGTGATAAAATTTTAGGAGCGTTATGTGTAGGTGAAAAAATTGTTGATTTACTTGAAAAATCTCCTTCAGCTTCTGTAGCTCCCTGTTACATGTATAGATAACGCTATGGGTTAACAAATATTTATATAACCTTGAAACTGTGTGCATTAAGATAAGTGCGTACTTACCTCTTCAGTTTTCAAAAAATAAATCATAAATTTAAAATACCCCCGACTCGCAAATACCCTCAAAGATTAGCAAAAAAAATGATAATGATATTCGAACGGCTGAATAGATTTTCTTGAATTTCGATCAAGTCACCTTTCAAACAAAAAAAAATGCATTTAAATCGGTCCATTCGTTTGGAAGCTACGATGCCACAGACAGACACACAGACACGTCAAACTTATAACATCTCTCTTTTTAAGTAGGGGGTTAATAAATAAAAAAAAATTATATCCAAAATACGTATTTAGGCAAATATCACTACGGCTTTAACGTGTCGGATTACGTAATAAACCAAGAAGATTGGCAATATGAACCACTTGTCTTTGATTTGTTTACATAACTTCGAAAGATGTTGTATTTTGGGAAATCAAACAAAATAAATATCTCTAAAAATACACCTGGATTCCTTAACCTTCATAATTGTAAAAGGATCATCCCAATTTCAGATATACAACTCTTCAAAATAAATTTAGTATTTTTTCTTAAATTGGGACGAAATATAAATAGTCGAGTGGTTACCTTAAGCCCATGTCGTAGTAGAGTGTGATGTTATTGACGTGAAGTGACATTGAACATTCGAAATTACCACAGGTAGGTAATGAATGTTGAAAATATCAACTTTTTTTATTATAAATTACGAAATATGCATGTTATAGTTTTTCTCTTGGTGAGTAGGGTCTTCGAGTTCCATGGGAAGTCCCAGATGTGAAATTGAAAGAAGAAAAAGATTGTGGTGAAAAAATAAGAATGTGCATAGAGTTCACTGTGCTGTTAACAGAAGAATGATGTATCCGAGTTATTTGGCGGGCTTTATTCTAGTTCGGGCGCCATCTTGGTAAGTCATAAAAAAATCTATATTCCAAATTTAAAATTAACATAAAACAAAAAAAAGATAATAGATTCTTTATATTTTCAAATGATCTTAACGATGATAATGCTTAAATTTATTTATTAACGAGAATTACTTCCTAGTTCTTATTTTTTTTTAAATAAAAATTTTGCTTAAAAAATTTTGTGCGCTTTATTGTTATTTTATGCATAATAAAACAGGTTAGGCGAGTATAATTTTGGTGTTAAGAATTCACTTCTTCAACAAAATTGTACAATGTAGTCATACAATGGCAGTATGCCAACTCGTGGCGGTCTGAGCCAAGCATTTCTTTAATGAGCTTTTACAAATTACTAGTGAAAATATTTAGGGCGAGTCACTAGTTTAGTAGATACTTTTTAAAATAATTAATGTAAAACCAGACTAAGACAAAATGGTTAATGAGTTTCAATTCCCTATATGAAAATATTTTTTTTGTAATTGGATGGAAGATCCTCATGGATGTCCTCCGCCTTTGGGGGAGTGGAGGAGTCTGTCGGACTCTTACCGACTAATAGCCACCCCGGTCTTCCGCTGTGTGTCTATGATCGGGGGCGCGAAAATCGCCATTGCATTCCTACATACTTGACCTGCGACTACGGTATTTTGCCAATGACTGTAATCATTGGCAAAATAAATCTTTCATTAAATCAAATCCAATTAAAATCATCATCCTTCGCGTCTTTTCCCAACTAAGTTGGAGTCGGCTTTCAGTTTTACTACGATACGCCATCAGACCTCCACAACCCAAGTACTAGGCGATACCGAAGTTCTGTAGTTAGATCAGGTTGTCAGACTTATTAGGACTCCAACTACCAATAATGAATGCCACAGGTGTTCGTGTGGCAACCGGGACCGAACGGCTTAACTTGCTCTCCAAGGCACGGAGGGGTTTCGATGCGTTAAGAATGGTTACCCATCCTAAGACTGACCTGGCTAGTATGACTTAACTTTGTAATGTGCTAACCTACTCGATTACCACTTAGCCACGAGCTCCTCCAAATCCAATTAAAATCATTTATATAAATTAAATCTATTACGGATATTTTTGAATAAGTTAGTCGTGAAGTTAGTTGCCTGTTCCAATAGACAGATCCTATGGAGAAAAACAGGCAAGAAACGCCAAGGACACTCTTTATCAACATTTTTTTTTTAATTAATAATTATCTAATAATGGATATATCTATTTTTATTACTTTAAACGAGCAATTCTTGTATGTATGTATTTATTTATGTATATTTCGGGTATCTCGGAAACGGCTCTAACGATTTTGATGAAATGTTGTATACAGATACAGTTTTGCATATTAAGTTCAACTGAATAGTTGTATTTCCAGTAAAAACGCATTTTTACAAAAAAGAAATATATTTTTTTTTACAAAAAGCTATCAAGCGAAGATCAGTCTCAAAGGTACTTGGAGTGTTATATATATGAAGCGGTCTGGTCTGATCATAGACAAGTCAAACATTAAGTAAAAGAAGGATCTAATAAGATTCAGAACTTTGTATGATGCGCTAATTTGTGAGTGACTTATAATTTAGTATAAGTATTTTCACCTTCAGTAGTCAGTCAAACAGAACATTAAATATTAATCTTTATTCAAATACATATTTTGACATTGATAAGGTTGGACAACATGAAGTTTTCGTCACGGAGCAGATACAACTGCTCCGTGGTTTTCGTACATACATTGTACTCGTTAAATACACGCTTCATTCACGGAAAGATTCACATTGAATAAATGCGAATGTACCTCGTTCATCTCAGCCACAGTTACAAGGTTCAGCAGTTACAGCACAATGTAAAGTATTTTAAGACTATATTTTTCACAGTGTATACAAAATTATAATGAGACTGGTTCTTTAAATAGGAATGTGTCCACTTAAAGGAATTAAGGGTCAGGCCCCTCTCCTCTCCTCAACTACGTATTTGATTATACTGCCCCCACCCTACCAACGCAATCGTTATAAAAGCAGGGTCAATATACCTGCATCTCGTTCCCCAAACCAAGGTCCCGAGACACAGGGACCTTTATACGGCAGGTCTTAACTCCAACGCCATGGCGCCGGCACTAAGTAAGGCTAGTTACCCGTATGCCTACCGGTCACAGGGAATCGCCACTCGTGAAACCACACTCGCAGCGACCCCCGTTCGCAACCGGCACACTCCCTATTATCCAGATAGGTACCGGAGCTGTAAGGCACGCTCACATCCCCTTCCAGAATTTAAAGTCCGTAAAAAATAGAGAGAAAGGCACTATTTTAACCTCGAAAAACGAGAGAAAGTTTAGTTTGACGTCCGTCTGATTGACTCCCAAACGGATAAAGGGATGATTCTTGCCTACATTTGATTTAGATGTTAGCTATTTAAAGTCAAAACTCTTCGCCGATACTCCGACGATTACCTAATGCCCCTATTTGGAATCAATTACACGACAGTATGTTTATCAGCAGTCTGGTTACTATAGTACAGACACAGATTACTAAATAGTTTACAGGCTCGACCTAGTTTGGGATCAGACGGTCGTGAGTGAGGTGTCTCGATTTATTGTTATTACAATTTTAACAATAAGCACTCTTAGCATATTGTTACGGCTTGTTGAGATGGTCTTTGTAAAGCTTTTTAACCACAATTGGCTTCAATGGACCACCTTTTATATACGGCCACAATACGAAGATTCCAGACCCTGAAGAATATTTAAATATTTAGGTCTAGAATACACTGGCCTGTTGGTCTAGTGGTTAGTGACCTTGACTGCTGAGCCAGAGCCAAACAAACCCAGGAAAAATAATTGTATGACGAGCGTGATCATTTGCTCTGTCTCCCACCCAGGACGAATAATTGTGTGATGAGTATGATCATTTGTTCTGTGTCTGGGTGTAATTTACCTCTAATATGTATGTATTTAGAAATATATAAGTATGTTTATCAGCACTCTGTTACCATAGTACAGGATCTGCCTAGTTTGTGATCAGACGGCCGTGTGTGGGGTGTGTGAAGTTATTATTATTTTGACAAATTAAACGACCTAATACACCTATTGTTGTTCCTTGTTCCTATGACCACTTTCCAGAACAGTTAAAGGACCGGCCTCACAGTAACACAGTAAGCTCAATCTCATAGCTTCAAGAGCAGCTAGGGTATATTATTTCGATTTTATGTTAGTTTTTTAACGAATTATTTTTTATTTCATTTAACAACCATTACGCCACTAACCTTTACATATTTTGCAGCATTTTGTGATATTTTTAATGTTAAATTATTAATGATTTTGAAGTAAAATGATCGATGATTTCCCTTAACTTAGCTGTGGCACCCATTAAAGTCACATCAATCTTTACCCATTAATTTCTATTACGTAATCTTTCATCAATCTAAAGGCAGGTGGAATTTGATAGATGCCGATGGAAAACAGAGTTAATGTATTAAAGAGAGTAGATTTATCTTTATAAAATCTCGAAATTCTGACAAGAAGACTTGTTTGAGGCTGTTTCCTTGTATTTATTTTTTGTTAAAACAATGTCAATTTGCCAAATTTGATTTAATTTGTTTGCAACACGTTTTTAGTAAGTGGGAGAGCCATACTTAAGCAAGTATGGGCCGGCTCGACCGGAGTGATACCACGGCCTCACAGAAAACCGGCAATGAAGCAATGATTGCATTGCTGTTCGCCGCGTGAGTGAGGTTACCGGAGGCCCTAACCCTTCCGTCTCCCCTATTCCCACCCTTCCCCTCTCCCCCCTCTTCTCCTACTCCCACTTTAAAGGCCGGCAACGCACTTGTGACTCTTGAGTTGCAGGTGCCCATGGTCGGCTATAGTCATTTACCATCAGGTGACCCATCTGCTCGTTTGCCCGCTTTACCATAAAAAAAATACTAGATGTTGTCCGCGACTTCGTTCGCGTGGAAATCTGTGCCACGGGAATCGTACATTTTTCCGGGATAAAAAGTAGCCTATGTGCTATTCCAGACTATAATTGATTTCTGTGCCAAATTTCATCCAGATCCGTTTAGCCGTTTTTAACCTCCGATGCAAAAAGAGGGGTGTTATAAGTTTGACGTCGATGTCTCTCTGTGTGTGTGTCTGTCTGTGTCATCGTAGCTCTCAAACGGATAGACCGATTTCGATGCGGTTTTTTTTCATTTGAAAGCCAGTTTCTTTGTGATGGTTCTTAGCTGTGTTTGGTTAATATCGGTCCAGCAGTGTAAGAGTATCAGCTCTTTTCCAAAATGATGTAAGGCATTTTGTAATTGTTGAAGGAATTTTCGAGTCGGGGGTGTTTTAAATTTTAAGTTTATGATTATTGCGTGAAAAAGTAACTAACATTCATCCATCTATTCTTGCAAATCTTCGCCTTTATAATATTAGTAAGAATAACGCGGTGGTTTGGATATGTTGCATATCTTTGAACTGCCTGACAATTCGACCAGGTTACACAGGCAATTGTCACGGGCTGACTCAGTGATTAAATGATTGAATACGCAATTCCTGCATCAAGACCCTTCGGGGTTTGTGAGAGAAATCCATCGGAGACGCTTTTACTTGGATTTATATCTGGAACAAATACTTATATGGCCAGATATTAAGGCTAACGCTTAATTTACGAGGTCGAAGCAACTTGTTTCCAAGAAATGTAAACATCGACACTTACAGACACAACAAATACTTTTTAGGGTTCCGTACCTCGAAAGAAAAAAAACGAAACCCTTATAGGATCACTTTGTTGTCCGTCCGTCCGTGGGTCTGCCTATCTGTCAAGAACCTTTTTCTCGGGAACGCGTGGAGGTATCAAGCTGGAATTCATATCAAATACTCAGGTCTACTGTCCCTTAGAGCTGTGAAAAAATCAAACTTCTAAGCCAACGCAATCAAAAGATACAGCCGTTTCTGCCACAAATTTCCGCAAATTTTCGACACTCGCAAGGGAATCAAAACCTACAGGGTACTTCTCGTGAACTCAGAATTTTGAAATTTGGTACGAAGCAACGTCTTATAGCACAGATAAAGGAAAAATTGCGAAAACCGTATATTTTTAGTTCCATCATATAATAAAAATATTTTACGGAACGCTCGGTGCGCGAGTCCGACTCGCACTTGGCCAGTTTTTTTTTATGACAATGTCGCAATTTTTGATCACAAAAGCAGGGGGGGTGCTTTTGACTATATTTTTATTATAATTATACTTTTATAAATACCAAAGACCTATGTGTAACATTTGATGTCAAGCATCCCATCCTTTTTTTACAATCAATCAATTATAGCCTTGTACTGTCAGCGGTTTTTGATACGTGTGCTAATTTTCAAGTTAATCGGAAAGCTTGTCTTTCAAGTTGGTCGGTGGAAACTACGTTTGAAAGATTCCATTACATCCATAGATAAAAAGATACAGGTCAAGCTTAAAAAGCGGGTAAAAATGCGTCGTCACTTCAACGGGGTTAACAGCAAAGTGATACCACTTTACTGTAAAAAATGAACGTAATTTTATTATCACTAAAATTTACAAGAATTGATATTCTTCTAAATCATTTATTACCTGCAGTTCTCTACAACACTTGTGTGTGTATATTCCCTACCTATCAATAGGGTCAGGTTCCGTTAAACCTTTGCGATCATCTTATTTGCATTGCAATACATCGTGCGTTCCTACCTCGCCCTCTGAAGGGGAACACTTGCTGCTCTGATTGCGCCGGTATACAGGATCATGCTTACCTGAAACAAAAATTTTACCTCTATTAGCTGATTGATTGATGATTTCCCTTTTAAGCTGTTGAGAAGATTGTATTTGTTTGAGTGTATTAGATACGGCCGAGGAAAATGAGGAAGGTTATTTAGGAAGGATGATAAAAAAAATACGCCACGAAAAGGAAGTGCTCTCTTTTAATCTTATTTGTAGAAAGATATGACTGTAAGAAAGAAAGAAAGAAAGAAAACATATGTTATTTCTGAAACACACAGCTTTTACATACTAAGTGTTAAATCTATAAAGAACACTATTGCACGCACTTGGGAGTATGTTTGGATGCACCTGGGGAGGATCAGAAATATCGTTTTAAGAAATTCTATGGCTCGTCGATCGGGTAATATTTAAAGCCATAACAAAGTCAATGCTTTCTTAAATGGTTTTACGACTAGGCAGAGGTATTGTGGAGTTATACGAAGCGTTAATGATTAAATATTTGTTTTAACATTGGCTTGTTGTGACAATGTCGACTGGAATATCATTGCTGGTGTCTGAATGTCAACTACGTCATATATGTATGCATGGGCGTAAAAGAGATGTATTTAAAAGGTACTAATAACTAAATTTAAATGATTAGAACAATCTTTACTAATATTATAAATGCGAAAGTAACTTTGTCCGCCTGTCTATCTGTCGCCCTTTCACGCCAAAACTATCGAACCGATTTAAATGAAATTTGATACACAGATAGTCCAGAGCCTGAGAAAGGACATAGGCTACTTTTTAATGCGAAAAAAGGGGTGTAAGGTGTTGAAAGGTGGGGATGAAAAGTTGTACGGAAGTATCGTCTTATTTAGAGTTAGAAGCTTGAAACTTATTTTTTAGACTGTTGATTCGATATGAATACACTAATTTACGCGGACGAAGTCACGGGCACAGCTAGTAAGGATATATAATCATAAATTTAAAGTACCTTTTAATGTGGGAGAGCCATGCTTCGGCACGTATGGGCAGGCTCGACTCCGCTCGTTACCACGGCCTCACAGAAAACCGGCTGTGAAGCAATGCTTGCATTGCATTTCGCCGCGTGAGTGAGGTTACCGGAGGCTCTAACCCTTCCCTCTCCCTTATTCCCCTCTCCTCCCTCTTCCCCCCTCCCCTTCTTCTCCTACTCTCACCTTAAAGGGCGGCAACGCACTTGTGACTCTCGAGTTCCAGGTGCCCATGGGCGGCGGTAGTCATTTACCATCAGGTGACCCGTTTGCTCGTTTGCCCCCTATACCATTAAAAAAAAAAACACCTCGAAAATTCCTTCAACGAACAGAAAAGAGCTGATTATCTTTGAACGGCTGAACAGAATTTCTTGAATTATATCTAAGAACACCCTCAATCAATTCACCTTTTAAACAAACAAAAAAACGCACTTATATTGGTCCATTCGTTTGGGAGCTACGATGCCACAGACAGACACACAGACACGTCAAACTTATGACACCCCGCTTTTTGCGAGGATTAATAATCGATATAATATATAAATTTAAAATTTAAAACACCCCCGACTCGAAAATCCCTTTAACGATTACAAAATGCCTTACATCATTTTGGAAAAGAGCTGATACTCTTACACTGCTCGACCGATATTAACCAAACATAGCTAAGAACCACCGCAAGGAAACTGGCTTTCAAATAAAAAAACCGCACCGAAATCGGTCCATCCGTTTGAGAGCTACGATGCCACAGACAAACACACACACACACAGACATCGACGCCAAACTTATAACACCCCTCTTTTTGCGTCGGGGGTTAAGATTCAAAAGCTCTATAATACTGTAATAAACACTAGTGAGCTTAAAACATTTAAAATACAAAATCACGTCAAGGAATAGAAAAGAGCTCATGATCTGAATGGCTGAGCATATTTTCTTTAATTATTATTTTATTTTTATTTTTAGTTTATTAGGGAAACAAACAGATACAATATACAACAATAATAATATACAAGTAGTTTAAACATTATCCAAAAAACAGTTTCCACAAATTATTTTTCATTTAGCGCCAAACATGAAGTAATAAAAATATAAAACAATAAAATGAACGAGTTTGGTCCAAACACAAATAAGGTTCCAGTAAATTTGTTTAACAACCTATACAGCAATATACAACTTATACACAAAGAAAAAATAAATAAATAAACATACTTTACAGAATGCCTTATTTGTTATCAATTATTCAAATTAGAAACTTGACAATCGTGAATTAATTTCTTAAACTTGGGTAGAGAGAGGTGAAACATATCTATGGAATTACAATAGCTAAGAACACTCTTAGTCACCTTTCAAACTAAAAAAAAATTAAATCAAAATCGATCTATCCGTTTAGGATGTATGATGCCACAGATACACACTTTAAAGTTATAACAACCATCCTTTCTGGGTCGGAGGTTAAAAAGACATGCGTCACTAATCATAATTACTAAAAATACGTCTACTTCTAACAGTACCTATGGTGTGGGAATCTGTAGACCTTGATCCTCAAGTCTCACTATGAAACTTGCTGGTCATCACATACAATGATAAATTATGGAGACATTGCTTGGTAATTCCTTTGCATACAAAATGTACGAGCAGCAAATGTAAAGTTATTTCTGGTGGCATATCTTCTTCTATCTTCTTCTTCTTTCATTTTTTTCCTCCGAGCTTTTTCCAAAAATATGGCTTTCAGTCAAACTACGAAACGGCCGAACTTCGATATTTTTAACCGACTTCAAAAAAGAAGGAGGTTCTCAATTCGACTGTATGTTTTTTTTTATGTTTGTTACCTCAGAACTTTCGACTGGGTGAACCGATTTTGATGATTCTTTTTTTATTTGAAAGCTGGTGCTTCCCGTGTGGTCCCATTTAAATCCAGTCCAGTTCTGACAATGGCATCCATGAGAAAACCATATTTAAGTCTTTTATGGAATAGTTTTTTTTGTTGAAGTCGGTTTTTTTTTCAAAGTGTGAAGCGATAGCCATCAGACCTCCACAACCCAAGTAGGTACTAGGCGATATCGAAGTTCTGTAGTTACACCAAGTTGTCGGACTTTATAAGTCTCTAACTACCCGTAACGAATGCCACAGTAATCGTATAGGATGGGTATTAGGGAAGGGTTTTTTTGTGCGTGTGGAAACCCCCTCGGGCCGTCACCCCGCCGGGGTTTTCGGCGGGGCGGTGTGTCGGAATCGAACCGACTAAAACCACACGGTGTGCCGTACTGCGCCTTAAGTAGGAGGGATCCGGGAACAGCTTTATTAAGACATCCGGAACCCTCCTAGCGCCTGCCCGCAAAAGCGCGGGCACCACCTTCGGGTAAAATTCTCTAAATTAGGCGACGTCCAGGCACACGCGGACGCCGCCTCCTCGCGGGGGGCCACTATAGCGGGTGGAGGGGAAAACCCGTCCTATCCACCCGCGGCCACACTCAGGGCGGCATGAGGCGCTTTCCGCCGCCTCCTTCTGCGAGATGACGTCCTCACAGAAGGTCGCGACCGCGGTAAAATTTCTGTCGCTACCGGCCATGGAGCGTATGACGGCCGGTAGCGAGAGATCCCCTCCGATGACTGCAGTGAGGGCCCGACGCTGCGTCGCCCAGGCGGAGCAAACCGCCAGCGTGTGCTGAGCCGAGTCCTCACTGCAGTCGCAGTGGTGACTGGCGGGACTCAGTTCCCTCCTAGCGACCGAGTGCAGGTACTTCCCGAAGCAGCCGTGCCCGGAAAGGACCTGCGTCTTAGGGCCTCCGGTAACCTCACTCACTCGGTGAAAAGCAATACAACACAGGGCAGTGAAGCAATGCTTCACTGCCTTAAGTCATCCATTAAAATTTAAAGAGTTTATGAGAGGGAATCTAAGACTAAGAGTATAAGTTCTATACGGTGGACTATTTTTAATATTCCGTATACCTATCTATCGTAAAAAAAAATATTGTTTCTCACACAGTACAATACGTTAGGCATTACAAAACAAACTTACTTTAGACACATTGTTATGATTCTATGGGAGAGACTGGTATCTGTACTAGGACAGGCCTGTATGACAGACTAGCAGCGCCCCGCGGTTTCACCCGCGTAAGTCTCGATCCCGTTTGAATATCGGGATAAAAAGTAGCCTATGCGTTAATCCAGGTCTCCAGCTATCTACATACCAAGTTTCATCGCAATCGGTTCAGTGATTTTTGCGTGAAAGAGTAACAAATATCCATCCATCTATCCATCCATCCATCCATCCAAACTTTCACATTTATAATATTAGTGGGATTACCAGCCTCTCCCAGCTCTGAATTTGCGCAGTACTCTATCTATGTCAGGTAAGTGTTATTGTTGAGAGTGTTTAAAAACTACTACCGAGTGGCAGTGTGTTCGACAATTATGCAACATTTTCTTACCATATACCTACATGAGATGTTTGTACCTAACTGCGCAGTTTTTTGCTCTTTATGCGTGTGCGCAACTATTTCTCTTTTGATTCGATAAGTTTCATTATGCCAGCAAATCTTTGTATCGTATTTGTTATGAATATAATCTGTTACAGTTCTAGAGTAGGGTTAATTTTTTTTGCATTTGCCATCTTGACCAGAACACACGTGAACCCGGTCCTTCTAAGTTAATATTTAAACAAATAATATCATATAGGTCGTCTCAATATTATACAATGTTTTATTAAGTATATAAATTAATTTGTCATTAACCATTTGGCATAACGTTTAGTATTTATACTAGGTAAGTAAGTAAAAAACGTCATATCGACCTTGATCTTCAAATTAAAAAACAGTATGATTTTCGAATACATCCAAGAATTTTACATTAATGTTTAGAAAAGATATTATATTTTTTGACTTACGTAATTTTTATTCGGTATAAAAATATCGAGTAAAAAATTATAATAAATAAAACGACGTTATACCAAATTACCTAGTAGTTTAGTTTACCCATAAAATATGCAAAAACAAAATTAATGAAAAATAAAATCATTCATTCAAGGATAGGTACTCCAAAGGATTTATTTATATATATATATATTATATTTATATTGACTGGCCTGTTGGTCTAGTGGTTAGTGACCCTGACCGCTATGCTTATAGGTCGTGGGTTCGATTCCCACCTGAGTCTGGATGTTCTTTGTGTCCGTTGTTAATGCGGGAGTTGTCTTCAAAAAAAATATAATATTAAAACAATTGCTGGACCGTGGTTTTTCTTAGTGTTCAGTCACGGAGCTCCAAAGTATAATGAGAAATTCCATTAATATCATCAATCAGCCTATCATAGTCCACTGCTGGATATAGGCCTCTCCCAATGTGCGCCACAGCACCCGGTCCTCCGCCTTTCGCATCCAGTCCATGCCTTAATATATGATTTGATAATTTTTAATAGTTAAAATATTTAACGCAGCCCATAAAATGAATATTATTTAAAAATAAGCTGACTTTAATGCCCTCAAACTTTCTTATAGTTTTGTATGTAATACATGCATAAAAAGTTTAAATTTACTGTTGTTTCCAACAAAAAAAAAAGGTACAATCTACCTATTCTGTTAAATACGTAAAAAATACATCACAAAGTTGCGATTTATAGTATTTAATGCTTTTATTTAATGGCGAATCAAACACCCACACCATCAATAAATAGTAAACGATGCGATAACATATTTACGATATAAGGTCGAATTTTTATCATTTCATACCAATTAACTGAACCTACCGATAAAAAAAATTGCCATTAACTAATAAATCGATTCACTCCTATGTTCGATAAGAATTTCCGGGATGACGTCACTCAATATGACGTATGCAGGTACGGCTGACCGGAGAAGTAACGGTACATGACAGATCAATGGGATGCTACGGCCGTTGGAGATGAAGTTTCTTGACCTCTTACATAATAATAACTGTGGAACTGTAACGAGGATTTTAAATTAGTTTTATATGATGGATTATTATTATTCTCTTTCCCAAAATTTCCTATTTTTAATTCCCAAAGTGCCCGATTGAGAGCAATTGGCTTGCCACCTATTACGTTAGTGGGACTAAATCATAGTTGGCAAAATGTGGGTGTTGGGATCACCTTTGCCTAACCCCCTTCGGGGATATACGCGTGAGTAAATTTATGATTGATGTAATTTATAAAAAATGGAAATAATTTAACATAGTTAGGTATAAAAGTAGTAACTACCTAGAAGGTGGTGGGTAGTGTCTAGGTTGGTGTTCCCTTCTCTTCCTCCTCTTCCTTTCTTCAGAACTAACCATACTCTTTTTTTTTTACCGACTTCAAAAAAGGAGGAGGTTTTCAATCCGACTGTATTTTTTTATGTTTGTTACTTCAGAACTTTCGACTGGGTGAACCGATTTTGATGATTCTTTTTTTTATTTGAAAGCTGGCGCTTCCCGTGTGGTCCCATTTCAATTTGGTCCAGTTCAGACAACGGCATCCATGAGAAAACCATATAGGTCTTTTGTGGAATAGTTGTTTTTTAAGTCGGTTTTTTTTAAAGAATTATTTTAATTGTAGCTGGGGCCGATATTTTTTCCTAACAGCGATTCCGCTAGTCCTTTGGTGGGTAATGCCACGACCAACAGCTTTAAATCACCGAGAACGTGTTCAAGTAATCGGTCACCCATCTATGGACTGGCCTGCGCCAAGATTGCTTAACCACATACCGACACGAACATCGCCGTCGTTGTCGTTGTTAAAAATAGTATGCATAGTTTAATGTTTTAACCTTCAAAGGTTATTGGACTAAACCAAACAGGATTTCCCTGTGTCATGTCAAAGATCCAAGGTGTTGGTTTATCTTATCGTAGCCAAGATGTAATCTAATAAACAATGTTCAAAGAAATCTTTTATGTTCCTGTTACACAACATTTTTAGATTTCATAGCTTGATTAATTATATTTGAAAGTCTCTGATAAGTACTGTTTTTTAATGGTGTTTGCAAGGTAATATTACGATTTCTTACATTTAAAAACACAAGAAGACCCTTTGCCCTGAAGCCCAAAACTATTGCTCCGTCTCAACATTTGACGACTAGATGATCTTCTTTAAACTTCGCTACTAGAAGGCCAGGCCCAGTGCGCACTGTAGGTGTGCTACAAGTACGCCCCGGGATCGACAGGTCGGACTAAGTAAATGGGTTGCCGCGCACCGGCAAGCGCGCACGTGTACGAGCACGTTAGTTGGATACTCATAAACGCCCCGCGTCGCTTCGACCGATAGATATAATAATGAAGGCAAAAGCATATGGCATCGTATTCGGCTGCTTAAATAATAAGAAGGATCTGAAACTCACGTCAAAGGAAATCGAAAGGTAAAGAATGCAACAATAACGTCGTCCGAAGTGAGAAGAGGTAAGAGTAACGCGATAAAAAGAGAGGTAACTACTAGGTTACGACCTGAATTACACTTTATTGTGTAGAAGCAAGAGTCGCTATTTATTTAAATGATTTTAGTTCTGTACTTGTTTACTAGTACTATTATGTATTCTATGCTACTAGTGAAAAGGGGGTCACACATTATCAGTATTTAACCGCATGTTACTAGCGTTTATATTATTTTATTATTAGTCATCAAATAACCTTTTTTTTCTCAGTTAGCTAAACCTTTATGTTAAGTTCAGGTCGGTTGTGTATAGAGTAAGATACGACCCGCAACTACTCGATTTTGGAATCGAGTCCGGGGACTTGGGTCCGACACCTAAACAATTACGCTATCGGTGCTTTTGATACATATTTCCTTATAACATATTGGTAAGCAAAATCTTTTTAGTTGTTTCTGAAAATACTAGCTTAACATTATAAAAGAAAAACATCACAAATGCTAAAGTGAGATTGTTTGTTTAAACGCGCTAATCTCTGGACCTACCAGCCGGATTGGAAAAAATATTTTTGTATATGATAGCCAGATTCATGAGGAATAGTATAGGCTCTGTAACATCACGCTACGACCCTTAGAAGTGGAGCAGTGACCACAAACGCAGTGAAACTTCGGGAAACGGTTACTATTTCATAAAGTGAGTTAGCACCTTATTTTTTTTTATTACATCAGGCCACGACATGAACACGATCGGGGCAATTCGATCGTAACGTCGGGTAACCTAAAAGATAGTGTACCTTCTACCTATGTTTCCTCTATCCATCTAATGGTTGCCTGGAAGAGATCGCAAATTGCGATAAGTTCGCCAATTGTACATAACATTAGCTAGTAAGTAGATTTAAGTAAAATATTGTAACCTATTTGTTTGTGTACAATAAAGAGTTCATCTATCTATCTATCTACTATATTATCGCGATTAAGTCCCGTGTTATACGTCTAACATTATATTTTGTTTTATTAAAAATCTCCCATTTATCATTTGTAAGTAGGTACCTATGTATATTGCCCTTGAATTTAGATGATTGATAAGTGATAATATAACAAATTGGTTAATTACCACACCCACAGATTAGATAAAAGAACCTACCTACTTATCCACACAACTTAGTAATTTGAATACAAGCCTCATTCATTATTTATATATGTAAACGTAAATAATGACATAATTTGTAAAAACATACACTCTGTATTAACTTTTAAACTTCCACGTTTCATGATAATATAATTAAATTGACGGGAATTAACGCGATCACGTATTTAAACGTAAATCACGTATGTAATACACATAACTTTGATTTGCCTGACGTTTTGACCAGGTTGCACTGGCCGTGGTCACATGCTGACTGGCTCAGTGGTGCACGCACTCCGTCGCCGAGATCGAAGGTTCTTCATCCACCCGCACATTTTTGATATAATTTACATGAAGAAATGAATTTATCAAAAATATCGAAAATGTGCGGATGCATGAAGAACCTTCTGTCTTACGGATTCGATGGAGGGTGTGTAAAACTGAGCCAGTCAGCCTGTTGCAAATCAAAGGTAATGTAATACCTTTTAAATACGTGATGGCGGTAATTTCCGTCAGCATAATTATATTATCCACTCTGTATTTTTCTCCCATGTTTGTCAACAAGTTTTCTTTTTATTAAAAACCGTTTTTCCCCTACCATCGACGACTGTTGTTATTATCTTCATCATCATTTCAGTCATAGGACGTCCACTGCTGGCCATAGGCCTCAATACTCAATACTTTATTGCTTCCATAATATACGTTGTGCAGTTGATAAAACTTAAGCTAAGTATCAATTATGGACCCTGTCGGGCACGGCACAGAAGAGAGATAGAGAGATGCGAGTTATTTTTTGTTGTATAGATATTCCTCCCTCAATGACTTCCAAGCAGACCGGTTAGAAGCGGCCTGCATCCACCGTCGACCTGTCACCTTTATAAGGTCATCTGTCTACCTTGTTGGTGGACGGTATCAATAACAATAATTTAATTAATTATAATTTCGACCTTTTGGCGACAATAACAACACTTATAAAGGCAATATTCACCCCTGACATTTGAAAACAAATTTCCAGGTTATTTTTTTAAATTACTTGAGGTCTGTTACAGCTTTTCAATAACCAAAACATTTATCTTTCGTTATTATTTGATGTTCCAGGACCTCGATAAAGTTGCTGTAAAATATTTACATTTCACTTGAATCTTGAATATTCCCTGGAGGTATTTACCTCTCTGTTAGGGATGGCAACTATTCTCACTCCGTTTTTGCAAAATTAAAATTGCAAAAACGGTTAAGCGCATGAAAATTATTAGAAAAAAATTGTAGACAATTTCATGCTCTACACTTTTGTAATAGAAGTCAACATCATTAGAGCCATAGAAAACGAGATATTAGCAAAAAAAAAAAACATTTTTGTGATCTTTGACCTTGAATATCTTAAGACATAGAGACGAGATTTTGTGAGACTTTTGATACAACAGGAACTTTAGAATGGCAAAATATAGGTTTATACGAGTTTCTAGCTTATTATTTCTCATCCCGAGGTGGAACTGGGATATGATAACACAGCGCTAACTAGATTATCTTTAAAGCCAGCATTTTGCAGAAACTGAGATTTTGATCTGTTGGCATCAAGCCACTTTGACCAATTTGCCGATTCAGATGGCATTATCATCATCGATTATCTTGACATCGGTAGGCTGTACAAAATTATTTCTTTCACAACAAATTTGCTACATATTACAAGTATGTTTCGATGATGGGGTCGGTAATGTGATCTGCTAGCGAAATATACATGTTAGCTCAGCGTAATGCCACTTCGAGGAAGTAGCGCTGGTATTCTGCTAACACCTAGTGATGTAAACGGACGGAGAGTAGCCAGGTTATTGCAATGAGAAAGAAAAGGAGAAAATAATTAATGCCTGACAAATATAATATCAATACAATTTAAATTTAAATACTCGTACAGATATGGGGCTATCCATAAATTACGTCACACGAATTTCATGATTTTTGGACCCTCCCTCCCTGGTGTGACGTCACATATTTTGCAATTTTACACCCAGTACTGAAATTATTTAGTTCAAATTTTTTTTTACACACGCTAATTAACTGTATAGTTAATTAGCGTGTGTAGTCTTTCGTTTACAGGTAATGTTTTGTGTTTAATACTTTAGATTTTGACATGTGACGTCACGAATCTTATGACCCCCCTCACCCCTAGTCATTCAATGGGTTAAGGTTAAGGGGGGTCAACGAAATGTGATCGTTGCCCCCCTTAACATGTAACGTAATTTATGGATGGCCCCTTACTAGCCACTGAAGAGTTTCACTATCCACCTCCTGGATCCATCATCAGATCAACTCTAAGATGCCAAATTATTGTAATATCATTCGAACTACATATACGAACAGTTTAATTTCTATACAACTAGAAGTAAATAGATTTGTTTACATTTTTTTGTTAAAGTGATGAACGCCGGCTGCACGCACGAAAAAGTATGACTCATTGTCACGTTCCGCCTGAGCCGAGCGTGCAAGCGAGAGCGCGGAACAAGCGATAGAGAGGCACGATCGGCCTAAGCGTTCGGCTTGTGACGTTGCTTGTGGCTTGTTTTCTTATAACGTTTTCACGTAAAATTATCGTCCGTAAACCGACTTTACAGACAATCAATTTCTTTTTTTTAATATTATAGGGGTCAAACGAGCAGACGAGGATCATTTGATGGTAAGCGACTACCATCGCCCATGGACATCTGCAACTCAAGAGTCACAAGTGCGTTGCCGGCCTTTGAGATGGGAGTACCCTCTTTTCTTGAAGGTTTGAAGGTTGTATCAGTCCGGAGATACCTCAGGCGACAATTACATAGTCACACCGCACGTGAAGTGTAAAAATGACACGTACTAATTTTTCGGAATTACGTTTTTTAATTAAATATTTCCATTTACTTCCAAGATTTATTCACATAGTTTTTATACAAGCGAAGTTAATAGAGCCCTGGTAAGGTGATGACTCGTGGGGTTTGCCACATGTAAAAAAAAGCACAAACAACACTGCTACATAGCGTGGTGGTAATGCTATCAACCTTCGCACAGTGTTATCGGTCGGCTGCGGTGCGGGAGAATTGTATGACGAGTGTTTGTAAACATTTACTTAATTCGTTGTTGTTATGATATTATATGGTACATAATATATAGCTATAGGGCCTTTTTACAGGCTTTGCAAGACAAAGTGTCGATAGTAATCTTTAAAAATAAATTAAATTCGTCTGTTTGTAATACAAAAACAGCATTAAGAGCATCCGAATGTTTACACGGTTCATTTATACCAAAAAATCAATTATTAAAAATGTTGGCTGCCTGTTTTCCGGCTAATCTCCGGAACGAGTGGACCGATATCCACGGGATTTCACTAATAGATGGCTGGTTTTATAAGAAGTAACTTAAGCTACTTTTATTTTGGAAAAAGAATTAGGGTTCCGCGCAAAATATATAAATATGACACTTTTTATCTCGATATTCCCACGGGATCGGGGCTTACACGGGTGAAACCGCGGGGCGCTGTTAGAGATGAAATATGATTTTTAACTTTTTAATTTGGTTCGCTATTAAGCGTGTTCTTTTAATGTATCTAAACTTTTTTTCGTTTTACGTTTTTACTAAATGTTCTCATGCAATCAAAATTTAATATTACTCATTTTAAATTTAAAGATATTGTTTAACAAATTATGAAGAAAAACATTTTTGTGTCGGACGCGTATGTAGTGCATGAGACGTATAATGTTATAGATTGGAAGTTCATACATTCTTAACATTCCTCCAATGAAGGTCTCCATAAAGTACTTGAAGATTATCTCTAATTAAAATGAAACATCTTCTTGTTAGAACTGTAGAATAACTATATTTTCTGATGGAATACATGAGCTTAAATAGGAACCAATCTAGGTTACCATTCGTAGTATGTTACGTATGTATGACATCACAACACGTTACGTGTACTTTTTACTATAGCTATATATATGTTTTCATAATGTTTCATTTGTGTTTCTCGAATCAAAAAGTTAAAAATAATGAACAAGAAGTAATCAGCGCTCGTTCCGCTCAAGGTCGTCTGTAAAACAATGAAGTCTGCTGCGATAAGGCATCCTATTGCAATATAAATATTTTATTTGCCTCTTGTACATACTTCTACATTGGAAGTCTGTAGGGCTGACCTACTTCACCTTCATTCAGATACTCCCACGCACTCTCTTTTCTCTAGTCTCTTAAGAGGTAGAATATTCAGCATTATTATTTTACACTAGCAACCCGCCCCGGTTTCGCACGGGTAGCAGAGACATCTTCAACAAACATTAACATATTTCAATCAATTTACACAAAATCTTAACAAATTATACGCCTAAACCTTCCTCTTGAATCACTCTGTCTGTTAGTGAAAACCGCATGAAAACCCGTTCAATACTTTTTGAGTTTATCGCGAACAGACAGATAGACGTACGTGGCGGGGGACTTTGTTTTATAATATGTAGTGATGTAGTGATTAAAGGCTGGGTCAGACAGTGGGCAGCGCACTATGGGACGGAAAAGTCATCTCATTATAAAAATGGTTTTAAGGAATGTTGTAATTACAAAACGTTTTTTATAGTTTCACATTCTCAGACAAAAGGACCATCCGATAAAACAGTAAATTATAAAATTATTAATAATTATTATTATCATTATTTTATATATTTTTACGATGGAGAGCCATGCTTCGGCACGTATGGGCCGGCTCGACTCCGCTCGATACCACGGCCTCACAGAAAACCGGCAGTGAAGCAATGATTGCATTGAATTTCGCCGCGTGAGTGAGGTTACCGAAGGCCCTCTCCAATATTCCCGTCTCCCCTCTTCCCCCTCTTCTCCTACTCCCACTTTAAATGGTGGCAACGCACTTGGGACTCTCGAGTTACAAGTGCCCATGGGCGGCGGTAGTCATTTACCATCAAGTGACCCGTCTGCTCGTTTGCCCCCTAGACCATAAAAAAAAAAAATATTCATGACGTTATCGAATCATAAAACCTTACAAGATAATTGAAATAACCTAAACGCAATAGTTAATTCGCAGAGAAAATCCTGAGTCACGATGCATCATCATAGATGGCGATGACCTGTGTATTGTGGAGGCTACTGCCTAATGTCAAAATAAAGTTTGTATATGTGGCTAAGACCAAGCTTGAAGTGATGAAAAATTAGACCAAAATACTATACTATAAGGAAAACAACAAACGTTTTTACCACATAATTAACCATTAAAAAAATCTATCAGTCGTAGGAATGCACGTCAGAAGTGAAAACATAACTGACACATCTGTCATCGGAGCGTGACGGTCACGCAAGTTCACTGCTTTTTCCCCATACCAAAAGTGTCCAACGTGCCTAAGGAAGATTTTCACTTCAAAAATTTACTAGTAGCCACTTCAGTTCCACTATTCACCTCCTGGCCATATTCAGATCAGCTTCAAGATGCCAAATTATGAAATTGTCATCCAAACTTCATACACGTACAGAGTTTCATCGCGATAATAAAAGTGGGTTAAAATTAACTTCCAAAATTTGTTCACATAATTGTTTAGTTAAACGACGTCACGGCAGGCCCATAAAGAGATGGTGGGATGAACTGGGTGCTTATTGGGAATATTGGTGGCAGAAAGCTGTAAACCATGAGGAGTGGAAGAAGGGTAGGGAGGCCTTTGCCCTGCAGTAGGACGACCATGGCTAATAATAAATAAATAAATAATTGTTTAGTTACAAGTGAAGTTGCGAGTCAGGAGGTGGAACCCTCCAGTACTCCACGCTGTTAGTAAACCCCTCGAGTTTGGCTTATATGATTCGTTTTTTCGTCCAACAAATTGTGCTTGGTAACGATGATCTGATGATGAAGCAAAGATGATGAAGAATGGACATTGGAATAGAACAGAATAAACTTTATTGTACACCAGTAAATATTACTTACAGTAAGTTTACAAACATTTATATGTACAAAGGCCTTATCGCTAAAAGCCAATTGCTTTTCCAGGCAACCTTGGGATGGAAAAATAATGACCAAATATATAACAATCTAAAGGGTAGTTTTGGTGTGAGAATCAAAACATATTAGGCTTAAAACTAGTAAATGATACCTATAGACATCCTACTTATTATATAATATTATAAATGTGAAAGTTTGTGAGGACGTATGGATGTTTGTTACTCTTTCACGCAAAAAATACTGAACCGATTGCAATGAAACTTAGTATGTAGATAGCTGGAGACCTGGATTAACACATTCCCAATATTCCAATTCTAATTCCATTTTTTCAGTTCTTTTAAACTGTATTAAATTTTTCAAGCCAATTTTTTTAATTTAATTTCTTAATACTTTGTTTGAAGCTGACTGCAAAATATCGACGAGGTTGGTATAACTAAACTACCCACAATTATATATACCTCATTATCAGATGTATTTTTAGATTGACAGGAAATTATTTTCTTCAATTATTTATAATTTAGCAATACTTTGACCTTTTCTTGACGCAAGTAGTAGTATTAAATGACCTTGTACATACAAATAAATCAGAATATAGACAATAGCAAATGAGGATAAATATAATTAATTCTTGATGCGTATTAGGAATGTTTACAATCGACAAACTAACGTTGTGAGCGAAGAGGGTGAGAGTTTTTCCTCAATTACATTTTAATTAAAATAAATTTAGTAATTTAGTCTTGGTACTTTGGATCCGATAGGTTTAACTACATTACTTTTCCATATACCTAAGTAATCCAAATTTGTTTAATTTAAGTAGGAGGGATCCGGCAACAGCTTTTATTAAGATATCCGGAACCCCCCCCCCTCAGTGTCTTTTTTTTTCTTTTTTTTTTTGACGTGACAACGTCTTATAAATTGGTTTGCCGGGTGACACTTCAAGAAACTGCGTTACGCTCCGCTCACGTTATGCGCTCACAATGAGAGCGAGTGAGAGGCACGCGTCCCTTCCACTCGGGCATGGTTATTATTTTACCACTCAAAGTCGTTGTCACGTAAAACTTTCGCCCGTATACCGACTTTACAGGCAACCAATTTTTTTGTGCTTGGGCGATGTGTCGGAATTGAACCGATTAAAACCACACGGTGTGCCGTACTGCGCCTTAAGTAGGAGGGATCCGGGAACAGCTTTTATTAAGACATCCGGAAACCCCCCCTCAGCGTCTTTTCTTTTTTTTTTGCTTTTTTTTTTTGTGCGTGTGGAAACCCCCTAGGGCCGTCACCCCACCGGGGTTTTCGGTGGGGCGGTGTGTCGGAATCGAACCGACTAAAACCACACGATGTGCCATACTGCGCCTTAAGTAGTGTCTGCCCCAACCTTTAACACACACAGAATATAGTGCTCTAATATATACATATTTTCGCGAGTCTAAAATAGAAACCAACTATATCTACAACCAATGTATGTAGACTCACAGTTTTTAGATTTCCTTACGGAAAACAAACAAACTATAAATTTATTACTGTATTCATTCCGCCAGAAAATTAATCATGTCTGTCTGTCCGTTGGTGATGCAAGTATTTAAAAATAAATTTGATAGTACACACCCACAACTGCTGGTCGATGACGGTATTATTAAATATATCATCTCAGAGTCAGAGAAAAGTCGTGGGCGACATGTTTTGTAGAATCTACTCTCTTATAATTTCAGTATAAAACACTGCAGTTCCATTAAAGAATTAAAATTGTGTCACACGGCATACTGTTACACCGTTTTGTTGGGAAAAATATTGTCATCGAGTCACAGTGCGACTTCAAGAAACATCTTATTCAGAGTTTCAGACCCAGACCCAGTTATTCATGTAAGAACAACTGTTTCAGATTTTTCTTCAGAAGTAATATTGTCATCTGATGGAAATTATTGTAACAAAACTACTAATACTACTGGCCTTCGCCAACATTAATAATGGAGGCGGTTTCCGGCTCAGCTTGGTCAAGCGGAAGATGTGGTGTTGCCAGTGAGCAGAAATAATCAACTCCCAATTTTTATTTTTATTTAATTTTTGTATTCTACCTTTTTCTAGTGCTACATTTTTATGTTCTTGTTTTTATTTTATTTTATTTTTATTGTTTCTTGTTAAAATTTAAGTGTTTGTGTGTGTAATTGTGTACCACAATGTGCCAAAAATAAATCTTTTTTTTTCTTTCTTTCTAATATAATAAAGCTGAAGAGTTTTTTGTTTGCTTAAACGCGCTAATCTGACTGTACGGATGGCACAATGGTTTAAGTGGTTCTCTCGCCACTACGCCGCGCCGAGTGCTGTGGGTTTAAATCCCACAGAGATAAAAATTTGTGTGACCCACAAATAGTTGCCCCGAGTCTGGGTGTTCTTTGTGTCCGTTGTTTGTATGTACCTATGTGAAGTTGTCTTTTTAAAAAACAAACAAAATAATGTCTGGAACTCTCAGTCAGATTGTAATAATTCTTTATGTATTGGATAAAGTATTCATTGAGGTAGTTTATAGGCTTAGTAACATCACGCTACAACCCTCAGGAGTGGAGTAATGATCATGAACACAGGTGAAAGGCCTGGCTAGTATTAGTTAACTTTGTAATGTGCTAACCTACTCGGTTACCACTTAGCCACGAGCCTCTTTCGAGTTTCGATCCCTACAGGGGCCAATCTTATTTTTAACACTAGGAAAATTGACTGTATTAAGTATTGACGACTTTTGACCTACTTGTGCTGTGAGACCTCGCTTCTCGCCAAGTTTCATGATTCCAGGTCCATGGGAAGAAGCCTTCAGATTTTGATTTACGTGCGAAATGTTAAAATATGCGACTTGATTATAAACTTGATTTTTTTTAACTCCAAGAGACCGCAGACTTATGTATTTAATGTTAATTTCAAATTATTGATTCCTCCACGTGGTCCTAAAAAAGGATCTTGACAGACAGACAGACAGGCGGACAACGAAGTAATCCTATAACGGTTCCTTCTTTTCTTTTCAGGAACAGAACCGTACCATAAAATAATTAAAGTGTTTGACTAATTGCATGCTGGTGGTCAATTTCCTCTGTGTGTGGTACACATTATCTTCAAGATTAAAGCATACAAAGACACACAAAGGTCAATTTTATCTATGCTTCTACATAACACAGAGGAGTTAGTCATGACTATGCGACCACCAGCGGCGAGATGGCGCTCAGGCATGCTAGGAACTTCGAAATGAGAGTACCTTCTATTATAATCGCAGATTCAAACTAATGTAAGCGTTGGTCGAAGTTTTGAGACTTATAAAAATACTTTAAGAACGAAAGATATATACCTACAGTTTTTAAATACCGGTTTTAACCTTCATTACAAACGTTCGTGGTTTTGGCAATGCTATACATAATCAAAACTTGTAAATATCTTGTTAAAATGTTGAAAAAAAATACCACAATTTGAATCATTTAATCTTTATTCGAATAAATCTTTCGTGAGTGGTATTCATATTAATAAAGGATGGGTTTACTGTGTATTTCAGGGATGACCAACTAGTTGCAGGCGTCTACCTGCCTGCAACCGACACGGTGGGACGCTTCTCCTCTGGACAAAGAGCCTTAGAGCCTTAGAGCCCTAAATACACACGTGAGTAAAACAGAAAACAGTTTCAGTATCTCCTGTAGAAACTTGTATGATGTATAAGTTTGAGGCGTCATATAATTATGTAGGTATTTATACGGGAATTAACGTGATTAAGAAAGAGGTATTACATACCTCTGGTCAATAGCTGCAAGGTGGTATTCGGCAACCATTAGAGCCGCAACATGGACTACTGGTAACGGAGGAAAGTTGTAGGTAAGAGGAGAAAGAACATCTAGGGTCTACAGGGGTCGTCAAATAATAGAAAATTATTCAATTATTCAAAAATTAATCACACTAGTCAAAGAGTGTAACTATGTCGTAAGTAAAACGTATGTCATTGCATTCCAACTGAATGCACGATAATTCGTGGTAAACAAAATATTAATTGGTCTTTGTTTCGTGGATTCTCTTAAAAAAAAATGTCTGAATGTGTCATTATCCAATCTTTTAATTAATTCAATGAGGTTTACACCTCTTTTTGTTTCACACGAGTATTGTTTGATTTACACACGAAGTTTAAGTTTTGAATCTTCGGATTGAATTCGAAATTTCGCAAGCTATTAAAACATAATTATTCAAATAAATGTACCTTCACATAGCCTATAACCAGCGGTCCTCATTTATCAAATTATGATAGTAGTTTAGAAATTACGAACAGACGAACATCCATACATACCGGTCAAAATTATAACCCTCATTTTGCTTCGCCACAGTCAGGTAAAATAAAACAAATATGTTGTTATAAGTCCCAAGGGCTTAAAATCAAATCCCTTACTGATGCATGTCATGTTTTTACAAATTTTTTTTCCGAGATCATATTTTGCTCAACATTGTTACTGCTGATTTCTTTTTCGCTTTTATATTCGTCCATATGTCCGTATCTGTCCGCTATTGAGTCGATATTACCGAATTTCCCCCACCTCTCTATATTCGTTTGTCAGCTAGATTCGTCAGCCAGTTTCAGCGTCCTAATATGGCAAATACTTTTTCTTTGTCAAAATCACAGAAGAAAATTGCAACCCTACCGGCGGCTGATCACTGGCTTTTGTCGCCAAATAAATAACAGTTAAAGGAATCAAACATAATTATTACTAATCCTTACTTCCTTACTAATATTACAAATGCGAAAGTAACTCTGTCTATCTGTCGCCCTTTCACGCCAAAACTACTGAACCGATTTAAATAAAATATGGTACACAGATAGTCTAGAGTCTGAGAAAGGATATAGGCTACTTTTAGGGATTGAAAGGTGGGGATGAAAAGTTGTATGGAAGTATCGTCATATTTAGAGCTAGAAGCTTGAAACTTATTTTTTAGGCTGTTGATTCGATATAAATACACTATTCTACGCGGACGAAGTCGCGGGCGCAGCTAGTATTATATATATATATTTCAATACAAATAAATAAAACTGAAGTGTCTGTTTGTAATGTCAAAATAATATTTATAAGGAGTAACTTAGGCTACTTTTATTTTGAAAAAAGAGTTAGGGTTCCGCGCAAAATATATTAAATATGTCCACGCGAGCAAAGGCGCGCGGGAACTGCTAGTTATGTGTTTGATAGATAGTAATACAATATTACTGAATAAACAGTCTTTAATCACGGCAATTAAATCGTTACAAGAGCAATTGAAAGTACGTTAAACGAGTTTCTCTTTGCACAAGTAAATTTGTTTAGATTGAGAAGTGAGTAAACAATTGTATCTCGCATTTCATTGCATTTAATTTGAAGCAGCATAACAATCTTATACTCCTTACTTGCCTACTGATAACAAAAAGATTTTTAACCTTCATATTTATAATAGCAGCGCCCCGCGGTTTCACCCACGTAAGTCCCGATCCCGTGAGAATATCAGAATAAATAGTAGCCTATGCGTTAATCCAGGTCTCCAGCTATCTACATAGAAAGTTCCATCGCAATCGGTTCAGTGGTTTTTGCGTGAAAGAGTAACAAACATCCATCCATCCATCTATCCATCCATCCATCCATCCAAACTTTCACATTTATAATATTAGTGGGATTAATATCTATATATATAAAAATGAACTCCTATTTCTCCTGGTCACGCTATAACTTGAGAACGGCTTAACCAGTTTCATTCATCTTTTTTTTTAAATGTTTTCTAATACTTCGTAGAAGGTTCTTACATTAAAAACAGAACACGCGGTTTAATTTAATAAAAAAATGGATGGCGTTTTTTTTTTAAGGTGTCCGGGAAAGAATCTCGATTTCACACATGTGTCCGGGATTTTTGAAGAGTTTGTCCGGCGTCGGCCATTTACGTAATGGCAGGCCTAACCTGGTAGGTAATAAAGCTTAGTTTTTTTTTTGTTTAAATGCGCCAAACTTTGGAACTATCAATCGGATTTGTATAATTCTTTTTGTACTGTATAGAATATTCATTAAGAAAACTTATAGGCTATGTAACATCACGCTACGACTCTTAGGAGCGGAGCAGTGATCCCAAACGCAGGTGAAACTGCGGAGAACGGTCAGTAACATGTATGAGTATAAATACACACATCAAATAATTATAGTTTAAAAAACTAAAAAACACGCTTTTATAGAAAATTCAACTAAAAAAAAATAAAAAATTTAATCGCATTATTGCATTGTCATCGGTCTTTGACACGTGTGCAAAATTTGAATGAAATCTGGCCGTTTAAAGTGGGTCAAAATCGCTCCCGGTTACAAACATACAAGTGAAGCTAATATAAAGCGTTTAATAAAAAGTCTAAGCAACACGCATCATTTACAGAAACTGCATGTTATTTTATTTTCTACTTTGATATTTTATTTTTTTCATAGCAAAGTAGATTGGTATACAATCTTTTTTGTTCTCGGAAACATTTCTGATTTTAAAAATAGAAACTTTTCGATTGTGTTTTGTTTTCATTAAAATAAAAGCCAATTATTTTTTCCCGACTTCATGTGTTTTCGTTGCTTGATAAATTTCGTATTTATATCTCACTTTTATCATTTTGAGGTATACCTACTTAGAGTTTTTGACAAAATTGATAGGTGAGTCATTTTTTATGTCATGGAGCGACGCCATTTGACTGCTGATGAAATGCAGAGAGCTGTAGGAATGCTACAAGCGGGTAGAAATCACCCCCAGGTGTCTCGGCATTTTGGTGTCAATAGGAGCGTGATTAGTCGTCTTTGGCAGCGTTATGTCAATACAGGGGATCCTGCTGAGCAGCTCCCAGGACGTGGAAGGGGTACAACTGCTCGACAGGACCGATACATACAACTGATTGCAAGACGTCAGCCGACGTTTAACCGCCCGGGAGATAGGTTGTTTTATTTTTTTGTTTATAATTCTCTATTTATATTTTATAATAAAAAATAATAAAGCTACAATTCTCAAGCGGTTTTGTTGTTAGCCACCAAACCGTGAGAAATACGCTGCATGAATACGGCCTACTACCAGCACGACGCCCAATTAGATGCCCACCTATACGCCATGGGAATCGCGCCCGTCGAAACGAATGGTGTAGGGAACACTTGACATGAACCCAGGAGCAATAGGATAAAATTTTATTTTCTGATGAGTCCCGGTTTGGATATAGGCCTGATACGAGAAGGGTAAGAGCATATCGTGGTCCCGGAAATCCTGAACGGCTGAGATGCGTCCAGGAAGTGCACCCTTACAGTGGCTCCACAATGATGGTATGGGCAGGTATTATGAAAAACATACGAACTGAGCTCGTTTTTATAGATGGCAATATGAACGCTAAACTTACGTTTGAAGATGTCCTCGGGCCTTATGTTCACCCATTTGCACAAAGTCCTGGCTCAGATTTCACACTGATGCATGACAATGCGCGTTCGCCACACAGCTCGGAGAACCAGAGAGTACTTTGCAATGGAAAACACCCGGGTATTGCCGTGGCCTGCACAATCGCCAGACCTCAATCCCGTCGAGCACGCATGGGACATGCTCCAGAGACGTGTTCTAGAGAACCTGGACGGAGTGTCGACAACATAACGAATGAAAGACTTGTTAAAATTCCATTGGGAGCGATTGCCGCAGGGTCAGATAAACAATCTTATAAATTCAATGAAAAATCGTTGCCGACAAGTTTTAAACAACAGAGGCGGTCACACTTTGCATTTAATTACCAAATAATTAGAAACATGAAAAGTTTAATTTCGTTTTAACTTTATTTTATACTACGTATATTACGGTACAGATATTGTTAATTATTGTAATTAAATGTACAATTGAATGAAGGATTTTGTTGCTTTAGTCACTAATGCATCAAAGAATACTTAGTTATTATTTATAAAAGAAACTATAAATGTATTACAATATTAAAAATCGTTCAAAACCGTACATGTTGATTAGACTTTGTGATGTGTGTAAAACGGATTACTCAGAAAATGTTTCATTTCTGAGCGCATACAATTCAATCTTGTCAAGGTAACTATATTTTATATCTAACTCTCGATCTTTTTCAGATCTAAAACAATGGTTATATTATCATTATTATTCTCTTTGAAATCATTCATAAGGCTCCTTGAAAAAGTCATATTGTCATCGTTCCGTTTATCTACATACAAAAACCGATAAAAAAACCAGTTTAAAAACCGGTGACTCACTTTGTAAAACATTGGATTGATGTATACAAAAACTGTGTGATTAATTCTATTCACGGAGTTACCGAAACAAGCTTACTGGAATCCAGTTTTATTTTTGACGTGATAACGTCTTATAGATCGATGAACGCCGGCTGGACGCACGAAAAATTGTCACGTTCCGCCTGAGCCGAGCGTGCAAGCGAGAGCGCGGAACAAGCGATAGAGAGGCACGATCGGCCTTAGCATTCGTTTATTGACATTGATTTGATTCCAGTTTATTTCTATAACTAATTGTTCATGATTATATTTAAACAAATTATTTAAATTAAATTTGCAAAAATTGTAAATAATAATTCATCAGTGAATATTTTAAAATAGATTTTTATAAAACATGATACAATAGTGTTATTAATTCCTTAATATTTTTATCTTTATTTATCGCAAAACAAGCCAATTTTACACACGGCTAATATCTCTATTTCCGTATATCTATACGTATGTATATAAGTGGTAGAACATAATATTACTTATCTGCGTACCGAATTTCATCCTAATCCGTTCAACCATAAGTACGTTATTAAGTTACAAACATATTCACACCCACAGACAATTTTATCATTTTCAAGCAAAAATTTTCTTTTTTTTTGCAAGTCAAAAGTCAGAACATTTATTGCTTATTATGTGTCCAATACAATATATTGCAATGTCAACATTAGATTGAGGAATATTAATTAAAACTGTTAATTTATACAATTCAGAAATATTTTTAGCATCCTACTAATATTATAAACGTGAAAGTTTGTGAGGATGTATGGATGCATGTATGTATGGGTGTTTGTTACTCTTTCACGCCAAAACTACTGAACCGATTGCGATGAAACTTGGTATGTAGATAGCTGGAGACCTTGATTAACATATAGGCTACTTTTTATCCCGATATTCCGACGGGAACGGGACTTACGCGGGTGAAACCGCAGGACTCTGCTAGTGAAAAATAATTGTAATAACACGAATACTAATGTATATGTATACTATGGTCGGATGCATGAAGGTTAGTATATATAGAACAGATCGCCATCTTAGAGGAAGTTTCAAAGAAAATTATGAATGATGATTTTTATCGTATGGATACTTTCACGGGTCATCACCTCTCGCCGGAGTAAAGGGTGAAATGGTATGTCGAACTCGAACCGACTAAAACTGCACGGTGTTCCGTCAAGTATGGCTATTGCAGGAGACCCGAGATACTCTAAAAAGGTAGCTTTCGAGCACACATGCAGTTGCTTAAAAACCTAAATAATCTGCTATTCAAAAAAATATATAAACTGACAGAATATCTTTTCCAAGTCCACGCGTATATTTTTTTGAAGAGGTATCATAATCGTGACATGTATAACAGTAGATTATAGAATTAGGCTTATCTAGTTTATCAACCTACAAATGTAAAAAAAATGTGTGAATGTGATAAGAGTTATTAGACTATTTGCAGCTTCACGTAGCATTATCTAACGAAGAAAAACTGAACTACTTCCAACTAACTAGAACCGGTTCGAAATTCAACTGATCCTTTATTGCACAATTAAAGTTCTTACAATTTTATTATAATGAAGGCGCTGGGAAATGTTTACCAAAATGTGAGGACCGGCAACTATGTTCAGAATCTTTTACTTGAGACCCTAAATAAAGGGAACACACATCTTGCTAGCAGTTGGGGTTTAAGAATGATATTATGATGAAATGGTTTACTACGGATATGGAACAGTACCGTTAATATGAAACAAACGACTCCTAATGACAATGTTTTTTTTTCTGCACTTAATTGTTTTAATATTCTTCACCTTTCGCTAACGCGTATGGGTAATGGTTCATGCTACTATATCCAACCTAACTAACGAACCATCAGTAATACAACCTTAATTATGTAAAATAATTAATTAAATGGCAAGTGCCTACTAGCTAGCCGGCCACGCCGTTGCTGTAGCTGGTTAAATTGCAAAAAAAAAAAAAAACTATCATATCTCTCAAGTTGGACCAAACTGCACACATTGTCCAAAATTTCATTAAAATCGGGTCATTGATTTAGGAGTTCATCGCGAACAAACAACGTGGCACAACATTTTTTTATATTTAGGTACATACATATATAGATAGATTGAGCTACACAAGGCTTGCAAAAGCCGGCCCGAGATTGGCATGACGTGTTCTGCGCAGGATTCTCTGAACTGGAGGCGGACAAGGCTTCTATTGAACTGTGTGGTTGCCTGCTGTTCAAAGCTGAGGTTCGACTGAGAGTTCGATGAGTTCGGTGAGAACGGTTCGATTCTGACGTACCACTTTACTGTTAGCCCCGTCGGATGATACATCGTGGGGGTGTCCTCGCGACGTAAAAAGCTTTAGAGGCTGTAACTTTTTTTTATCAAGAGCAACATGTCAAACTCAATATATAAACTGACAGTCGGTAGTAAGTGTACTACTAACGGTACGCGCAAACCCTTGGCTAGATGGTAATGAGAACCAAAATCATAAGGGGTCGTGGGGCTTTCGGGACCGAGATAGGAACTTCGTTTTTTATTTGTGATTCCAACATACCACTTAAAACTAACTAGGTACTTGACTAAAAGGTGGAATCTGGGACCGGCGCTGCCGTCCCGGTCCCGAAAGCCCCATGACCATAATTTGCTTTGACAAAGTTCACATTTTAAAACTCTTAGTTCCAACATTAAAAACAATTTTTTTTTTCCATTTATGTACTAATTTTTATTGTTTTATTCTATACTTAATGTATACAAATTTTTAAATTAAGAATTGGTTGAAACGCTATCACGCTAACAAAAGATACGAAGTTATTATTTTAATAAATTAGTTTAGGTGGAAAAAAAAAAATAAAACTATATTACATATATGTATAAAGCGTAACAGAAAGTAGGTCGGTATGCATTACCGGTTACCCGTTAATGTTAAAACAAGATGGCTCCCACAAGTTCAATAACATTTTAACATTGCAGTATAGTATTAAGTTTTAAATATAGATGATGATTCAATTCCATTGAGATGTTTGAATACATTATAATAGGTCTGGGTATGTCAGAAATGTACGTTACAATAGAAATAAAATATTAATATTTAACTACACAACGTGAGAGTATATCCGCTGTATGAATTGAATACGAATCGTCTCTCTTTATATCGTAAATCTCTTTGACGAGTAAATAAGTATCTTGAGATATGATGAAATTATTCTATAATCCAAAGAGATAGAGAACAGCAGATTTTGGCTCGAATTGGAGACAACTAGTCTAGTACCGACACGAAACCGTTTTTAAGGAGGATGAGGGTGGCATGGCACAAGTGACGCATAAGAGATAGGTAGGGTCGTGTGCTTGTTTTCTAACTTAGTGGTACCACTAACACAAAAATAAATAATATCGAAATTTCGACAACCATGTAAAAAGTTACGCATACATTAAAATAAAAATATATGGGTTGACTTGAGAACCTTTTTCGTCGGTTAAAAAAATACAAGCCTATAGCAACAAAGGTTCAGATTTTTCAAAAACTTTTTATTTAAATACACACACCGCCCCAAAGAAAACCCCGGTGGTGACGACCCGAGGGGGTTTAAACACACAAATACAAAATGGGCTCGGACTTTCCGCCAACAGCCAGTTCGAGTTGCGAGTATGCGACCCTGACCTACTCAAGCTATTGCTTACACTTCTTACCTACCTATCCCTTTCAATATACACCCAATTTTCCCATTTAATTCCCAAAGTAGCCATTTCACGGCAAAAGGCTAAATGGGACTAAATTAGTCGGTAAAATATCGGCGTTTGACGCCTCTGTCTACCCCTTCGGGGATATAGATGTAAGTGCATGGTATAGTATATTTTAAATTAAAATCCTAACTTTGAATCTATTTTATTTTTAAAATGATGCAGACAACTATTCCACTTGGACTATCCTTCCTTCTTGTTAAAGAACCACATTTGAATAGTGATTCATCGGAATATTAATAGGAAGTTGGGTCAGTGTTGTGATCAGAATTTCCCAACTCTCATTGATAAATAAGTACTTTGAACTAATATGATAAATAATAATGAACATGGACTTCCCAATCGTAATGTCATTAAGGCTCTGTTTATACTTCGATTAGAATGAGTGAGAACTAATAAATAGTGAGATTAAGTTATCAACTAATTGAACTACAAACTTGTTATAGGGTCTATGCTGCTTTTATTAGGTGTTTTGTTCATGTAGAGACACTATACATTCCATTACTTATATGTCATAGACCGATCACTAAATTGTACCGATTGAGATATGCCTGGGCAGATCATAGGCTATAGACATTTCTTCATTTGCCTACCTAAGATCACCATATCATTCAAAACTTAAAGGCAAATGAATATTTACCTCAATAAATTTTTTTGTGAATTTTTGGGATTGGTTGTTGTATGTATGTCATTAACAGTAAAATAATATAGCTAAATACACATATCCATTACTAAACATAGTGATCTATTTGCTGCATATTGATCACTTGTAGGAACGGAGGGTATTTATCGAGAATAATTAAATAGACAGAGTTTCTAAGTAACTGTTAATGAATTCATCTCTGATTTTCCATAGACACTTTAGTTTGAAACACTTGTTAAACTATACATACTTTAAACATACTAACGCCTTTATATAGGCAGAGTAATACAGCCAGATTTTGTCAACTAAAATTTGGTCTGAGTCACGTAATTTGGGAAAGCCTATTGCCGTGAACGGACACTTTGGGAATTAAAGATGAGAAAATTAGGTGTATATTGAAAGTAAAAGGTTGTTAACAAGAGAAGGCAGTGGAAGGGCAGGGGTGTTGATTATACGGATGGATTGGGACATTAAAGCAATACCTCAAACAAGTCAGGTTCAAGCCCTTAGCCGAGCCGAGGTATTTAATACTAGCAACCCGCCCCGGCTTCGCACGGGTAGTAAAGCCATCTTCAACAATCATATCCTATTTCAAACAATTTACACAAAATGTAAAAAAAATTACATATTAATAAACCATGAATCACTCTGTCTATTCGTGAAAACTGCATAAAAATCCGTTCACTAGTTTTTCAGTTTATCGTGAACAGACAGACACGGCGGGGGACTTTGTTTTGTAATAAATAGTGATGTATGAATTACAAATAAATGTTACAAGTAACTTCTGTTGATATTTGAAATGACTTCCTATGATTCCGACCCTATAACTTAATTAGTTATTCCCTAAAATCCTGTAACAATGCTTTTTTTTTAGACAACTTATTTAACCAATGCCTATAGTCACTCACATTGTATAACTTTTGTATTACCAACCCTATCCCTAACTCGAATGGAACTTTGGCAGTTGTGCCCACCAGCGGGAAAAAACCATTATGCTATAGTGGTGTCCAACCAGTCTTATGTTGAATTACAATTTTTCCCATTTCCAATACCTTCGTTTCGAGCAATTATCTGATGTCCTGTCTTGGTAAGAAAAGTCTTACAATGACAGTCAACAAGACAAAAAATTATGGTTGATGTACAGAAAGGGTTGCTAAATATAATGTAATTTTTCTATCTATTATATCTGCTTTCTGCTCCTTATATTTGTTTTCTTTTTTATTAGGACTGAACAAAAAATTTATTCACAATATTGAAGGGTATTTTCTTAAATTGGTGTAAGAAAAAACACATATTATATTATGAAGATAGATAAAGTAATATTGTGAAATACAATATTTTTTACCATGATCATGATAGATGCGACTCAATTGACATTTTATTTACCAAAAATATTTTAAGTCCGACACAACAAATGTGCTTACAAGTTGTGAAAATTTAATAACAATTCATTTAATATTTTGTTTAATGTTGTTCATCAATAAATATCCAAATTACCTACAACCTACTAAAACTACCTACCTATGAATTACTAAAAAACTCAAGAAACCAACAAACCAATGCATAGAAAAGAAAAAAATTGAATATTGTTTATGCTTCATTCGTGTGCATACTACGAAAAATATATTAGCTTGCTATAATATTGTGCAATAGACTACCAATAAAAAAATTACTAGTCTTTGTGGAAGTTATTTTTCTTAAAAAAACTTTGGATGCTAAAAAGATAAGAATGAAAAATACGTACCTACTCTTTCTTTACGCGTTATACATAGTGTCATAGCTATTTCTGGGAAACGGGTTCATAACGCAATGTTTACAATTCGCAGTATAAATTTAGACGTGAAATGCGACAATTTCAAGTTGAAAGTTTTTTGGCGGCATTAGTAGAAAAAATCCTTTAACACTTAATTTATGTCATAACTTTTTTAAACTAAAACGTTCAAGAATAAGTTATTAACGGGTAGAGGCTAATTTTAACCTTGACGTCATATGTAAACAACATTAAGTACCTAACATAAAACTTGTGATTCAAAACTAATTTTCAGTAATTTAAAAAAAGAAAACCAACCTTTCCATTTATGCCAAGGCCGAGGACTGTGTTGGAAATGTCATAATCATCAGTGATAGGCGTAGTTTTGATCATTTTCGTAAAATTACTCATCTTGAATCACTTCACTGTTTTCAAACACAACTAAAAAAGATTTGGGTAACACGTATAACACAATATCACTGTACAACACTGTTATAGAAGTTATTTGCATATATTTTTTTATAATTATAATATTAATAAACAAGAGCACATTTATCGCCGCGGTTGTAATTCTTTACGAAACTCTGTAAGAAATCGTCAAAGACCGCGCTCGAATGACGGAATTACCAACCGATCACGGCGCGTCGCAACATTGAGCAATCGCAACGTTTTACTTTACTAGTGTTCGTCTGTCGCGTAGTTAAATACGATATCTCGATTTTAGCAAAATACGATATTTCGACGTTAGCATGGCATTCATCGAATATCGTAAAAATCGATTCAATCGTAATTTAATGTATTATAATTATATTGTACATTGTGGTACAGACTATACAGTCTGTACCACAATGTATATATATATATAATATGGAACAGGGAGCAAAAAAGTTTATTAAATAATCCTACTAATATTATAAGTGTGACAGTTAATGAGTACGTTTTGATGTATGGATATTTGGATGTTTGTTGCTCTTTCACGCAAAATCTACTGAACCGATTGTGATGAACCTTGGTATATAGATAGCTGGACACCTGTATTAACACATAGGCTACTTTTAGGATATATCATAGGATCGGGACTTTCTTTCTTTATTTTTATCCCGATATTCTCACGGCATCGGGACTTACGCCGGTGAAATCGTGGGGTGCAACTACTAAAAAGTATGTGTCAACTATTCTATAGGCTTAGTTATAAATTTATATTAATATCAATTTTCTGGTAGTCAATGCCGTAGTCCCAGATGTACCTTTGTCATCCAATTCACAATAATTAACAACTTATGAATAATTAAAGAAGATCCTAAGAATATAATAACTTTTATTAATCATAAAACTTCAAAGCTAAGTATTGCGCTTACTTAATAAAAAAGTACTTTTTTTATATTATTGGCAAACGAGCAGACGAGTCACCTGCTGGTAAGTGACTATCGTCGCCTATGAACACCTGCACCTCTAGAGTCACAAGTGCGTTGCCAGCCTTTGAGATGGGAGTACGCTCTTTTTTAGAAGGTTTGAAAATCGTATTGGTCCGGAAATACCGCCGGTGACAATTAGTTCCAGAGATTGGTAAAATCTGGAGAACCGCACAGTGGTAGATTGGCAATTAACCAGGTGATGAGGATGAAGGTTTTATCGCGTTGAACGATGGCAAAACGCTGCGACCGGTATAAGTCCGAACAATTCTTCGGAGCACTCCCCATGATACAGGCGATAGACAATGCAGAGCATATTTCTTTATCTCACACAGAGACAAACTCTACCACAGATAATAAAAAAGGTTCATTATAATATGGAAGCGCTGTAGACTTAAATTAGAATCGATAGAATTACAAAAGATTTTTTTCAATATCATGTTTTACACTAATTAAAGATTTAAAATTAACTAGATATAAAACTTTTGTAGATATATTACGATACATACGGATTAACATGAACATTTAATACGAAGTAACCATACCAAGTAACTTTTGCTTGAAACCTCAGACCAAAAAAAAAACTTTTTTTATTGGTCTGAGGTTCAAACTAATAAAGTTCAACGTTATGATCAACGCGTTTTAAGTCTAATCGCAACTTGCAAGGTAGTTTTTTTACAGTGATGATGCCTGGACGAACCGGAGTTACTTATTCGAGTTAATTTCTGGAATGGCCCTCTGACGTAGATATTTTTATGTGTTTTTGAAATAAAATTAGCAATTGAGCCAAAGCGAGTATGTTTAATCTTTGTACTTGATATGCTTTATACATACAAATCATCAATATCAATCATCCATAAAAATACATAATTATAAGCACCATACATTTTAAAGTGGTGATTTGATTATCGTATCTTACCAGTTTATTAATCGAATTCCGGTACCACACTGACTTGACACTCACTAAATGCACATCAGATGTCACAAACGTCAACGAACGTCAAAATAAGTTTGATTTAAATTCGTCAAAAAGAGAGAATTATTTTTCGTTGGTTTTCATCTAAATAATGAAATATTTTTTATTATTATTGATCTAATGAAAAACTAATTTTATTGTTTTGTTCATTGACAAAATTATACGTAGCTCTATCTGTTGTCCGAGAGGTGAAATCACAAAAATTATATTTTATGACGACTTGGTTTGGTTTGGTTGATAGTACCGAACATTAGCAATAACTTCGTACCATAAAGTATAGATGGCGCTATCCTAAATTTAGCAGTAGATTGGGTGTATTTCTGAAATGTTGTAAATAATGCCTGCAGGATGATCAAATTAAACAATCCAATAATTGTACATAACAATCCAACATATGATTATAATATTGTAATTACATATTTGTTTCAAATTGTTACTTTCATTTTCTATTGTGCAAACGTATTATGTGAAGTTGTAATATCTATTTGTTCATTGTAATTAGTTGACTAATAAAATTATAAACGTAAAACTGAGTGTTCAAACAGTAAGAGAGTTATTGCGGCCTTACGATGTACTTCCTTCGATTGTTCGAACTGCAATTTCAATTAACTTATGAAGTTTCAAAATGAGGCAACAAGAACAATGTTACATCAAGATACAGACAGGTTATCTGACTAGGTTAGGAAAGGAAGTCCTATACACCCTATGCCCCTTTTTATTGTTATAATAATAATTATTATTTATTTGCGTAAAATGTGGTACAAGAAGGTGTTACATAAAATATAGGCACGATACACATTTCGTCAAGAAATTGGCATGCAAATATAACTTTGTTATTTTACCCTAGAATTAAATGTAAATTAAAATAGACCTTTATACAATACTTAGCTCAGCTACTTAAAAATG
The DNA here is from genome assembly GCA_963859945.1 of Euplagia quadripunctaria. NCBI lineage: Eukaryota > Metazoa > Arthropoda > Insecta > Lepidoptera > Erebidae > Euplagia > Euplagia quadripunctaria. Next base: position 7,032,631 of record OY982588.1, on the reverse strand, counting down.
AGCACCGTACAACAATCTATTTGAATATTAATTATACATACTTACAGTGCATTTCTAAAATGGTAAGACTGACACGAGTTATTTTTAAGAAAGTCTTTGACTGAATAGAAACCATTGTTTACTAACCATTTTCTTAGCACTACACAAAATTTCTTAGAAGGGAGGTCAGATATATGCACTTGGGTATTGTATTATATATAAGTGGTGCCATATACACGCAACTGCGTCTAAATTGTTCCACTCTGGGTACTGGCATCTTTAATGGAAGTTATGTTGCTTTTCGTCTGTTGAAATTAGTTTTAGTATCAAAAAGAGAAGGGTTATTTTTGACAAATTTAGCAATTTCGTATATATAAATGCAAGGAACTGTTAAAAGGTTGTGCTGTTTGAAGACTGGTCTACAAGATTCAGTCCATTCCATATTAAAAATTGCGCGAATACATTTTTTCTGGGCTATCAAAACTTTTCAATTTCAGTAGAATTACCCCAAATAATAATACCGTACCGGATGATGGAACAAATATGGGCATGGTAGACTGTTATCGCCGTTGACCTTGATGTTTCATTTTTTACTTTTTTCAAAGCAAAGACAAACCTGTTAATTTTCATACATATTTCTTCAATATGTTCTTTCCAGGTAAAATGTTCGTCAAATGTTATACCTAAAAATTTTATTTTATGAACTTGTTCTACCAATTGATTCGCATGAGAAATTTTCAGTGGGAAGTATTTACTTTTCTGGGTTTTAAAGTTTAATATTTTAGTTTTATCTACATTATATTTTTAATGCGTTACATTCTAGCCATGTAATGATATTGTTTAAGGTGGTATGTATATCTGATTCGTATGTTTCATCATTCTTACAATCTATGATGATTGTGGTGTCATCAGCAAACAAAATACAATTTTGGTTCACTGCTTGTGGTAGATCGTTAACATATAGAAGGAAAAGAAGAGGCCCTAAGATGCTTCCTTGTTGTACTGGTTTTTCTCTCTATAACATTTAGGATATAAGACAACTCTATATATTATGCCATGTACAAACTACTTATTGAAAATAAATTTATTATTATAAAAAAAGTATAAAACGAAGTCGCTTCCGCCGTTTGTACGCTTATATCTTTTAAACTACGCAACGGATTTTAATTCGGTTTACACCAATAGATAGAGCAATTCAAGAGGAAGGTTCATATGTATAGTTTAATATTGTTTTATGTTAATTTGTATAATCATATGACGAAAATTGTTCATCACATTTATATATTTTACGTGGAACGCTAATTATTTTTCCAAAATACAAGTAGCTTACGTTACTGCTTATAACACCAGCTATCTGCCAGTGAAAGTTCCGTGGAAATCGGTCCAGCCGTTACAACAACAAATAGACAGACAGACAAAAATAAAAAAACTGTCAGTCGTAGGACTGCACGTCAGAAGTGAAAACATAACTGACACACTGAGCGTGACGGTCACGCGAGTTCAGTGCTTTTTCCCCATACCAAAAGTGCCCAACGTGCATAAAGAAGTTTTCACTTCAAAAATTGTTAATAAGTAATTCTGAGTTGCCGATCATAAGTGTTAATTTTTGAAGAAAGTGATGCCATCTACTAGTGACACCCATCAAACTGACGTACGTTCGGACGAAATTTTGAATAAAGGTTTTCGCTATTCGCACTATAGGCGTTATAAATTTTCACCTTAATTACAATTATGTTTCTGTTTATTTTGCCCTATGAATTGCGTACACAATAAGTAGATACTTTATTGAACTAATTATATTTTTAAAGAATAATTAATAAGGAGCTGACAGAACTCAATGTTTAGATTAGCGCCCTCTAATGCATCTATATATGCATTACTAGCTGCGCCCCGCGGTTTCACCCGCGTAAGTCCCTCGTTAAGTTTTCTTTTTTGTGCAAACTTCACATGAGCCATCTACTAAATAGTCCGAACAAAGCCTAAACATTTGGTTCGGATAGGTGAGCCCGTTCTTGAGTTATAAAATTACAACGAAAAGTGGCATTGATTTTTATCTATATGGATTAGCGTAACGGGCACGTGTTCAGTGCTTTTTAATCATAGCAAAAGAGCTTAACGTGCCTAAAGAAGTTTTCACTTCAAAAAAATGTTTTTTTGTTATGTGTACCGTGTAAACATTCGGATGCATTTAGAAAAATGCTGTTAATATGACATTACAAACAAACACTTCAATTTTATTTATTTGTATAGCAGATTAATCAGTGTGAGAACTTTCAATGCACGAAACAGGATTCGTAGTTTCGAAGGAGTTCGGCTTATTTTCGATAGATGGCGCTGTTTCCTACAGAATTGCTGACGCGTAGGGTCACGTCCTGAACTCGTTGGTGCGGTTAGTAACATAACAAAGTTGACCTACAAACCTATAAACTATAATATGACCCAGCATAATCAATTTCACTCCCATTAATTCCATACAGCAACAAAAACCATGTAACTATGACAGCTAATGATTTTGGATACAATTATAAGGTTTTTGTTACAATCTTCACGCTATGTGCCCTCGGGTGATGAGCAGCTCAAATAATTACAGCCTTGACACAAATGTGCTCTCAGATGGGAATGTTGTGATATTTTTTGTAAATAGTTATTATTCTGTAGTTAGTGAAACCCTTTATCTACTTATATCTATACTAAGGAGTACGTACTTACTTACTTAATATTATGAAAAGGAAGTATTTTTATGTCTAGTGGAAATAGTAGTCTGAAACTCAGTGGCGCAGCGTGCCCTGTATCAAAATTAGTTGGGAGGCCCAAATGAAGGATAAAGATTTCTCACAAAAGAAACAAAAATGCTTTAAACGGGGGAATCCCGCAATAACCGATGTAAGATGTTGCCAACTTTTGGGCGCACGCTTAACCCGCAAAAAAAGAGATTGCTGTTTTGACTTTTGTCATTTCTGAAGTGAAAACTCTATAGGCACATATGACAGTTTTTTAATGTTTTTTTTTTCAGGGAAACACGAGATTCACTGACATTGTAGTATCATTGATACCGCTGATACGGCGGTAGCTACGCCCCTGCTGAAACTACTGAACCAATAATTTTTTTTTTTCACTATTAGAAAGCTAATCGTAACAAAATCGAATCAAATCAAAATCTGTCTAAGTCAGTCGTGAAGCTAGTTGCCTGTTCCAATGCGTAGATCCTGTGGAGAAGAACAGGCAAGAAACTCCAAGGACACTCTTTTTCAACGTGTTTTTTATAATTTTCTGGTTACATTGCTTATAACTACTTATAAGTGTAAATGAAATATGAGGACAATGTAACATATTCTTTTTAAATTACCACAATATTGAAGTAATAGTAGTCCGGAGATGACCACGACGACTCACGAGCCACGTCAGCCATCTTACAGATCAACTTAGTAGAAGGGAGTTGAACGACCCGACACATACCTGACCATCGGCATGACTTCTAGGTGAGCATGACATACTCAGAGCTGCCAGGCAACATAGGAAATTTAACTTAATAAGTGACTACACAGTTCTCACATGAATAATACCTTCAATAATAATGCACAGCGTGTAAGTTTGAGCTACGTGAAAAACTTACAAGAACCTCCTTCTGTTTATACTTAACACACTACAAAAGTCAGTTCATCATAAAAATGCGACATTAAGGATTTATAGTCATTAGTTTCAATTGTCGCTACGCAATGTACGCGGTATTCTTTTTGTGTGGTACGGTGAATGACCTTCAACGTACGGTGCCGTCAGGACCCAGCTGATTTTATAAAAACTGATAAATTTTCTGGCAGAAAATTCCAATGATTTTCGACTCAGGATGATGGTCTGAATACACTATTTCAGGATTCGGTACGGTGTCGCTTACATCCTGTATAAAACTTATCTAGAACATTTTCTGTATTTTATTTCAGTAATAGGTATAAGTAAACGTAGAGACGAAGCCGCGAGCGTAATTAGTTTTTGATAAGTGTGAATGCACTTTCTGGCAGGATAGCTTTCAATAAGAGCCTGCTATTTCGTCTTTACCGGCAAGGTTTTCGTTCATTTGGTGAGTGAAATGCGAATATTGGTGCTAATTCTGTTATATTACTCTCTTAACTATAATTGACTAAATTTTCTTCATACAAGATGTAAACCTTGTATACTTCGAAACAAGGTTATTTAAAATTTAAACAAGTAGGTAACATATGTCAGTATCGAAATAAGCAATTTATTTGTTGACTAAAGTCTGACACGCTTAAATAAACTTTAATACCACGTAGCGAGCTATCCGTTGAATGCCATCTCTTTTGCTCTGTGTTTTTAGTTTACGTCTTCGTAGGTGTCGATTAAAATAACGTCATCTTAGTTCGTTTTGTACAAGTTTTTATACGGCATTTATACGGCATTTGAATAAATGGGGACTCTCGCTGCGTGGAAATAAAGTTGAGTATACGTTGACAGGTTTTAGTGAAATTTAGTGGCACTGAGAAATAGATGCCAGTAAGAAATAGACGTGTTTGTGTGTGAATTGTTACGAAGAAGACAAGGTTGATTTCATATGAAGAAATTAAGTCAGGTTTTAGTTTAGTGAGTGTTACAATAGAATCGGCACCATTATATTATATCGAGAAAGTGATAAATTTTAAAGTCCTGAGCACAGAACAGAAAGATATACGCATATCTTTCTGTTCTGTGGTCCTAAGGAATAAAGTTATTGTGTCAAAAGTACTATAAAATCCAGTTGAAATAACGTTATTCGTACTACATATGTAATAAATAAACTATTAGTTTTGCAAACAAAAACGGAGGATTATCCGACCAGACTTGATGATCATTTTTTGTTATGTTTGGCTTTAGTCGTAAGCCGTGTGACATAGTCACACCTACTTTGATTATTTAAATATCATATGTAAAGACCTAATGTTGATATTTCAATGTCACGTTTAGCTTTCAACATTTAACATCGGATAGCGAAGTTATTATTATGTATTTAAATGGGAATTAACGCGATCACGAAAAGGTATTACATACCTTTGGACGTTTCGACCAGGTTGCACTGGCCGTGGTCACAGGTATTACAGCGAAGTTATTACAGCTCAACTCTTGTAATATGCAAAATTTATAGAAGTACGAAGTTCAGTCTAGAGTTCTAGACAGATTTTCAGTCTATCAGAAACACCCCTAAGACTACCTATTAAAAACGCTACGCTCTTCAAAACGAAGGGAAGCAAAGTCCACGGGAAGGGCTTCCCTATAGTGTCCGAGCGGTACAACTTCACATCGGACGACATATTTTGATATTACACCGCTAAGCGAGGAAGGCTTAGAACAGGGGCGTAGCTACCGCCATATCAATGATACGGGGCCCTCGAGCTACAGAGACCCCTAACGTGTGTAAGCAAAAATAAGTAAAATATTATCTACAATGTCACTTAATTTCGTGCTTCCCGGGAAAAAAACATATGAGAAAAACTGTCACAGTTTTCACTTCAGAAATGACAAAAGTAAAAAAAAGCAATCTTTTTTGTTCCCAAAAGTTGGCAACATCCTACATCGATTATTGCGGGCATTTAAAGCATTTTTGTTTCTTTTGTGAGAAATCTTTAGCCTTCATTTGGGCCTCCCAACTAATTTTGATACAGGGCCCCTCCAAGGCACGCTACGCCACTGGCTTAGAATGAAAAATACTCTCAGGAAATAACCAAATGCCTTGTATACCATAATGAAATCTAGCTCAATGTTGAAATGCGAAAGCGGTGTCACGAAGAGAAACCCATCTTATATCTTGACACAAAATATTTTTATGAAATGCAATTTATTGTGCACTGCCAAATATCGACGCATTTAACGACCGTGTCGAGATCCGAGACTGGTCGGCTGCGAACAAAGTGTGCCCATAAAAATGGCGGTTTATGGATTATACTTGTAGATATTTCGAAATTATTAATGCAAGGAAGTATATAATCCAACGTAGGTACCTTTCTTTGATCTGAACAATGAAAGAGTACCAAGGCAGAGATGTATTACATGTATTTCGTCATCTATATTTTTTGATCTCATGTAATAGCTATATTGCGGTCTTCCAGAAATATTTCTAGACTTCGTGTGAAGCTATAGAAATATTTCTATCTGGTAATCCTGAAAACAATTTGGCTGACCCGGGAATCAAACTCAGGATGCTACGCTCGCACGTATACATAAGCGTAAACCCGTGCAATGTACGGTCGAAGCATCTCACGTAAGGAGCAAAATAGTTCTCTGATCACTCAAGAAAGTAGAAAGTACTTGTACAAAAATATCTTTTAGTGTCCGTTAATTGAGACATATCACATAATTTTGTACGGCTTAGTTATAATGTAATATTTAGTCCAGTTATTAAAGATAAAAGGTCAAGGAGAGTTCTAATTTGGCAGAGTGTTACAGTTTGGTGTCATAATTTATATTCTGAATTTGGGACCTTGAGCCATAACCAGACCTGCTTAAAAAAAGGTCAAGGTAATGAGAATATTTTCTCTCCAGCGTCATCAAGGTTATAAATGGTCATGACAAAAATCATAGAGCCTGAAATTTTCTAACTCATAACGTTTTTTAATTAGACATATAATCTTAGAGTTACAGTCAAGTCAAGCTCAACTAATTTTTACAATTCGCAAATAAGCTAAATTTTTTCTCGAAATTTCAGTATAAACCGATCACTTAGTCCATACTACCATGTTTTACTCATTTCCGCATAACAGTTTAATGGTATTTACAGGACTTTTATATTAAATTATACGACATATTGTACGACTTTCTCTTATCTCTCTTCCTTTTGGTTGGGGTATTCGGTTAACTCGTTATTTTGTTATTAAAAATAAGGAGAAACTATGGTAGATGATAAAACAGTTCATTATTTCATAAAATTGAGTTATTTAACATTATTATGACTACATATACCGGTGGCGCCACGCCATTGGTCCGCTGATAAAAAGGCTAGGCGGCCATTAAAAGTTTAATAACAGTCACTCAAGCGGCCAGTTGATGTTCTTGTTCTAGCGGCCTCTCCAATTACGGGACAGACATATGAGTACGCGACCCCAGCCTCTTCGAGCTTCTGCCGTCTCAGTCCCGTTCCCTATTCGGGACTTGCGATATCTCTTACCCTAGCTCCCTCGCCCTATCCGTTTTCCTTACCCCTATTTACCTTCTTCCTTTGTCTTGTCTGAAAACGACTACATGCCCAAGGAGGGTTGGCGTCAGGCAGGCGGCCGGGCCAAGAAAGAAAACAACCCAATAAAACCCTTTGCAACGATAAAAAAGTTTATTTAATAATAAATAATAATAATAGCTGTAAGTGTATGTATGTCTGGTCAATAGTCACTTGAGTGCTGATCGAGGTACGAACAACATCGCGGTCACTGTTACTTAGTAAGTTTGATAGTTTACAGCAATAGTGCTGAGATTGTTACTAACAGAACCAAGATTTAAATAAAAAAATAGACAGTCATGGGACTGCCGACAGAAGTGAAAACTTAAACGAAACGACGAACTTAAAACGTCACATTAGCAGGTTGCTGTCATTAATTAATAAGAAGCTGACAGAACGTAAGTCAATGTTTAGATTAGCGCCCTCTAGTGGATCTATATATGTATTATTAGCGTGACAGTCACGAGTTCAGTGCTTTTTCCCCAAAGCAAAAGTGCACAAACGTGCCTAAAGAAGTTTTCACTTCAAAAACCTCTGAAAGAGCGCAGTCTATGAACTTTAGCCGCTATTTTCATGGTCCTACACAGTGAGTCACGGTAATCATGACAGAGAAAGTGATTCACGTCATCGGTTTTATGTAGGCGTACTCGCTTTAACAACACTGTACATAACAATGGCTTTAGCAACCATTTCCTATTGCCTATTTATAGCTCGACCAAAAAATATTAACATTCTGTGACAAATTTTTAAATGTACATAGCGCTATTTAAACCTGAACTCAGCACAGTTTTTACCATAGCTTTCTATAGGTACAACGCACATAAAAATAAAAAAGTGTGTGTGTACTTATGTACGCACGTAAGAAATTATACTTCTTTGGCGCTAGTTAAATAAAGTTTATTTAAATAAATAATACATACCGTCAACTAATCTCAAATTATACAAACGTACTCAAAGTAATATGTAAAAACCATTTTTATCACTTATAATCACAGTAAATTATCTTTATATCAATAAATTGTTAATAAATATCAGTCACCACGATATATTATTTGAAAAAATATATATTTATGTATATTTATATATATATTTTATTCGGACTGATACAAAACACTTGTTGTAGGTTCAGAAACACTTGAATAAATATCGTGAAGTTGGTAACTTGTTTTGAAAAACTAAAATGTTGACTAGCTAACTTCAGGGTGTCGGTTATTCGTGACGGTGTGCGCGCGCATCGTAAAAATTTACTCTCATCATTTTTCTCTAACGCGCCAAAAGAAGTATAACTTCAATAAGCAGTGCCTCAGTGAAGTAAATAGGTTGAAATAAATCCTTTACCGTGATATACCAAAAAAAATGTCATAGGTAGCATAATAAAAATAATAACTTGACACATCTCACACACGGTCGTCTGATCCCAAACTAGGCAGAGCCTGTACTATGGTAACCAGACTGCAGATAAACATACTTATATATTTCTAAATACATACATATCCTATTAATATTATAAACGCGAAAGTTTGTGAGGACGTATGGATATTTGTTACCCTTTCACGCAAAAACTACTGAACCGATTGCGATGAAACTTGGTGTGTAGATAGCTGGAGACCTGGATTAACACATTGACTACTTTTTATCCCGATATTCCCACGGGATCGGGACTTACGTGGGGGAAACCGCGGGGCGCAGCTAGTTATAGATAAATTACACCCAGACACAACAAATGATCATGCTCATCCCACAATTATTTATCCTGAGTGGGAATATGGTGATTACAATATAGAATAAACTATCAAAAACTTTAAGAGAACTACATACCTACATATTTATTTATAGGCTAGGGGGCATTAGGAATGACTCCTGTGTCGCGGGGGACTTTACAAACAAACAAACAACGGAAATAAAGTTAATCGAACCCACGACCTCTGGCATAGCAGTCAGGGTCACTAACCACTAGGCCAACAGGCCAGTCAAAAAAGTATTTTTATTCAATTACAGAATTTGTCTTATAAATATTGCAATGAATTATAAATACAGGGTTTATTTGAAAAAGGAACATCTACTTAAATCCCTGAAAATGCATGACTCTAGCATGCAGTTACAATATGAATTTTTGAAAACAAAATTATCAGTTTACAAGTTATGACGTTTTGTTACTAAGAAAATCCATAAAAATTAACTTTGACATTTTTGAAGTTAGTTTTTATGAATTTTCTTAATAACTGAGTATACATAGATATATTTATGTCTTCTTTTAGAATATCTACTCTAATCTACCTATTATATGTATGACTAAACTATCAAAATCACTAACTAACAGCAACTGCCATGTTGTTCGTACCTCGGTCAGCACTCCAGCGATTGTTATCAACTTATAATACATTCCCACCCTTTTATAACCCCACTATTCATCAATATTTATCAACCGACCAATAGCATTGCGTTACCGGTATAACTATTCATAATAATGTCTATTAACTGATTTTTAGTAAATAGTCAACTGTTTTATCATCTATTATAATTTGTCCCTATTTTTAATAAAATAAATAAGAGTTTTTGATGTGGCGACAACAATATGATATAGAAATTGTAAATATGATAATGTATTGTAACTTCGTTTGTGCACTTTTGCCGTGGGGAAAAAGCACTGAACTCGTGACCGTCACGCTAATAATACATATATATAGATCCACTAGAGGGCGCTAATCTAAACATTGAGTTCTGTCAGCTCCTTATTAATTAATGTTACCAACCTGCTAATGTGACGTTTTAAGTTAGTCTTTTTGTTTAAGTTTTCAATTTTGTCGGCAGTCTCGTGACTAGGCAGTCATGGGACTTTTGGGATTTTTTTTTATGTGTAACATCTTTCCTCTCGCTATCCTGCAAGCTGTGGTAGTAATTTCGTAATAAGGGATGTAGGTAAGTGTTCAAGAGGAAGCCGGGGAAGCGCGCGCTATTTGATTTGACCAATGAGAGCGCGCGGTGGTATAGTTGGCTGTCTGATATTGAATAGTTTTTTAAAACTTTGAGGTTAATTTCTGTCGCTCGCCGCTCAATTGATGTTTTTAATATGGAAATACACATTTGTTACATTTCATTCGTTATTAACAGCGATGCAATAGCGTGTTGAAGTTTTTATTTCATAGCAATAAAAATAGAAATATCAATTTGGTACTAATTAGAGGCAATAACTAATGCAGCCTAGTTTCATTAGCTATATTTAGTAACGTACTGACATTTCTTTCTTGCATGTTGTTACTCGACTGTGGCGAAGCCCAAAAGGAGGGTTATGTATGTATGTCCGTTCCTATGATACCTCATAACTTTAAATGAATGATATGTCGTTAGAATCGTTCGGCGTTGTGCACTTTTTGGGATAGGTAAAAAATGTTAAATTCGCGTCAGGACACGTGACCCTGAACGAAAATGTGTTCGCGTCATGACACGTGACCCTGATCAAAAATGTGTCCGAGTTTCTTTAATTTAAAAAATATTTTTATGCCGTCTGTGGATTCTGCGCGATACTACTGTAGTTTGATAAATACTTATGTATTATATGGTATAGATACACTAGAGGGCGCTAATCTAAGTTTTGGGGAGTAATCTTAGGGAGTTTTGTCAACTCCTTATTAATATATCTTTAAACTTTTGTTTAACTGTTTTCACTTCTGTCGCCATTCCCATGACTGCTTTTTTGTCTCAAAAACATGTGTCAAAAGGTATCAACACACAGTTTAATGCTGTCGAATTTTTGGGTAGATCGGTAGAAAATAAAGTGAATTTCAATTCAAATTCACTTAGTTACTCGCAAGAATGTAGGTTTACAATGTAGGTATTATCTTAGATTATAATATTATGGCTCATTTACATTCTACTATTATATATGGTACCTACGCAAATATGTATGTTATTGACAATTATAGACAGTCTTTTGAAACTACCATAAGAACTCAAACAAGCAGTGTATGCACTTAATTAATCTCAAAGATTTATGTCAATCCAAGAGAAATAATAATTAAAATAATGTCAGATTAAATGCACACTCTGAACACTGAATAAAGTAGTGACAAATAAATTGTATTACTTTAATTTAAGGAGTATTTAATTGTCTATTAAACGCAATTTATTTCATTAAGCTGGCATTCTTAGTTACCCAGATTTTCAGGTATCTTTATGTGACCCGGATGCATTGCTCTCGAATGTACCTACAATACTAAATTTCATAGAAGACTGTTAAATACATTATTTTAACCTTATGGTTAAAGATATCCCGTTTTTTATGTATACTAATATAATGAACCTGTAGAGTTTTTTCGTTTGGCTGCACGCACTAACATCTGAAACTACGAGTTGTATTTGAAAAAACTTTTTGCGTTTGATAGACCAATTCTTAAGAAAGATTATAGGTTATTTGACATCACGCCACGGCTCTTAGGAGCGGAGCAATTACCATAAACGCTTAAGAAACTTCGGAGAACCGTTAATTAGACATAATGGCATTATTTCTAACTGTGAAAACTTTTAAATGGCTGTCTTTTTGTTAATCCCACTAATCCCACTAATATTATAAATGTGAAAGTCTGGATGGATGGATGGATGTTTGTTTCTCTTTCACGCAAAAACCACTGAATCGATTGCGATGAAACTTGGTATGTAGATAACTGGAGACTTGGATTAACGCATAGGCTACTTTTTATCCCGATATTTCAGCGGGATCGGAACTTATGCGGGTGAAACCGCGGGGCGGTGCTGCGGCGCTGCTAGTATTATCATATTTTACCTTGTATTCTAGCTGTAAGTTTTCCGAAAATATATAAAATAAAATAACTTAGTGCAGGGGTCAACAAATGGCGGACCGCGGTCTGGATCCGGAACGACGCGGAAACCTATTTTGTACCGAGACCTTAGGTAAACAGTACAAGTAGATAACAGAAACCTTAGCTTCTTTGATTAAGTTTCTATTATAAATTAACTTGTTATACTGGAGTACGTCAACACATAAGTGCGGAAGTTTCTTCTGCACAACTGTGTGCACCATCTCTACTCTAAACTTCAGACAGTTTAAGGCAAGAAATGTGATAATATTCAGGCTTTTAACGGACCGCGACGGCGGACCCCAACTGAAACTAACTGCTGATTCCTGACTTAAGGTCATCACACACTATAACGGCACTGCAACGGCACAGTTACAGCACGGTGACGCCTGAAATTGAGGCTACCGCTAGCCGCCAGCGTGCTTTACTAGGCGTCAAGGTGCAAGCTAATTTCATTGTCTTGAAGTTCATGTGCGACATGACGCGAAGGTTTTTCACTGGCGGCTCGCAGTCGGCGCGCTGAAAGCACGCGGGTCGCGGACCGCCGCTGTAAGCGAGCTGACCGCGAGCTTACAGCGCGCCGACTGCGAGTCGAGTTGTATGGTTGCAGCAAGCGCGCTTACTGGCCGCCGTTGGCTTTTTCATTTTGACATTATGAAATGTATTATACGACCACGTTTTAAAGCTCAGATTTGAATGGCAACTTAAATGCTGGGGTGGAGCCGTGCCGTAACCGTGACGGTATAGTGTGTGATGAGCTTTAGTGTATAATGCGTGTAACAGTATTCAAATGTGTTCAACAATATTGAACTGTAATAAATTCTTCGTACGCAATAAAATATATATTTTTTAATTATTTTGACACATACAACACTTACGAATTTAAATGCAATTAGGTACCATTACAGCTGTCCCAGTTTATGTCTGAATGTTATATTACAAGACCAAAAAAAACAAACTAGATTTACTGTGCCATTGACCTGAACTTCGGCATTAAGAAATCTTAGTTAGATAATAGATATATTTAAAATTATTATGCAATTAAGCCATTGTAACAGTATTTAGCATGTGCTGTGTGATTTAAAAAAAGCGCTATTTATGTCTCACTGGCAGCGCCCAGCGGTTTCACCCGCATAATTCCCGATCCCGTGAGGATATCGGGATAAAAATAGCCTATGTGTTAATCCAGGTCTCCAGCTATCTACATACCAAGTTTCATCGCAATCGGTGCTGTGGTTTTTGCGTGAAAGAGTAACAAACATCCATCGATCCATTCATTCAACCATCCATCCAAACTTTCACATTTATAATATTAGTGGGATTAGACAAGAGATCAAGGCGCCGGAGAACGCAGATCAATGTCTGATGTTCATCAGCTCTGGCGTGGTGCTTCACACTTTAAAACAGAAGAATAAGAGAGACTCATCATATCAAATAACACGGAAATCAGAAAATAATGGTCAATATTTAACGATATTTTTAACTTAAAGTTGCTCGCTCCTATCTTTTCGATATAAATCTGTAATCCCTGTTTTAAGTAAGTACTTAATGTCATGCGATTGAGCAGATATGTTTCTAAATTCCAGCTCAAATTATACCTCATGCGCCTCGAAATTATCCATATTCTGTTTATGCCAATCGTTGCCTTCAAGCAACCAAAAACTAGCTCACATTTTATAGTAACCGTAAAGCCAGTTTTTCGACAAAATAATGAAATATTTGCGATTAAAATCTTTTTATAATGTAAGTTCCCCTTGTTATAATGATTACTTAGTTGTGTTATGTCACACTTTCGAACCTTCACGGTCTCTTTCTTGTAGGGCGGGCTCAAAAACATGAAGATAAAATCATTGATACCGTCTGTTTACTAAACCTACTGTTAACACGCAAGTTATTGTTACCGAATGTATTATGTTGTAAACATGTATTAACATGCTTGGTAATTAGCCTGTCATTGTTATGTTGAAAAAATAAAAATAGTAATAATAACCTTGTATTTTTTTTATTGTGAAATGGCAAAGGCGTTTGTCTTCAAACTCACCTGATGGAAAGTGACGATGAAGACGAAGATGGTACACGCCTATCCAAGAGAAAACTATTCACTCTACACTTGAACGTTCTAGGATTATAATTGACTGGAAAAACATACGCAGGCGGTTAATAATCTATATATATATATATATATATATATATATATATATATATATATATATATATATATATATATGAATCCCTATTTCCCTTGGTCATCACGCGTGAACGGCTGGACCGATTTCGCTAATTCAATATTTTTTTGTATTTGTTATTGTTAGGAGAAGGTTCTTATGAAAGAAAAAATTAAGAAAGTTGCAGAGAAAATTAGAAAATTTAAGAAAACGTTTTTTTTTATGGGATAAGGGGCAAACGAGCAGACGGTTCACCTGATGGTAAGCGACCACCGCCGCGCATAGGCACCTGCAACTCAAGAGTCACAAGTGCGTTGCTAGTCTTTAAGGTGGGAGTAGGGGAAGGGGAGGAAGGGGGAAGTGGGATAGTGCGGGTAGGGGGAGAAGAGGGGAAGAGGGAGAGAGGAAGGGTTAGAGCCTCCGGTAACCTCACTCACTCGGCGAAAAGTAATGCATCGCTTCACTGCCGGTTTTCTGTGAGGCCGTGGTATTACTCCGGTCGAGCCGGCCCATACGTGCCGATGCATGGCTCTCCCACACTTAGCGACCATATTAACTTTTCTAATGTAACCTTAGCACTTTTGACATAACTGTCATTCGTTTGACAGTTGGCGCGATTGTTCAATATTCATAGTTAAGACAGGACAACTTCTGTCGGGTCAGTTAGTAATAATAATAATCTTTTTTTTCATTACGAAGTGACATAACGTGTACATAGTTTACTATTATCCCACTTCCCACTAATATAATATTATAAATGTGAAAGTTTGGATGGATAGATAGATGGATGGATGGATGGTTGTTTGTTCTGTTTCATGCTAAAACCACTGAACCGATTGCTATGAAACTTGGTATGTAGATAGCTGGAGACCTGGATTAACATATAGGCTACTTTTATCCCGATATTCCCACGGGATCGGGACTTACGCGGGTGAAACCGCGGAGCGCTGCTAGTAATTCACATATCATTATCAACTTATAAAACGGACAAGGCGTGGAGGATGATGATTTTTCTATGTTTAAATTAACATGTTTTGTATCATGGAAAGATTACTTTAATGAGACCATTAAAGATAATAATCTTTTTAATAAAAAATTAAACCGACGAAAAGAATTAAAAAGCAAAAAATAATAAACCTCTTAAGTCTTAAGTATTGAGCTTATTTACATAAACTAGCAAATTTTATTTAAACCTTATATAAACTAATTTTGAGTCGAGGCCAAACAACAAACTGATTAATTGTCTACATTTTAAAAGGTTTATTTATTTTTTGTTTTTTAGCTCTTTTCGTCGGTTAAATTTGTTGTTAAAAAGATTTTCATTTCATGATTTTTTTTCATCATTAGCTTAGCTGCATGATGTGATGATTTCTGAACGCAAATACCTGATAAAGTTATAAAAAGGAAACAGAAACACTATTCGTTCCTACAATTTTCGAGGGTTTCTCTCAATTTTATCAGGATCCCATCATCAGATCCTGACTTCCTTGACATGAGACCACCCTTGAGGTATACCCTATCTAACAAAAAAAGAATAATCAAAATCGGTTCATAAATAACGGAGAGAGGGCTGAACAAACATAAAAAAAAATATATATATATATATATACGATCGAATTGAGAACCTCCTTTTTTTTTCGTCTGTTAAAAATGGCATGTGTCACAAAGCTATCAAAAGTGAGTCTCTACGTACGTCCTGGTTCAAAAATATTAATTTTTATAGGAGATATATTAAGTCAACCTGAAGACTCCGTTCTGGACACTTTCCATCAGCAAAGTTTGCATTCCTTATGCGAAAGACAGAATCAAGTAAGATACATGCAACAAAATAGAGGACATCCAACGTTCTCTGATGCATTAGAACCATAATCATAAATTTAAAACACCCCTGACTCGAAAATCCCTTTAACGATCACAAAATGCCTTACATCATTTTGGAAAAGAGCTGATACTCTTACACTCCTGGACCGATATTAACCAAACATAGCTAAGAACCACCGCAAGGAAACTGGATTTCAAATGAAAAAACCGCAACGAAATCGGTCCACCCGTTTAAGAGCTACGATGCCACAGACAGACACACACACAGATATCGCCGTCAAACTTATAACATCCCTTTTTTGCGTCGGGGGTTAAAAATAGAAGAGAATCTTTTATGAAGGAATTTAATATAAACTTGTTTGACGTTGAATTTGTTACCGTATAACTGAAAAACGCCTCAGTTATAAAAAAAAAACGAAAATTGCGAATCTGACTCGCGCACCGAGAGTTCTGTAAGCAAACAAACTTGTATGATTAAGATTTTTGCACGTCTTTTCCGAAAGACGAACTTAACTTTGCGGTTGCGATGTACAACAAAGACAACATTCCAACCGCAAAATATAAGTATTAAAAATCTTTTTTCTATGTGATATAACAACAAATTAACGACTTTCAGATTTTTTCCTTTACTTGTGCTGTAAGACCTTGCTTCTTACCAAATTTCATAATTCTATGGCAATGGGAAGTACCCTATAGGTTTTGATTTACCTGCGAAATGTTCAAATTTCGTCAAATCTAAAGCTTAAGTGGCCATATCTTTTGATTGCGTTGACTTAGAAACTTGATTTTTTTACAGCTTCAAGGGACCGCAGACTTATGTTTTTGGTATTCATTTAAACTTCATGTGGCCACGGGTTCCTGAGAAAAAGAGGGTTGATGGACAGATGGACAAAGTGATCCTATAAGGGTTCCTTTCTTCCTTTTGTGGAACGGAACCCTAAAAAAAAGTATTTTAAATTCCATAAAAAATCCTCAAAGAAACAAATAAATAAAATGGTATATTTTGAGCATATAAGGTATAATGGAGTTGACGTGCTTTTATGGACAAAAACTCTTTTATTTTGTTTATTACGCTTTCACACCTCAACTAGTCAACCAATCATCAGAAAAATTTGGCTTACACGTTGAGAACATAAGTTAGGTACCATTCATCCATAACACAAACTACTGTTCCCGAGGGATAAGTCTACAATAACACGAGCGAAGGCAAAAGCTAGTCATATATATTTAACGTTTTTGCCTGTCGAACATCTAATAGTACTGAATTCCATAGACGAACAGGTTGTACAGTAGATGATTTATTGCAATAATTAGTCGAATGCATCCGCATTTCGAGTCGTGTATGTGTGTCACACTACGTATATATTGGCATGCAACTAAGCTAGGCTGTCGAAGTACGAATATGTGTTACAGTTAGAAATATAACACAAATTTACTGTTACATAAAATTAAAAAATTGCAATGCATGTTTTATGGTCCGTGACGAATTGTACGGAAGCAAGATATCATTTAATAAACACATTTGGATATGTGATTTTTTAATTATTATTTTCTACAGCACACTCTTAAAAAATAGAAACTTAATTTGTATAATGTTACTGTAAAAGCCCGAACTACGGTAAATCTTAAGATTAGCCAGTAAAGTCTAACACTTACCAACTGTTATTGGTAAAAGTCCGAAATGTATTGTGATCATCATTCATTTCGAACTTTTACCATCATCCACTCGATAAATCTTAGGTTTTACAACAGAGCCACGGTAAATGTTGAAAAATAGACGGGATAACTTTGTGATTCTAGAAGTTAGATTAGATTAGATCAAGTTAGACTACTTTATAATAGTAAAAAACAAATAATCATAAATAAATATTCTTTTCATAAACGTATAATTGTAAGGCTGGCTAAGATAATAAAACCAGTTTTTTTATTATTTGCTACCAGGTTGCCCGTTTGGTGCCCCAACTCACATTTGCATGTATTATAATTATAGTTCATTACCTAGGATTACGAATATACATAAATTTACTTGTAACAGCATGTAGAGCTACTTTGGTATTTATAATTATAAAATTATCATGTATATTTTTCGACATTTACTGTGTCTCTGTGGTAAAACCTAAGATTTACCGAGTAGATAGTGGTAAAAGTTCAAAAAGATCATCAACCATTTCGGACTTTTGCCATTAGGAGTTGGTAAATCTGGGGTTTTACTGGCTAATCTTAAGATTCACCGTATTATAGTTCGGGGGTTTACAGTTACATATACAATGCAACGGTAAAAGGTATCTAAATGTATGTTAAATGCATTAATTAAATTAGCTCGACCACTATTATTTATGATCGACCACGGGCCGGTGGTGAAATCCCGCGGTCCTACTGAATTATTAAATGAAAAAAACAAAATTGATTTTACAATTTTATACGATGTAAGTAAGTGACAAACCACTTTATTTGTACTGTAACTTACTTTTTAAATGTCGCATCGAAATGAAACTTTCTATACGTAGGTATGTAGTTTGAATGACAAATGACAACATTATAATTTGGCATCTTGGAGCTGATCTGAGGATAGAGCCGGGGGAGGATACTGAAACTCTTCAGTGGCTACTAGTAAACCCCTTGAGTTTGGGCTCATATGATTCGTTTTGACGAGTCCAACAGATTGCACTTGGTAACAATGGTCTAGTGATAAAGCCAGGAAGTGGATAGTGGATCATTTATTATTATTGTTTTAAGTGCCTAGTGCCACCTCGGCCATTTCTGGTCTTTTGTAGCGCACTTTTTGCTTTCCAGTTCACTGGTCAGACTTATGCCTTTGAGAAACCTCTAGATCCTTTCAGCAGTGATTGTTTGTATTTCCTGCGGTTGCATGATGTGTAACCCTAGGTTAATACTTCGGTGCCGCATTAGTGGGCCACAAGAGCATAGAATATGCATTGCAGTTTCTTCTGCCTCTTGACAGAATCTGCATATTGTGTTCTCGCCCAACTTTAGATTGAACATATGTTTGTTCAGTTTGCAGTATCCGGTGAGGACTCCCAGGTTTTGTATCTTTTGAGCTCTAAAAGTTATTTGGATACTTTATTATCATAGCCCTTTATAAAGGCTTTCGACTGTCTTAGACCAGTTGTGATCTTCCATCTCTTAATAGCCAATGATGTATATTGGGCGTTTATGATTGAATACGCTCGCTGATTGCTGATGCCGCAGAATGATTCGGGCCATGCTGTCGGTTGGCTATACCGGCTTTGGCGAGTTCATCGGCTTTTTCATTGCCATCGGATAGTGGATACCCTTTTTACTTTTTAATTCGGTTCTTCATTTAAGCGTGGTTTTTAGTTTTACTCAACTATAATTATTAATAGTGTAATTATTTAAATCTTGGAAGTGTTTCGGTATAGTCAATCGATGTAATAATAAACCGGCGTAACTGAAATTAAGAAAATGGTGATGAGAAAGGTGTATTCCCGTTGTCCCCATCACCCGTGTCCCTTTATTACTGGGGACAGCGGTATTTGAATAAAATAATATAAAATTGTTCCTTTGTCCCCATTGCTCTGCCTTCGTTAATGGGGACAGCGAGATTTGAATAAAACACAATGATTTTTGTAAGAAACATATCACAATAATTACCATCTCTAGGTACTGTTGAAATCTAAACAAGGAAGTAACTGACACCAAACCATATAATTAAACTTCCGCAAAAGTATCCTTAACACGTTTACAATTACACCTAATTTTAAATGAGTCACCCTGTTTTTTTACACAAACAAAGGTTCCCCATACAGCGGAACCAGAACATGAGTACAATAAAATAATATAATCATTGACCTTAAACGTAGGGTCACACAATGTGGCCATAGTTGTGGAAAGGTACGCATTATATTTTAGTAGTCTTTGTTTGTGAAAACATACGGAAGCTTGTTGGGTGCGGTCCCGCAGAAAAGAGGTCGATGTATTTAAAAAATAATTGTTATATAACAGACAGACTTTTCTGAGTGACAGGCCTGTTGGTATAGTGGCTAGTGATCCTAACTGCTGAGCCAGAGGTCACTTATATGGCTTTATATCCTTTTCAGAACTTATGACAACGCGTAAGCAAGATTTTATGATGGTGGGCTGAGTAGCTAAAGCCGTAACAGAGAAACCCACATTAATATTTAAAATATTAGTTAGATTATATACCTGGTAATTGATTGTATCGTGCCCTAAATCTTATTATTTTTTTGTATGTAAGCATACACGAAGAATAAGGAAATGCTCAGTTTCTGAGGTATTTTTATCGGGAGTTTATCTATTCGTTAGCGCTATTGTTCCAATAGTTTGTGAAAGTGCGTTTCCGAACACGGCGACAAAAGACAAACTCCGTTTAAACTGATGTTAACTTAACCAACCAATGTGGGCCGTTTATCGGTTCCATAACTTTGTACGACATTGTTGGACAAAGCAAAAAAAACACAGCCACACACACACAAAAAGCAAGGAATATAACCACCAAAAGGTCGAAGTTTTTGTAGAAAATAAACGTATGAGTATAATTTTTTTTTTTTTTAAAGACAACTCCCGCATTAGGAATTACTCCTGTGTCGCGGGGGACTTTACAAACATAGAAACAACGGAC
Organism: Euplagia quadripunctaria; assembly: GCA_963859945.1. Classification (NCBI taxonomy): domain Eukaryota; kingdom Metazoa; phylum Arthropoda; class Insecta; order Lepidoptera; family Erebidae; genus Euplagia; species Euplagia quadripunctaria. The sequence goes on along the minus strand of OY982588.1, from coordinate 7,012,036 downwards.
ACAAAGAACACCCAGACTTAGGTGGGAATCGAACCCACGACCTATAAGCATAGCGGTCAGGGTCACCAACCACTAGACCAACAGGCCAGTCGTCGTCAATTTATTATTAAAACAGGGCCAGGTTATTAAAACCTATTATTTATGACGGATTAAAGTAAAAAAATAAATTTTAAACTCTCAAACTTGAACAGATCCATCTAGTGTCAGCGTTTGTAACTGCTTATCGGTCGCATAGTTATTGAATGGTCCGTTGCGTATTCTGAAACGCAATGACAGTTACCCGAAACTTATCTAATACATATCTTTATTAAACCAATAGTTAAGTGGAATTTAACTGAGAACTTCAGAAAAAACAGCAAGTAGCTAATAAGAAGTAAATTAATTAGTAATTGCTAACACAAATTCGTCACAGATCTTCTCATTGTTACGTAACCTATTTTTTTAAATGTAGATCAAGTTTAATGACTAGTTTTTGCAACGTTAGTGAATCTTGTTCAAGGTCTGTACTGAGGGAAAGGTTTCATTATATTGTGTGCCTAAAAACGGCGCGTTGACGAAATGTCACGGTCAAATATATACTCATAAATACATCTGAAGAGTTTTTTTTTTTGGTTGATCGCCATAATCCCTCGAACTAGCAATCGGGTGTGAATAATTCTTTTTGATTTTGATAGCCCAATTTCTGAGGAAGGTTCTAGGCTATTTTACATTACGTTGATACTCTTAGGCGCACAGGAGTGGCCATAAATGCTGGTGAAACTGCAGGCAAGGATAGTACATAATATACCTGAAGTAAATAAGGGGTTATTAAGGGTAGAATTTTACTAACCTATATGGCATGCTTTAGTTTGTATGGTTTCTATGAGCAATGTGATATGTTAATGATTAGAAAAAATAAGATTTTTAAGTATGATACTTTTTACCGATTAGATGGATTGTTCTACGTACGTGTGATTATAAAGCGAGGAATAAAAGAACCTGAATTTTACTCTGAATTAATTTAACTAAAAGGGGGATGACCCAATTACGCCCAATAGGGCGGGCGGGCAATTGTATAGCTCATGAATATCTTAGTTACTTTAAAAATTTTTGATATTCAAGCAATTGATCATACGTCATTTTATATATAAATTTTATGTATAATTTAAATACCATTTTCAATATTAAAAGACAATACCAACATAAAACCTTAGCTGTCCCGCCCATGACATCGAACCGTGTGTTTCCGTCCATAGCCCAGTTTCCAACAAACATTTTTTGTAGCATTCTGTCACCTTCAATGTAAACCGTATTTTTTACAGCATTTTGTAAACAATTTTATTCTTCTGCCAGTAAGAGATATGAATCTAAACAGCAATCTAAAATGTTTTAAGGGTAATTATTGTTATTAGTGCGTTAATCATTTTTTATGTTTCCTTTTCAATTTTAAGAATGAGTCATTTGTTTGTAAGAGCTAAAAGTTAAACTTTCTGAAATACTTTAAATTACAGTTTTACGTCCTTTTGTCATTTTAATGTGGTGTATACAGAGAGCCTGAGAATTTTAGATAACTTAACGGTAAAATACTAATCTATACTAATATTATAAAGCTGAAGAGTTTGTTTGTTTGCTTGAACGCGCTAATCTCAGGAACTACTAGTTCGAATTGAAAAAATATTTTAGTGATGGATATCCCATTTATCGAGGAAGGTTTTAGGCTATATAACATCACGCTACGCCCAATAGGAGCGGAGCAGTGACCATAAACGCAGGTGAAACTGCGGAGACGGCTAGTTGTTTATACACCTATATTTGCTAACTAAGAACTGGCAAATGAAGTTGAGCAACTCGTCTCGTCACGTTGCACGATTACTGAATGGATTACTGGAGTGGATGCAGACAAGCAAAGAAGCTCTTCCTCGCATAAACCGGAGACGCAAATTACTAAAACTTCCACGAACAAAATTACGGAACACGGGTCATGGTCTTTCAAACAAACATGTATTTAATAAAGATGTAACCGACAGCACTTTTTGCAGAGCCTGCATGGAGGCAGGAGATGTGGCCATATATTAGGCCAAAAACCTGGGTCAACAACGACTCTCCTCGAGGTCAACGGTAACGGCGGAAGTTTGATAAATTCTCTTGTGGAGTTGGGATAACAATAGTAGCCATCCACCCTGTCACGCGCACAGCAGACGTATCGAGTTGTGGAAAATAGCCCGTGAATACCATACCAAGTACTCGTAAAAAGAAAAGAGCGTAATCCCACCTCAAAGACCGGCAACAATCCGAGAAACAGAAGACTTGTTTAATGATATTCCTAGGTCTACAAAATATAATAAAAACTGTGTAGCTATGTGTATACGTATATATAATAAATTACCTAGCAATTTTAAAACATTATACTGGTAGCTACTTAAAAAGAAATTGTATGAATGGATCATTGAACATAATTTCTATTCCGTAAAAGAGTTCATTGATAAAAAGTTTTAAAAAGTTAAACTACATAAATTAGATCAATATTATAAACAAAATCTACTTGTAAAATTAGTATGTATTGGGCATACATACAAATTTTGCAAGTAGATATTGTACAATTGTTTGTATTTATGTAATATCAAAACATGTTGCTCACTTCTCACTGTAAGACCTTTTATACCACGTTATATGGCAAATAAATGTTACCATTATTATTATTATTATAACGCACTTGTGACTCTTGAGTTGCAAGTGTCCATGGAATGGCAAATATGATGGTTTCACTCACCAGCATTACGCTAGCAGTTCTGCCTAAAGACCATGGGGTCTTTCATAACAGTGAGGTTATCTTACGACGCCTTCAATTCAAGTTATACTCTATTATAACCTTCTAATTTATTTTGAGTAACAGTTATTTTTATTCTTAATTTCGTGGGATTATTCGCATCTGCAAGGCGTAAGACTGTCATCGTTTTATACGGAAATATTACGATAGTTTCAAAAGAAACTAGTTAAGTAAATAATAACAAACTTACATCGTAAAATTTAACAAAAACGCCGATAAAATAATGTTTCTTGTGCCCCCTTTAATTTAATTTTTTTTTTATTATTGTTATAGCGGCAATTGACATACTCACTCTGGGAAAATGTTAATTGTCTACTTATTACGGTACATGAGATACAGGTTTTTAGTAGGTAGGGTGGTGTGTCGGACTCGAACCGACTAAAACCACAAGGTGTTCTGTCACAGTCCTTATTACCAGGGCCTCAGGTGTACCGTTACAACGAAATCCCTGGGGACCCTGGCAGACTTGGCCGCATGTTAAATATGAGATACAGCTTGCTGACAGACAAACGTACGTCGGAGGTTTAGTAAAAGTAAAACCTTTGGGGATCAAATATAATATATTTATTTCACAAAATTGATCATCAATTATTCGAAATCGTCGATTTAATAAATAATTATTTTAATTAAAAATTATAGATCAACACACACAGAGTCACCGCAACAATAGTTTGCTTCGTCAAATGTAAAATTATTCAAGAAATGGATAACATAATATCATATCTGCCTGTTTCGATCTATAACCACCTGTTTCCAAATCGTAATCCGTTTCCAATATATTTAGCAAGTTCGTCAAAGAATGACATTATAACACTTTCTCTGACAAATAGTTCAAAGATACGCTGATGATGAAATAGTTTTGCTATATTATGTCTTTATTTACCTCAAACCAAACTTTGACTCATGACAAAATATGAACACAATTTCTTTCTCCGTATTATTATATCTGACCTTTCCTTGCGTAACTTGGATCGAACTAAAGATACAGATGAGTCACTTTAAGTTACAATATTACTTTGTTCACCTCAAAAAGGAGGCAGTTCTCAATTTGGATGTTTATATTTTTTTTATGTAAGTTCATAACATAACAGGGCATAACTCCGTCATATGCAGACGGATTTGCAAAATTATTTTTTTGTTCGAAAGAGATTTATTCCAAAAATGTCCTATTTAAATTTCTTAAAGTAGTAGTTGTTTATTTATATATAATGTACGTTCTGTCAAACGATGTTATATTTAATGTATGTTATGCTTATAAAAATTAGTTATTTTAAAATTATATCAATCGTTCATTTTATTAAATATTAGAGATTTTGTTGTTATATCATCTATTACTTACCCATTTGAAATTTATCTTTTATCGGGTTTTAAAACTTTCGGTCATATAAACGGTCGGTATTTTAATATTCGGCATTTTAGTATTAGGCGTTCCGATTATAGGTCTTATAAGATTCTGTATTTTAAATTTTCGGTATTTTAAACTTTCGGTATTTAGAACTTTCGATCATATAAACATTCGGGATTTTAATATTCGGCCTTCCCTTCGTAGGGCTTATGAAATTCGGTCTTTTCAAATTCGGCATTGTAATACGTACCCCTTAAGTACATACTTTACTTATAATAAAACTGAAGTGATTAGTTTATTGGTTGAACGCTCTAATATCTTATCATAGGGTTTGAAAAAATATTTGATTGTTGAATTCTTGAGGAAGGAGGTAGGTAATTCAATAACCTTCACGACCAACATGACCCTTACGAGCGGAGAATCGATCACAAACGTAGGTGAAATTACGCGGAATGCGACCGGCAAGTTACAAATAAAATAAAATAAAATACTGTGATGTTTCACAAGAAGGGGTAGGCAACTCTGACTATGGTATGATGCCCTACGTCACTCTTACAACTGAGACGAAGCTAATGACACCTTATATGTGGATGTGATGTGATGATGTGGACATCCTTCAAACGGTTGTCGCTTAGACCTTTGCTAAAGAATTAGACTACACACATTAGGCCAATTTAATGGAAAATAAGTTTAGATAATATAATTATAATAAAGATCGCGTGATGGTTGAATTTCGACCATGTTTTTTTTTTGGCCAGTATAACTTGAGCTGTCATTGTATAGACTTACTTACCATGACACATATACTGTACGAATGTAATTTCATTAAGCATTAATTTTTAACGTTGTAAGACATATTGTTTAAAAATTTTTAGGTTTCTGCACTTCTTATTACTAACATATTATAAAACAAAGTCAAGTTTCCGATAAACTGAAAAACTATTGAAAGGATTTTCATGCGGTTGTCACTAATAGACAGAGTGATTCATAAGGAAGGTTTAGGTGTATAATTTGTTAAGATTTTGTGTAAATTAATTGAAATATGTTGATGATTGTTGAAGATGTCTCTGCTACCCGTGCGGAGCCGGGGCGAGTTGCTAGTCTATATATAAACTGTAAATATTCCAAAATTCACGTTAGCGATACAATTTTTTTAAAAAGAGGTACAAAGAATTGTCTTCACGTATTAATATAATGATTAACTGTATGTAAACTAGAGATGGCCCGGTGGTCCAATTTCACGATAAGTCCAATTTCAAGATAATAACATTTTGGAATGTTTTATTTTAAATCAATAACCAGTTTTTTTTTTTGTGGTATAGGGGGCAAACGAGCAGACGGGTCACCTGATTGTAAATGACTACCGCCGCCCATGGGCACCTGCGACTCGAGAGTCACAAGTGCGTTGCCGCCCTTTAAGGTGGGAGTAGGAGATTAGGGGGAGGGGGGGAAGAGTGGGAAGAGGGGGGAGAGGAGAAAGACGGGCATAAGGGAGAGGGAAGGGTTAGGGCCTCCGGTAACCTCACTCACGCGCCGAAATGCAATGCAATCATTGCTTCACGGCCGGTTTTCTGTGAGGCCGTGGTAACGAGCGGAGTCGAGCCTGCCCTTACGTGCCGAAGCATGGCTCTCCCACATAACTTAAACTGTCATTAATTGTATAGACATTTAGTACCATGACTATATTATACTGGGCTACTATAGCTCTTTGTAGTTAATAATTATAATTTTTTAATTCATAACACATATTGGTTAAAAAATTTAGTTTTCTGCACTTCTTCTTCATAAAAAAATTAACTGTTCTGAATATGACATTCCTCTGTGTGCGATATTTGCTTAAAAAGGGATGCCAAAAATTCTCTTCACACATTAATTACAAATCTTTACGTATGAATGAATGAAATATAATGATAATTATATTACGTTATTGTGACATATAACACAGTGCTACTGTGACATATAACATAGCGCTATTGTGACATATAACACAGCGCTATTGTGACATATAACACAGTGCTACTGTGACATATAACATAGCGCTACTGTGACATATAAGGCAGCGCAACACACGTTCTAGCACACGGTTATACCTATTCAGATAAATATTTAATTTTTTGTAAATACACACTTGTTGTACACAGAAACACCCAGACCAATGCAAATAAACATATTCATTAATAAAATATTTGCACTGAGCGGGAATCGAACCTGAGACCTTTGAGTGTAATGTTCTACCACCTCAGATCGTCATAGGTAAGAAAAGAAGGCCAGTTGATGTTCCTGTCCTAGTGGCCTCTTCAATCACAGGATGGACATATGGGTACGAGACCCCGACCTCTTCGAGCTACTGGAGTCTCAGGCCCGTTTCCCCATCAGACACTCCCGATATCCCTTACCCCAGCTCCCTCGCCCTATCAGTTTTCTATACCCCAATTCACCTTCTTCCTTTGTCCCGTCTGAAAACGATCACATTCCCAAGGAGGGGTGGCGTCAGACAGGCGGCCGGCCATAAAAGAGCCCAGCCTAAACCCTTTACAATGTTACACATTGAGCCGACCCTAAATAAAATTGGGAAAAGAGCAGGACGATCATGAATTTCAGTCAAAAACCATTGGCCTAATATGTAGTCATATATTACTCAAGTTCTAGAATTTGCCAATACACGAAGAAGGATATACGAAGAAGGACAATCCCTATGAATTGTCCTTCTTCCTTTCCTTTCCGTGTTCCTTTAATCACGTGAAGCTCGAAGGGGGGGGGGGAGTTAGTTCGGCAAAAAAATCACGAAATATCACAAGGGGGAGGGGGGTATAGTGAGAAATGACGTGTATTTATTTTTTCGTAGAACGCGCTATTATATCTGTATTTAAAGATAATATTTTGTAAATGTTTAGCTGAAGGGGGGGGGGGGGGGGAGTTTAGTGTAAAATCTCACCACAAATCTTTAGAGAGGAGGGGGGTTAAAAAGTTGCTAAAAAAAACATCACGTGATTAATGGACGACACCACAGCTAGGGTTGCAAATTTTTTCAACTGTTCTCTGTCAGACAATTGCATCGCGTGTACCGGTAAAGTACTAACTGTTAAACTTTCGCGTTCCATGATATAATTATGTATTTACACGGGAATTAACGCGATCACGAAAAGGTATTACATACCTCTGAATTACCTAACGTTTCGACCAGGTTGCACTGGCCGTGGTCACAGGCTGATGGCTAATACCCGTGTAAATACATAACGGTATAAAGTACCTACTTTCAGTTGCGTTTCTGTGAATGTGAATGTATTAATCTCTTGCTAAATTAACATCAAAAGTTATAATGTAAGACACAGCCAAGTTAATAACATATTTGATTCAACGATTAGAGAAACAACTCATAGATAGGCTGTCGATTTTGAAAATAGAACAAATTTTTCTATGAAATTTTTGTTCTACTTTTTAGCTCGGTTTGCTATTAAAGTCTGTTTTTTTTAAATTTTTCATCTATAATTTATTTGCTTATTTTTTAGTCTTGTAATGGTGCCGATTTTATGACACACTCATTAAACTAAAATCTGACTTAATTTCTTCATCTGAAATCAACATTGTCTTCTTCGTAACAAGGTCTATTTGTTACGAGCATCTATTACTCAGCGCCACTAAATTTCAGTAAAACTTGTGAACGTAAACTCAATTTTATTACCACGCAGTGAGAGTCCCCATTTGTTCAAATGTCGTTTAATTGCCACGCAGCGATAGTTTCCAATTATTCAAATGCCGTATAAAAACTTGTTCAAAACGAAATAAGATGATGTTATTTTAATCGGCACTTGCGCAGATGGCTACTAAAAACACGGAGCAAAAGAGATGGCATTCAACGAATAGCGGCTCTCGCTACGTGGTATTAATGTTTATTTAAGCGTGTCAGACTATAGTCAACAAACAAATTGCTTATTTCGATAGCGACATATGTCATCTACCTGTTTAAATTTGAAATAAGATCTTGTTTCAAAGTATACAAGGTTTACATCTTATATGAAGAAAATTTAGTCAGATTATAGTTCAGAGAGTGATGTTACAGAATCGGCACCATTGTCATCGGTCTTTGATAGGTGTGTAAGTTTTTATGTTAATCCGACGTTTTGAAGTTTGTGAAAACTACGTTGATAGATTCCTTTACATACAGAGATAGATACAGGTCAAGCTTATATAAAGCGTGTAATGAAAAGTAGGTATGGGAACGTACCCATACTACGTGACCCGTTCTGGGAGGGGAGAGGGGTCATCAAGATACCACGCTTGGTCACAGGGGTGGAGGGGAGAGCTTAGGTTTTCGTCACGTAGTCAATATCCTCTAGGGACATCTCGTGCATTTTCGAGCTATATTCAAATATGGCGGGCAGCGTTTAGAGCTTTTTAAACTCACAGGTGGCAACAAGCAAGCATTTAGAGCTTTTTAACTTTCCAACTAACGTTCTTATGACGTAAGATTTTTGTTTCAGGTTTTAATGTGATATATATTTTTAAAATTAATTAAGATGTAGATCTTTACAAACTTGGCTTGTGCCACTACCGTGCACCGATTTCTAAACACACGATTGAAATAGGCGGTAGTGAAACATTACGCTCACTCAGTTTTTAACCTAGCTTTGTCTCTCCGAGTTGTTTCCTTATTATAATTTTATTCTATTCATGTCTCAAGAGATAGTTGTTTTAATAACTTAATTATAATAGCTAGTCAGGCTTCTGGGTTCTATACCTCTAAGGTCGCAAATAAGCATTCGACCAAAGCACACCGAAGCCTATAAAGAAACAGAACAATCGCAGGTCGTAGGAAACTCATTTTTAACCCCCGACGTAAAAACGACGGGGTGTTATAAGTTTGACGTGTCTGTGTGTGTGTGTGTCTGTCTGTGGCATCGTAGCTCCCGAACGGATGAACCGATTTTGATTTTGTTTTTGTTGTTTGAAAGGTGAATTAGTCGGGAGTGTTTTTAGCTATGTTTGATGAAAATCGGTCCAAGATGGCCGCCGTCACAAAATGGCGGATTACATATTTTTTCACAATTCCCTCAATATAGGTATTAAATGAAAGGGCTTGACTAGTAGAATACTATACACTATGATAAATTTCAAATCCAAGATGGCCGTTCATACTATTTTTAACCGACGAAAAAAAAGGAGGTTCTCAATTCGACCGCATATATATATATATATATATATAATATTTGTACTGGGTGGGAATCGAACCCACGACCTCTGGCTCAGCAGCCTGTACCACTAACCACTAGACCACCAGGCCAGTTAAATGTTTTAACAGTCACATGTATGTATTTAGTAATATTCATATAAGTACGTTTGTTTTACAAATTGTAAATACATAAACATAATCAGGAATGTAAACATTTGCATTGAGCTGGAATCGAATCCACGTCCTCTGAACGCACTACCACTGCGCAACATGGTCGTCAAATTACTACACAAATTGGAAGAGTCTGACTTTAAAAATAGGTGTCTTAACTTCGGTGGGTCCTTGGCCTTATATAAGTTAGTCACCTCAGTAATATCACTACATGTTATAAAACAAAGTCCCCCGCCGCGTCTATCTGTCTGTTCGCGATAAACTGAAAACTACTAAATGGATTTTCATGCGGTGTTCACTAATAGACAGAGTGATTCATGAGGAAGGTTTAGGTGTATAATTAGTTAAGATTTTATGTAAATTGATACAAAATATGTTGATGATTGTTGAAGATGTCTCCGCTACCCGTGCGAAGCCGGGCCGGGTTGCTAGTATACTAATAAAACAAAGATGACGTAGGAACTGCGTTATTGCGATATCAACGGCCAAGGTATGTGTCCCGTTATCTAACCGAACTAACACAAAACATGAGATTTTTTAAAGTATAATATTGCTTAAAACAAATACACAAAGTGGAAATGTACAATAGGCGGCCTTATCGCTAATAAAGATATCTTACAGGCAACCTTATGTAGTAGGTACAATTAGTATTTAATTTTAATGAACTGATTTCGCGTAGAGATATGACGCATAGCATATAAATATTTAACACTGGTTGCGCCCCGTGGTTTCTCCCGCGTAAGTCCCGGTGTCGTGGGAATATCAGGATAAAAAGTAGCCTATGTGTTGATCCAGGTCTTCAGCTATCTACATACCAAGTTTCATGGCAATCGGTTCAGTAGATTTTGCTTGAAAGAGTAACAAACATCCACACATCCTCATAAATATTATAATACTAGCAGCACCCCGCGGTTTCACCCGCGTAAGTCCCGATCGCGTGGGAATATCGAGATAAAAGTAGCCTATGCGTTAATCCAGGTCTCCAGCTATCTACATACCAAGTTTCATCGCAATCGGTTCCGTGGCTTTTGCGTGAAAGAGTAACAAACATCCATACATCCTCACAAACTTTCACGTTTATAATATTTTGGTAAGTAGGATTCAAACTTGTCATATTTAGTCTGTGGTCCAAAGCCGAGGTATACCTGAGTATGGAAGTTGGGAAGAATCATTAGATCATATGGGCAAGGCAGCAAAACATGCCAGGTGACTTATATGTCACCTTGTCTGATATAAGGATATTACAGGTAGTCATAATATATGTTCCAGACCACAATAGACTTAATTTTTTTTATAAATGGTCATGGTGTGGAGGAAAGGATGTCGTGTCCCTTCAACACAAAGGGAGGGTCCTACGATCAGGCAAGGTGATCATGCGGAGCTGACTGTGGAACAACGATTGATGTTGGAATGTTGCGAACGAGAACTTTCGTTGCGCGATGTAGGATCAGTAGTTACTACGTAGTTCAGCTTGTCTCCGCTAGATGATGTTGAAGTATGTTTTTGCTGTGTGTGGAAGTTGCCACACATAAATACCCTGTGTCAAAGTTCGTTAACTTCACCTCAATCTCGTTGTCATGGCTTTACAGAGATGAGTAATCCTTAAAAAAATGTACACGTTTTAATAGATTAACATATGATAATATATTATAATCATATGTTTTCGATCAACTTTATATATTCAAAAGCCATGTATTATGTAGGGTTCAATTTACTCCGATGATAATCTCTTTTAACAACTATAGCAATCTATTGTGAGAGTACAATGGCTTTTTAAACACAACTCTTGTGTATATGTCGCAGTTATATAGGTAAAATTGTTATTTATACTAATATAATAAAGCTTGAAATAAAGATTAAATAAAATCGTTTTACGTTTGATTGCTAAATTCCTGAGAAAGCTCATAATATGTTACTAACTGTTGACCGTAGGGTTGCCAACTTTTTTGGGATAAATATAGTATTTTTTTTAAACTTGCAAAAAATATAATACTTTTAGAAAAATCAGGAAATAAATTGTACCCACACATTTATCGTTCCTATCTTTATATATTTATTTCTTCGGTTGAGTAGTTTAAGGAGTTACAAACAGATCCAGTGCGTTCAAGTTACAGTTAAAATGGCGATTGTTGAGTTAGCAATAAAAATATAGTATTTTTCGTACTATATTATTGTTCTATAATAATATAGTACGATAATATCCGTGACTGGCGTGAATACATTGACATGTCGACTTGCATGTTTTTTTTTTATTGGCGTAATACCTCCTACGCATTAGGAATTCATATGAAAAAAATGTACAGTTTCAAATATACATAAACTTTGGAGAAATCGACTTTGGAAACATTTGACACTTCGCATTTTAACGTGTCTAACTTGACAAAACCTCATGTCAAATTAACGATTCACGTGATTTTGTGAATGAACATTGATATTTTCTTATATCAACTTACACTCGGCCACCAAAAAAGTATTCGTTATTTGAAATCTCAACATAAACATATAACCTCAAAACTTAAAAATGGCCACCCTGAAAAATAGCAATTTTAGACATGTCAACATATTCACGCCAGCCACGGAAATATATTATAGTACGGTGGGAACCCTGGTACGGGTACCGTAAATTTTGCCGGAATAAATGCCTATATACTATTTTAGACTATAATCTATCCCTATACCAAATTTTATACAGATCCGTTCAGCTGTTTTTGCGTGACAGAGTTGCCACTTAAGCGTGCTTATTCTGCGAGCTATGTCGGTAACTTTAGCTCTTTGTCGGATGACCTCATTTCGAATTTTATCCTGCAAAGAGACTCCAAGCATAGCTCGCTCCATGGCCCGCTGCACGACTTTTAGTTTGTGGACTAGCCCCACCTTTAGTGTTTTTTTTTTTTTTATGGTATAAGGGGGCAAACGAGCAGACGGGTCACCTGATCTTAAATGACTATCGCCGTCCATGGGCACCTGTAACTCAAGAGTCACAAGTGTGTTGCCGCCCTTTAAGGTGGGAATAGGGGAATAGGGGAAGAGCGGGAAGACGGGAGAGGGGGATTAGAGGGGAGGAGAGGGGAAGGACGGGAATAGGGGGGAGGGAAGGGTTAGGGCCTCCGGTAACCTCACTCACGCGGCGAAAAGCAATGCAAGCATTGTTTCACGGCCGGTTTTCTGTGAGGCCGTGGTATCGAGCGGAGTCGAGCCGGCCCTTGCGTGCCGAAGCATGGCTCTCCCACGTAAATCTCGTCCTCGGCTAGTCCACGTCTCGGCACCGTAGGTCATTACAGGTAGGACGCATTAGTAGATAATTATGCCCTAACTTAGGTAGTATCAACGTCAGTTGTTCGCGACGCATAGGTTCGCTGCATTACTGAACTACGAAAATTATTTATGTATTTCCACGGGAATTAATTCACGAAAAGGTATTAAAGGTATGGTCGAAACCTAAGGCAATTCAGAGATATGTAATATCTTTTCGTGATCGCGTTAATTCACGTGGAAATAAGTAATTGTATCATGGAATGCGAAAGTTTAAAAGTCAGTATACGAAAATTAATTATGTAAGTGTGTGTATGCACGTAGAACGGATGGTCGATGGGCCCGAAAAGTTCTGGAATGGAGACCACGGACCGGAAAGCGCAGCGTAGGACGCCCATTGCGGTGGACAAACGACCTGGTAAAGATCGCAGGACGTCGGTGGATGCAGGCCGCTTCCAACCGGTCTTCTTGGAAGTCATTAAGGGAGACCTATGTCCAACAGTGGACGTCCTAAGGCTGAAATGATGATGATGATGAAGTGTGTTTAATAAATGTATTTTCTTTCTTTCAACGACCGTTGTGCTCTTCATAAGTCCGTCCAAGAGTGAAGTTGGTTGAAGGCTAGTGTCAGCAGTGTAGTAGTTGGACCCGCAATTAAAAGGTATATTATTATTTAACTGGTTTAGTTATCTTACTGCGACATGTAAGTTAATTCTGGTTCACCGAGAGGTCAAAGTTACGATCTGTTAAATCCTTCGATAAAGGATTTATACAACGTTGTACTTCTCTGTGTTTCAAGGGCCATAAGCCGTCAGTCTTTGGTAGTATTGGGAGAGGAGTCTTTCTAAATATTGCATGTATTTTGGGAGATTTTTACATGGCATTATCTAGAACTAAACTAAGCAAAGCTCTGCTGGGATTTCTAGACCACGGATACATCCCACTAATATTATAAATGTGAAAGTTTGGATGGATAGATGGATGGATGGATGTTTGTTACTCTTTCACGCAAAAACCACAAAACCGATTGCGATGAAACTTGGTATGTAGATAGCTGGAGACCTGAATTAACGCATAGGCTACTTTTTATCCCGGTATTCCTACGGGATCGGGACTTACGCGGGTGAAACCGCGGCTCGCTGCTAGTTTTATATAAAAAAACACCTAGACGAATATAAATAGACATATTTTTGAATCCAAATATTTACGTTAAACGAGAATCGAACCCATGACGTGGAAATGTTCTCCCGTGGCGCCACCTCGTCACAAGTCTAATACGGCGGATGTCATAATCGATAACTTTTCAGGAAAGCAAAAAAACCATTTCGTAAAAACCTCTATTCTGTTTAACGTTCAGTTTAATTTATTTACAAAATAAACATGTCTTAACCATGGAGACACACTTATTTTAAAAATTAAATCCCCTCGTTATAGACCAGCTGATCCCCGCGCGGCTTTGCTCGCATGTACATATTATATACTAGCTGTTCCCCGCGGCTTCAGCCGCGTAGAAGTCGTTATCGCGTAAAATCATAACCCTCCTTTTGCGCAGTCGGTTAAAAAGTAGCATATGTCCTTCCCAGGGCTTCGTACTATCTCTATACCTAATTTCATCTCAATCGCTCCAGCCGTTTAGGCGTGAAAGCGTAACAGACAGGCAGACAGAGTTACTTTCACATTTATAATATTAGTAGGGTAGGGTACTTATTATATTTTGCGCGAAACCCAAATTCTTTTTCCAAAATAAAAGTACACCAGCTATTTGCCAGGGCAAATCCCGTAGAAATCGGTCTACCCGTTCCGGAGATTAGCCGGAACAAATAGACAGAGAGACAGCCAGGTACCTGAGCCGTGTAAACATTTGGGTGCATTTAGTAAAATGCTTTTATTATAAACTAGCGACCCGCCCCGGCTTCGCACGGGTGCAATGATGATACTAAATATACTACAGAATGTCTTTATATACAACGTTCACAGCTTTTTTTGCCATTAGACAATACAAATATGTTTTCTTCAGAGGTTACTCTTGAAAGAGCGACATATAACCCTCTGGCCGGTACCGCTATGACCCTGCATTTTAAATCTGTAATATCTCCGAAAATATTCATTGAAATTACATGCTGTAAAGGGCCATTTTGATCTATATTAAATGCACAATATATTTAAGGTACTTAATTCGGTAAGGATTAATGCTGTATTGCTTAAAATCGCTTCGTAAATAAGCCATTATTTCTCCTAAAAAGTAAAGGATAAAAAATGGTTATTGTGAGTTATCCCTAAGAGATAGACATATACCATCGCGGGGCCTTTTTTGTAGACCTTTTTAAGGTGTACAATACTGTGGTACATTATTTTGATCTAACTATTAGGGTTCAGCCAGCGTTTGCAATGTAAACGCAAAAAAATGTGTTTATTTACGACATCACATTAGAAACCTCTAAAGTTATCAGTGTTTCTCTACTATATTATGCATGTATTATACATATAAACCTTCCTCTTGAATCACTCTATCTATTAAAGAAAACCGCATCAAATTCCGTTGCGTAGTTTTAAAAATCTAAGCATACATAGGGATAGACGGACAGCAGGAAGCGACTTTGTTTTATACTATGTAGTGATTACAAACTGTCACTCCAATTTTATTAATTTGTATGTAAAGATAGATTCCCCATCGAATGACATACGAAACATAACTGCTCAAAAAAGTGACTTCCGCGATGTTACAGCGCCATGTTGTCGACATTTTTGGATATTATGTTTATTACTACTACTATTTTGTTCTTTTTTTCACAGAAAATCGGTCACAAACATCACAAAACATTGGATTATCATCATTAATACAAAGTGTCTGCTTACACGTACACATGACGTAAAAATATTCGTGGAGAATTTTTTATTCTGTTTTTAAACTGTTTTCAGTATTTACATAACTTTTAAAAAAAGTTACGTGAACAGAATCGATTAACCTTATGTCTTCGATTTAAGTTGTAATTGTTTTTTTTTAGGGTTCCGTACCTCGAAAGGCAAAAACGAAACCCTTTTAGGATCACTTTGTTGTCCGTCCGTCCGAATGTCTGTCTGTCTGTCAAGATCCTTTTTCTCAGGAACGCGTGGAGGTATCAAGCTGGAATTTATATCAAATACTCAGGTCTACTCTGTCCCTTGGAGCTGTGAAAAAATCAAACTTCTAAGCCAACGCAATCAAAAGATACAGCCGTTTATGCCGCAAATTTCCGCAAATTTTCAATTTCAAAAATCAAAATTTTCAAAATTCTTATAGCACAGATAAAGGAAAAATTGCGAAAACCGTAAATTTTTAGTTACATCAAATAATAAAAATATTTTACGGAACCTTCGGTGCGCGAGTTCGACTCGCACTTGGCCGGTTTTTTACTGATAATTATCATATTCTGGGATATAACAAAGTGATTTTTAGACGTGGACAAACATACTAAGATTTTTGTAATGAAGTTTCTTACAGCACGTTACACTTCAGACGCTCGCGCGGTTGGGGCTAGGCGGAAAAAAAGTCTTAGCGCAACGAAAAATGCTGTCCGCAGGTTGATTTTTACTTTTTTTTATGGTATAGGGGGCAAACGAGCAGACGGGTCACTTGATGGTAAATGACTACCGGCGCTGCAACTGACTGACGTGCAACTCAAGAGTTAAGGTAGGAGTAGGGGAAAGGTGGAAGAGGGGAGAGGGGGGAGGGAAGGGTTCCTGTAACCTCACTTACTCGGTGAAAAGCAATGTAAGAATTGCTTCACTGCCGGTTTTCTGTGAGGCCGCAATATCACTTCGGTCGAGCCGGCCCATACATGCCGAAACGTGGCTCTCCCACGATTTAAATTGCTCACAAAATCTGTGGATTCTGCGCAATACATTCTATATATATTCGGGTAATTTTCACAGATGGCGCAAAAAAATTTTGATGCAATTTAATGCAATGACCTTGAATTGGATGATTTGAGTCCACACAATACGATTCGATTGAAAATCTAGTGAAATTGTGTCGTTTGGACGTAGTTTTACGTGATTGGGACCAAAACATCGTGAAAAATCACATTGAAAACCAGATAATTTGCTCTCGTTGCCACAAGAGCCTCATAGTTAGGCCTGCCATCACTTAAATTGCCAAGGCCGGACAAAAACTTCAAAACCCCGGACACATGGGTGAAATTGAGATTCTTTCTTGGATATCTTAAAAAAAAACACCGATTCCATTTTAATTTTCTGTTCTTAATTTGAACAGCTTATTAACGATTCATCTAATAATTATAATTTTCCCCTGGCACAATAGAAAACCCGGTCCGGACGCCCTCTAAACTAGGACAAATCTGGGAAACCCGGTACGGATGGCAGCCAAACTCATAGTAGATGTCTTCTCTAAATTGTCGTAAAGCAACTCAGTACAATTCCATATTACGTCAATATAAGGTAGCGTTACCCGCTAAACTAGTCTAGCTAGTAGAGCCGTAATCGATACATGTTTTAGTGAGTACTTGGTAACTCAGACTGCATACTTTCATTCCAAGGAGTTAGGAAAGCAATTACAATGTGTATAAAATCAAACGCTTATTAAACTGAATTCAATTATAATATGGCTGACAAGTAATTAGTAAATAAGTAGTAATAGTTTCAATTCAATTCAATTACTTATTCTGCATTCCAAAATGTGTAGAAAGGTGTACTAAACCACTAACGGGCAGAGCATGTTTATAAAATAGTAAATAATTTCAACAAACATTTACTCTAATGTAAATTTTTACAGAAAACCTACCTACCTGTTTACTTTACCTAGATGTTTGGACATTATTGAAAATAAAAAAATGAAATATAAAAAATATTGGTTGAATGAGCTAATGCTTAACACACACACACACACACATTTACACGCACGCATGAACGCACGCACGCACGCACACACGCATGCAAGCACGCAAGCACGCACGCACGAATGCACGCAGGACCGCACGCACGCACGCACGCATGCACGTACGTACGCACGCACGCACACGGACACAAAATTAGTTTTTGTTCATCAATGAAGCTTGGATATACCTACTAAGACTTTAATTTTTCTAGTGCATTTGTTGGTGGTTTTTATATTTTTCTATTCTGAGGGGGGGGGGGGGAGTAAGGAGTCCAAAACACAGGGTATCCTAGTTTGGGTTCCTGACTCCCACAAACATTTTGCATCAAAACTTGAAACTTTTGTATGTTTTTTTTTGTGGGAATTCAATAAACCATTGTTGTTATATTATTAATTTCACGTTAGGTACTATTCTTAGGAGCGGAGTAGTGGCTGTCAATGCGGGTGAATCTGAGGGTTGAATAGGTAGGTATAAACATTACACCTTCGTCAATCTATTGGTGTACATTGTGCATGCCTTTTGAAGGTTTACACACCTATAAGAACTGTGCCATATTGTATGTTTTTTGAAGTGAAAACTTCTTTAGCGGCGTTGTGCACTTTTTGGAAGTGAAAACATAACTTCGCAATGTATTTGCATATACATACACACACACATCTGTATATATATATAATGAGGTCAAAAATAAAAAGTAGGTAAAAACATATCTAAATGTATACTTAGGGTACACTGGAAGTTCTGCGCTCCTGGCTGCTCATAAATGTTTGCATTTCGAATGTTAATTTTTTTTAAATATAAGAAACTCGGCTCCATCTTACGAATTTTCGATCAGGTCACTTGTCCTGAAGCGAGTTTAACATTTTTTTCCCATCCCAAAAAGTGCACAACGCCGCTAAAGAAGTTTTCACTTCAAAAATATTTCTTTCTTAATGCACCCGTAACTGTTTGACATCTGTGTCGCGGCGGTAGTGCATCCGGGTGTTTCTATGTACCAATCAATCAATCATCAGCCTATCGCCGTTCACTGGACGAAGGCCTCCCCCAAGGAGCGCCAGCCATCTTCTTCAATGCGTCGGTCCACTACGTTCGCCTAATCGCGGGCTTCACTTTTAGCACATGTCGGCTCCAAGGACCATTAGACCACCTGGAGACATGACAGGCCTACTTCCACTTCAGCACACTGATTCTTTGTGAGATGTTGATTTCTATGTATAATAAGAATGTATTTATAAAAAAATACATACGTAAAATACATTTATTCGTAAAAAGTTACCTTAAAACTTGGGTATTTTGGTTAGTCTTTTAACCCCCTTCAAAAAGGAGGTGGTACTCAACTCGAATGAATATTATTATTTTTTAATTAAATTGTTTTTAAATACTGAAATCGTAATTGAAATTTAAAAGAGTTTGTAAGCATTATGTAAGATAGTCTGATTTCTGGTTATGGTTATTAAAATATCAATCATAAGAAATCAGTTCTGGTAACTATTGCGTTCATTTCTTTATTACACGATTGTTACTTGGTTTAGTGGATAGGTACTTTAAAATTGGTTCACAGAAGACGTTACGATTACAACAAAGAACGAAGCGTTTTAAAGTACATACGTAAGTGTGCAACAGTTGCTAAATAATGAGTTGGTGCCCCCATTCATACGTATTTCAACATTAACTTGTATTTTCGATGGTAAACAACAGTGGATCTTTATCATGATGCTGTTTAACACCATGAAGTTGCCAAATTGGAAATTTTCATCCATCACGGTTTAATCATCACTACATATTATAAAACAAAGTCCCCCGCCGCGTCTGTCTGTCTGTTCGCGATAAAGTGAAAAACTACTGAACGGATTTTCATGCGGTTTTCACTAATAGATAGAGTGATTCATGAGGAAGGTTTTGGTATATAATTTGTACGCGTGCGAAGCCGGGGCGGGTTGCTAGTTACAAAAAAGAGAGTGTATAGAATTGTACATCTACAAAACCGAAAAATAGACTAAAAAATAATTTTAATGAATAGATCACATTCTCCGTGACTTTACCCAACCGGGGTCGGCTTTCAGTCTAACTACGAAACGGCCAAACTGCCGTCAGACCTCCACAACCCAATTACTAGGCGATATCAATGTTCTGTAGTTAGACCAGGTTGTCGGACTTTTAGGGCACCAATTATGAGTAGCGAATGCCACAGATGTATGTATGGCAAGCGGGACTTAACGTGCTCTCCGAGGCACGAAGGGTCTCATTGTGTTAAGAATGGTCACCCATCCTATACTTTTAATGAATAGATACACAATATAATTTTTTCATTTTATATAGCTGCCCACCGTATCTTTCGTTTTATTTTCTATTGGAAGAAACAATTTAAATTCAGCTGGTCATTCATCTTCTGAATACAATCTGTCAGAGAAATATACTCTTCTAATTCTTCAGTTAGCATGAATTGGAGCTCTGAGTGTTCGTGGGAGAGCCATGCTTCGGCACGTATGGGCCGGCTCGACGGGAATCATACCACGGCCTCACACAAAACCGGCAGTGAAGCAATGTTTGTATTGCTTTTCGCCAAGTCAGGAGGTTACCGGAGTCCCTAACCCTTCCCTCCTATTAACTCACACAATTCAAAAAACACATAATAATTGTTCAGTATGTACTTAAATTACATAATTTAAGTAAAAAACAGACAGTCGTAAGACTGCACGGCAGAAGTGACAACATAACTTCATAATGTATTTGCATATATATACACACACACACTCATCTGTATATATATAATTATTTTAAAAATAAAAAGTAGGTAATAACATATCTAAATGTATACATAGGGTACACTGGAAGTTCTGCGCTCCTGGCCGCTCATAAATGTTTGAATTTCGAATGTTATATTTTTTTAAATATAAGAAACTCGGCTCCGTTTTACGAATTGTCGATCAGTAGCATTTTAAAATTTTTTACCCATCCGGAAAAGCTAAGTGCACAACGCCGCTAAAGAAGTTTTCACTTCAAAAAAAAATTTAAGAGGTAACCCTTGTTAAAGCCTGGAAACAGCAGGCAATTAAAACGGCAGGTATCGATATTTTTGTAGGGAGTGATTTATCTGTTACGTAGAAACTACATAGTAATATATATATTTTATTTTAAAGACAACTCCCGCTTTAGGAATTACTCCTGTATCGCGGGGGACTTTACAAACATACAACGGACACAAAGAACACCCAGACTTGGGTGGGAATCGAACCCACGACCTATGGCATAGCAGTCAGGGTCACTAACCACTAGACCAACAGGCCAGTCTGTGGTAATACTGCAACTATTATAACCCTGACGTAATGTTATTGACATTATTGTTGGCAGTATTACTCTTTAATTGAAGGCACTTTTGGTATGGGGAAAAAGCGCTGAACTCGCGTGACCGTCACGGACAGATACATATGTACGTCCTACGACTGACAGTTATTTAAATTATAATTTAACCTCGCACGTTTTTTATTGTTTTGACATGACAAGTCAAAAATGATTACAAGTCAATAATTTATTTAAATTCATGAGTAAAATTTCCCTGTGAAGGTAGAATGTGGCCAAATGAGTTTGCAATTGTTAGATATTTTGATTACAAATGCTCATGCAAGTGAATAGTTTATGATTAAGATTAATGCTTTTTGCTTATTGTGTCCCACTTCGGACTCGTTAGTCTACGACATGTCAAAAAGGATGATAGACAAGTTCGTGCCGAGTCGTCGGCATGTCAACTATTCCTAAATGTTTAATAAACTTAACAGCTAATGTTTTTTTTGTTTATAGTTATTAATCATTGAATATCGATTATCAATTACACAAAATAAGGTTAGGTGAATGGAAAAGACATAATAGCTATGTGTAATAAGAGCCTCCTTTTATAAACTAATTTGGGAAAAATATAACCCACCACAGCCAGGGTTCCATAATAAATAATTCGAGATGGTTATGTGTTATAATTACCTCAAGCTAAATAAAACCTATGTTTAATAAGTATCCTGTTTCATCAACTAATTTGGGAAAAACATAATCCTCCAAGAGCAAGGTTGTACAATAAATACTTCGAGATAATAGTGATGTGTAATAAGTAATAACCATTGCGTTTCACAAATTAATTTGGGAAAAACATAACCCTTCACGGACACCCCTGTCCGTGAAGGGTTGTGTTTGTAGTACTTCCTTTCACAAACTCCACAGTCAGCATTCGAAGTGCGTGAAATATAACGCGTTCTGAAGTGTACGTGAAAGTTATAGACGCGCGTTCAGAAACTTCAGAAACGTCACTCAATTAAGAGTTTACTATTAACGCATCGGAACGCGCACTGCTTTGAGTGCACGTGTAAATGAGCATGAAGGCTTAAAGCATAGACAGCGTGACTGAATTATTGATGTTTTATTTGCCTACATTACACGTTTCCGCGTGTTACCACCAGCTCAAGTGATTACGAAGTGTTTATCATGTTAAAGAAATTATAAAGCACATTTATACCTATGAAGCAATGTGTGATAAGTGATAACCCTCCAACACAAAAGGAAGGATAGTTGATCATGCTCGGCGGTCCGTTGGCCAACACGGTTGAAGTTGTCGTAGTGTTCTTCTCACCCCTATGGGAAGATAGGAAGAAACTATTAAGAGCGCTGGGCTCCTTATAGTGGCTCTTCTCGCGGCTCAAGAGGGTTAAGCAGATTTGTGTATATGGCCTGCATTTCGTCAATTATTGAGGAATATATAGGCTATTTAACTTCACGCTATGATCCTTAAGAGCAGAATAGTAACCATAAACTTGGGTGACACAAAAAAAAGGAAAATGTGAGTCTGACTCGTACACTGCGTCTTCCGTAATTTGTGTGTAGATAGTTCGTCCATCTCAGGAATCGATTCTCAAAGATTTTTGTTCGCTTTTTGCCGAGTGATAAACTGAAGTTTTTCGTTAAGTTGTCTTTAAAATAATTTTAATTTTCGTTCGCAAAATAATTATATGTTTGTAATAGCAAAAAAATGTAATGTGATAAAATAACAAATTATTAACGACTTTCGTAATTTTCCTTTACTTGTGCTGTGGGATATTGCTTCTCGTCCAATTTCATGATTCTAGGTCAATGGGCAGTACCCTATAGGTTTCGATGTACCTGCGAATTGTTAAAATTTGTTCAAATATAAGGCTTGCATGATCTTTTGATTGCGTTGACTTAGAGGCTAGATTTACAGCTTAAATTGACCGCAGACGTAAGTATTTGAAGGTAATTTCAACTTGATACTTCCACGTGTTCCTAAGAAAGAGACGGACAGGGAAGTGATTTTATAAGGGTTATTTTTTTCCTTTTAAGGAACGGAACCCTAAAAAAACAAATTCTTCAGCTGTATTACATTAGTACAGATATCGTGATAATACTACAGAGTATGAACAGAATGTATTCGCTGTCAGTAAAGTAGGTTGTGAGTCAGTTTCACACGCACAGATGAGCGACAGAGTTAAGCAACACTCAACCAGTTTTTAGAAGGATTGGTGACGACATATGTGAGTTTATGAGTTTCAAGTGGATTTTAATTATGTATTTACATGGGAATTAACGCGATCACGAAGAAATAGGTATTACATACCTCTGAATTGCCTGACATTTCGACCAAGTTGCACTGGCCGTTGTGGTTAGAGATCGGGTTAATTCCCGTGTCACTACATATTATAAAATAAAGTCCCCCGCCGCGTCTGTCTGTCTGTCTATCTGTCTGCCTATCTATCTGTCTGTCTATCTGTTAGCGATAAACTCAAAAACTACTGAACGTATTTTCATGCAGTTTTCACAATTAGATAGAGCGGGTCATGAGGCAGGTTTAGGTATATAATTTGTAAAGGTTTTGTATAAAATTGTTGAAATATGATGATGATTGTTGAAGATGTCTCTGCTACCCGTACGAAGCCGGGGCGGGCTTTTTTCTTTTATTTTATTATAGGGGTTGTTTTTAAAGTGGGAGTAGGGGAAGAGGGGGAGTGGGGGAGAAAATGGAAGGGGGGAGAGGGAAGAGTTAGGACCTCCGGTAACCTCACTCACTCTGCGAAATACAACACAATCATTGCTTTACTGCTGGTTTTCTGTGAGGCCGTGGTATCACTCCGGTGGAGCCAGCCCATACGTACCGAAGCGTGGCTCTTTCATACTTACGAAGATTAAAAATGAATCGAATGCAGTTATTCAGAAGACGGTCGTAATTGTTGAGAAGATCTGCATTCAGGTCACAGTAGCATACATCACCATAACCAATAATGGGGATAATCAGAGTCTGAATTAACATAGCTTTGGTCTTAGATGGGAGAATGTTTTTAAGACGGTATAACGCACGCAGTGTGCCTGTAACTCATTGGCTGACACTAACCTGTAACCTGTGTAACCTGGGTTTGCCAGTTTAGGTTGGTATAAATAATGAGGCCTAGATCCTTGACGGAAGGACTATAAGGTATGTTAGATCAGTTGAAGTACAGGTCCTGGCATTTGGTTGGGTTTACTGATAAATCAAATCTGTCAGACGAGCCACTAATAGCCTCCAGGTCGCGATTTATCATGAGAATAGCCTCAGATTTGCGGTATAGTGTAACTTGATAGTATCGTTGCAAGTCATCGGCATAAAGATAGCTGATGTTATAATAAGTATCTTAGGCTATTTTTATTTTGGAAAAAGAATAAGGGTTCCGCGCAAAAATATAATAATAATTATTATTTTTTATTTTCTTTCACAAAGGTGAACTTAAGTTCTATAGTATTTTACAACATAATTAAGAAATATTGACCTTTGTGAGAGACTGGTATCTGAACTAGGAAGATCTTGTCAGACAGATTACCAGGCTCCCCACATATATCGAGTCTCAGATGGTGTGGACAATATGAGCCAGATGTAGTGGATACTCTGTACCCAAATTAAACGCTATAACTAACTTAAACTTATGATAAAATAAAAAGAAGTATAAGAACATATATAGGTCTCTGTGTGTATGTGTATATATGTATGTGTGTGTGTGTGTATTTGTGTGTGTGTGAGTGTGTGTGTGTGTGTGCGCGCGTGCGTGCGTATTCATGTGCGTGTGTTAATTTATGCTGGTACCATTAAATATTTATATTAGTGTTTTCAAAAGATGCTTAGTTTCTTCGTAATTAAGTTTTTGTGACCATTTTGAAACAATCTGCTTGCAGTTATTTTCAGAAATAGAGTATATTTCAAGTATTGCATTTACTCTGTTTTATAAGTGGCAGCCTAAGAAACAAAACATTTTGTGGGATAGGCTAGTTCTATATAATACGGGGGGACATACCCTAATGTTTCTACGTATATGTGAGTGGTTGTATGGTGTAAAATTAATTTCTAAGTGTAAATATGTACACGAGAGCGAAGCCGTGCGGGAAGTGCTAGTGAATCAATAAATAGCATTTTAAGCGGCGTTTGAACCATAAATGTCTAAATAGCAAGTCACTTGTACAATCACCAATAGTTTCTACACATACACAGTCTATTTCAGTGACTTTCACTAATTCATCAATATATCACACGATACGTAATACAGTGTTTATGGTCAAAATAAATTAAGTACATATAATTATTTAACAGTTGTCATAAAACTGTCATATTATTATAACACTTTCGAAAATTAGATACGTTTCTATTTTTAAGTTCGTTATATACAGTGGTGGTTATAATTTCTTTTTTTATATTATAGAGGGCAAACGAGCAGACGGGTCACTTGATGGTAAGTGACTACCGTAGCCCATGGACACCTGCAATAATTAAGAACGAGTTGTAAATACATAAATTTTTAAACAACTCATATTCAAAGTATCGTGGGGGAGGAGCCATGCTTCGGCACGCGACGGCGAGTGATAACACGGCCTCACAGAAAACCGGCAGTGAAGCAATGATTGTTTTGTATTTCGCCAAGCGAGTGAGGTTACCGCGGGCCCTAACCCTTCCCTCTCCCCATTTCGCCCCTGTCCTCCTCTTATTTCCCTTCCCCTGCCCCCATCTTAAAGTGCGGCAACGCACTTGTGACTTTTGAGTTACAGGTGCCCATCACCGGCGGTAGTCATTTACCATCAGGTGACCCGTCTGCTCGTTTGCCCCCTAAACCATAAAAAAAATATTTTCCACCACCACCTCCTGACTCCGTCAATCAGATCATCTGCTACTAGGCCCAATAGGTTACTAAGCCGAATCTGTTGAAGGTCTGTTGGCTGAATCATATGAGCTCAAACTCGAGGGGTTTACTATTAGCCACTGAAGAGTTCCACTATCCATCTCCTGGCTACATCATCAGTTAACTCCAAGATGCCAAATTATATACATATATTTAGATACAAACTTTCATGTCGATATGACGATTAGAAGTAAAATTAACTTCCAAGATTGGATTACTTAGTTATAATCTATACTAATATTATAAAGCTGAACAGTTTGTTTGTTTGCTTGAACGCACTAACCTAAGGAACTACTGGTCCGATTTGAAAAATTCTTTCAGTGTTAGATAGCCCATTTAGCGAGGAAGGCTATGGGCGTACCCAGCTTTTAGCCCAGTAGGGGGGGCCAAAATTTGTTTTTGTCATCCTAGGGGAGGGGGCAAAATTTGTATTTGTCATCCTAGGGGGGGGGGGGCAACATTTGTATTTGTAGGTCCGGGGGGGGGCTAATCAAAAAATTTGACTCAAAATTACCTAAGTACCACGTAAGCTTGCTAAAGCCAAAGGAGCGCCCCTACTCCCCCCCCCCCCCCCCTTGCCCCCCCCCACGGTTTAATAGTTAGTAAAAGCGTGTTAGTAAAGTGAAACTGATCTGAATTTACAGTCTACTACCGTATTATTGCATTACTGAAGATAAACATTCGAATGTTCGAGCAATTTGTGTTATAATTCGTAATTATCTGTAGTCGTTGCAGTAAAAGTGCAAATAACAAAACATTGAAAGTTCAACATAATGTCTTACGTAATGATTGATGTACTGCATTATAAACAGCTATGTTTTAACGTTTCTGCATTACATAAACTTAACTAGCTTTGGCCACGGCTTCGTTTGCTTTCATGTAATCAATGAATTCATGTATCCAACGAGAACAATACTTATTTCTGGATACAAGTCAGTATGTCATTTTCTGTACTTTAATGACGGCCATACAAAAATAGTGGGGCTGTATGCCCGAACCACACTCCTTATTCTTCCTTCCTTACTATTACTAATATTATAAATGCGAAATTAACTTTGTCTGTCTGTCTGTCTGTCTGTCGCCCTTTCACGCCAAAACTACTGAACTGATTTAAATGAAATTTTGTACACAGATAGCCTAGAGCTTGAGAAAGGACGTAGGCAACTTTTTAATGCGAAAAAAGGCGTGTAAGGGGTTGAAAGGTGGGGATAAAAAGTTGTATGGAAGTATCGTCCTATTTAGAGCTAGAAGCTTGAAACTTATTTTTTAAGCTGTTAATTCGAAATAAATACACTATTCCACGCGGACGAAGTCGCGGGCACAGCCAGTATTCTATATAACTAGCCGTCCCCGCAGTTTCACCTGCGTTTATCAACCCCGGTGCCAGTGGCGTAAAAATAGGGTGGCAGAGTGGGAAAAATGCCACGGGCATCGGCCTCGAAGGGGCCCTGGGCGCCAAAGGCCCTGAACAGAGGAGGCACTAATTATCAAATGTATTAATTAATTAGCCACGGGCCTCAGATGGTATAGTTACGCCACTGCCCGGTATTCCATTACTTGCCTATGATCGGGAAAGCGAGAATCGCTATTGCATTCTTCCGTCACCCCCGGCAGGAACTGACCGTCTCACCTTAGATAGGTCCCGTCACCCGGTGCGACTATCACCCGTGAGTCGCACTCCTCTGAGAGAGCGCGCGGAACACTGCGCGCTGTCTCTCAGGCCTGTATTGTTCGAACGACGACTTCGCCAAAAGTTCACCGCCCGCAGGCCGCTTCCTAAGGTGGCTGGCAAGTTAATTTAACTAAGTATTTAATCTAGACACATCATTGGCATTAATATATTTGCATATAAATTAAGTCTAATTAATATTTATTAATAAATCAGATATAGAGAAACTCTTGTTAATAACATGTTGGTATGTGTTTAAAACACTTTCTTTTTTAATTACTATTTCTAGTACACACTGCCTGTTTAATGAAATCTAACTCTGTAAATCCCACTAATATTATAAATGTGAAAGTTTGGATGGATAGATGGATGGATGTTTGTTATTCTTTCACGCAAAAACCACTGAACCGATTGCGATGAAACTTGGTATGTAGATAGCTGGAGACCTGGATTAACGCATAGGCTACTTTTTATCCCGATATTCCCACGGGATCGGGACTTACGCGGGTGAAACCGCGGGGCGCTGCTAGTTTCAACATATAGGCCTATTGGTCTTGTAGTTATTAATCCTGACTGAGCCAGGAGTAAGGTTCGATTCCCACTCAGGACAAGTGATTGTGTGATGAGCACGATTATTTGTTCTGTGTCTGGGTGTAATTTATTTGTAACCAACGGTACATCAGCGCATAAAATACGAACAAACATACATTGATTTTTATACATTAGAAGATATAGTATTTTATAAGTATATTAATAGCCGTAGTATTAAGTAATATATAAGTATGTTTATCAGTAGTCTGGTTACCTGGCAAATGCAATGCAAGCATTGCTTCACTGCAGGTTTTCTGTGAGGCCGCGGTATCGAGCGGAGTCGAGCCGGCCCATACGTGCCGAAGCATGGCTCTCCCACGTAATGTTGATTTGATTGGCTATAATTCAAGAAAACTCATTCAGCCGTTCGAAGATTTCTAGCTCTTTTGTAATCTTAAAATGTATTTTTAAAGAGGTATTTTAAATTTTAAATTTTCACTTGTATTTTTATTGAATAAAGAATCTCGACTAAATCAGTTTCTATATTACAAAGCTATCCTCAAACTCCTAACAGACGAAACAATCCTTGAGAATAGATTAACAATACAATACTCAAGTGATTCAAGAAACAGTGAGTAGACTCTTAAGCACTGTCCTCCATTACGTAACAAACGTCATTACACAGTGACAATACTCGGGAGATTCTTGAATGACGTTTCATTACTCAAGCAGGGTTCTAAATTCAAACTTTGTCTGAAACTAATTTGAAACCAAATACAGGACATTCGGGTACGAAACCCCGGCCTCAGCGAGCTACTGCAGTCTCAGTCCTTTACCCTAGGTTCCTATCCCTACCCATTTTTCCTAATACAAATTTACATTCTTTTTTTCCGTCTTAAAACGACTACATTCCCAAGGAGGGTTGGCGTTAGGCAGGCGGCTGGCCACAAGAGAACCCAGCCAAAACCCTTCGCAATGTTACTCATTCCGCCGACCCTAATGAAACTTGGTAAAAGGGCAGTAAGATGATGGTCACTTCGTACTAGCGTAACTAAGATTATGTTTCAAAGGGTCCTTGAGTATGGTGCATGGACAGAGAGAATGGGCTGATCAATAGCCTCATAAAATTTAGTACTCTCTAGAAAGAGAGAAAGCGACTCTGCAGACAATATCTGTCTCTTTTCTGTGTGTGTGTACTGACGGCAAATGAGTGTTGTCTTGTAGCGAAAACTTTTCTAAGAAATTACTTACGAGACTCGGCGAGCGTAGACTCGGCTTTTGGAACAATTATAATTTTCTTCGTTTACCTTATCTGCAAGTTTTTAGTTTATTCTAATTTGGATGATTAAATGCAATGTCTGGAGTAAGTCTCTAAGTCTTCTGTGAGTGGACCCTTAACTAAAGTTGTTTTTCAAATCATATGTTCATGTTTAAGTCGGTGATATAATGATGATGGCAAGATAGTGATCAAATTACGTTCAAGTGTTTCTTGTAGTGGTGCAAAAATTCGCATTCGTGAATATTCGCTTGTGTGAATTATTTGCGACTGTATCTTTCAATAAAAACTAAGAAGTAGAAGTAATTGATGAAAAATCAAATGTAATAAAAATGTAATCAAATCTAAATTTAATCATATGGATTAAATTTAGATTATTTATTTCCTGAGAAAAAGAGTCTTGACAGACGGACAGATCGACAGACAGATAGACAGACCGACAGACAGACTGATAACTAAGTGATCCTGTAAGGGTTATTTTTTTTCTTTTATGGAACGGAACTATAAAAACGATATTCGCATTTGCGAATGTTCGAGTTGAATTTTCGCATTCACATCCGCAAATGTAGGGAATCGAACATCGCGGCATCACTAGTTTCTTACTCAAGGTCATAAGTAGTTATTGGCGCCTTAATTAAGATGATCTATTCTGATAAGTGAATCACATTTCTTGAGAAATAAGGAAGTTTTTGCGCTGACAAATTAAGAATTCAAAACAATTATAAGACGGTTATGATGTAAGTGTTTACTATTGTTTGTCTTAACACACAGTGCAATCAGGCCACAAAGCACTCAGAGGTCATCTGTTAATACCTATTTCTTCATAACTAGTTTTCATGAAACCGTCTTTGTCCAACTTGTGACGTCATACGTTGCTATTGCCAAGTCATCAAATCATCGAGGTAGTGCAGTTTACTTTTTTTTATTTGTTTTCATTTTTTAAGGAAACTAATCAACTTTCCTACCCAATTTTATTACAAATATTAAATAGTTTGCCAAAATCATTCTCAGGTGCTGTGAAAAAGCAGTATGCTAACGAATGACTCGACTGAGTCCACAGTCAAACGGTTTAAAACAGTTTTATGGACCTTTGTATTAGAATAATATAAAAAAATTGTCACAATATATTTTAATAAATTAAAAATACATAAATGCGAATGGAATTGTTTGCTTGTTACGCTTTTAAAACAAATTCAAACACTTTGTCTGTGGTACAGATAAGAAATAGGATACCTTTCATCCAGAAAAAAAAAATCATTCCCAAGGTATAGTTCATTGACAAAATCTATTTTAACACGAATGAAGCCACGGTCAAAAGCTAGTCTATATAAATAAAAATCAGTGTTTGTATGATTGTGATGAAACTTTGGTGGGGGTTCTGGGGACGCACGCGAGGGTTCCTGGCCCAAAAAATCAATAAAAAAAATTGGTTGTCTGTAAAGTCGGTTTACGGACGATAATTTTACGTGATAACGTCATAAGAAAACAGTGGAAGAGAGATAGAGGCGTCACAAGCGGAGCGCTTAGGCCGATCGTGCCTCTCTATCGCTTGTTCTACGCTCTCGCTTGCACGCTCGGCTCAGGCGGAACGTGAAAATGAGTCATGATTTTTCGTGCGTGCAGCCGGCTTCATCGATTTATAAGACGTTATCACGTCAAAAAGAAAGAAATGGCATTGCAACGCATAATTTAGTCAGACATTTCATTTTTAATTCTATTGTGCATAGTTTAATTTTGTGAATGTCTTAAAATATTTTCATCACACACACACTCAGTTCATCGTGTATTTCCAATACGGATATTATAGCTATTGTTATATTTAATGCAATAAATAATATTCTATAACTAAAAAACTTAGTTGAAAAGAAAAAAAAAGAAAATTAAGTTAAATTTTGAAACGTATCTGCTACATGAGATTGTACGTCACTAACCGATAAACTTACAGTGCTCCATAGAGTAATAGAAGCATATTATGCATTACATATTATGTAACATAGTATATATTATGTTACTAATTGACAGCTGTCAGCTTGTTTATCGGTTCATGACGTAATGGATCTGGTTGGTGTTTGCAGTCACGTGATAGCACTCGTAGTTACTATTTGATACTTTTTTAATGAATATTAAATGTGGTTTTAGGCTTTTAAATATGGCAATTAATCATTTAGTTACAACGTTACAACAATTTGTTATTAGTGATAACGTCCCTATTACGTAACTCTTTTGTTAATGGACTCGCTTAGCAAGTCCTTGTATTTTGCTAAAGAAACACAATGACATCTCAACGATGTTACGAAAATATCACAGACATATTGGGCAAGCTCCATCTTGATATAATCTCTGCTTATTAGGTCTTTCTTACAATAATACCGCAAAGCAATTTCAGCTGTACATATATTATTAGAACCAAACTTAGGACCTATAAAGTGAATGACTCCGACTTTTCCTGTTTTGCTAAGGATGGAAGTGGATTTCATGTATTTAATATTTTTGCTAGGTCGTTTGTGGCTGT
Organism: Euplagia quadripunctaria; assembly: GCA_963859945.1. Taxonomy (NCBI): domain Eukaryota; kingdom Metazoa; phylum Arthropoda; class Insecta; order Lepidoptera; family Erebidae; genus Euplagia; species Euplagia quadripunctaria. The sequence continues at coordinate 6,980,241 of OY982588.1, read as the reverse complement.
TGTGTTGTGTGATTGAAATAAGATCATTGATGGCTTTCAGAAAGGGATCTCTCTTTCATTGCCTATTTAAATATTTTTTTGGATTAATTACTGGATAATTTTTGGTGCTATTACTGTTAGATATTATTATTTTTTGTTTCAAAATTCACAATTACAAGTTGCAATATTTTCTGTTGCGTGACGGTCCATGCTGAATTTATCTCTACAGCTAAATGGTTAAATATGATACATAAATTCTGCGTCATTAAATTTTTCTGCGTCATTGTTCCCCTGCAGAAATATAATTCGTTGTTGGTAATTAACCCAAAGAACTATATTATTTAAATCAAGCACTTGACATAATGACAAGGTATTAAATATTTCCAGTTTATTTTGAGAGATTATTTACATTTTAAATATTGTTATGTTACTAACAATGACTCGGAAGTAAAAAGTAGATAATTATAGTTTAATAAACTAAAAACCACATTTTAATAGCGAATAGAATTAAAAAGTAAAAAAATAGTTCCACTGCACCTCCACCTCTTAGCTTTATCACATCCTTTTCATCATCATTCGTGGGAGAGCCAGCCTCGGCACGTATGGGCACAGAAAACAGCAGTGAAGCAATGCTTGCATTGCTTTTCGCTGAGTGAGTGAGGTTACCGGGGGCCTAACCCTTCCCTCTCCCCCTACTCCCCTACTCCCACCTTAAAGACCGGCAACGCACTTGTGACTCTTGAGTTGCAGGTGTCCATGGGCGGCGGTAGTCATTTACCATCAGGTGACCATAAAAAAAAAATCAGATCATCCACCACCTCCAGCATCAGATCAGCTCCAAGATGCCAAATTATAGTATTGCCATAAAAACTACATATACATAGAAAGTTTCATTTCGATACGACAATTAGAAGTATGTTAAAATTGACATAGTTACGAGTGAAGATAATAAAATCCCGCTAATATTATAAATGAAAACCACTGCACCGATTGTGATGAAACTTGGTATGCAGATAGCTGGAGACCTGGATTAACATATAAGCTACTTTTTATTCCAATATTTACACGGGATCGGGACTTACGCGGGTGAAACCGCGGGGCGCTGCTAGTATTATAAATGTGAAAGTTTGGATGGATGGATGGATGTTTGTTACTCTTTCACGCCAAAAGCCACAGAACCGATTGCGATGAAACTTGGCATGTAGATAGCTGGAGCCCTGGATTAATACATAGGCTACTTTTTATCCCGATATTCCCACGGGATCGGGACTTACGTGGGTAAAACCGCGGGGCGCTGCTAGTTAATAATAAGTTTAGATAATCTAATGTAAGTAGGTAGAACAGAATGATCTAATATAAGTTATAAACGTATTTAACCTTGTAAGACTGGTCTAGAATGATTCGCCTACATTCAGTATAGTGTATATAAATTTAGATTAAGCCGCTAATAAATACTAGGTAGTAGCCTCGAGCGAGAGATAGTCTGAGACTCGTACGACATATATTATCCTCGATATCACGATCATTCTAGACTACATAATTTGAGGAACGAAAAACAAAAATGTTCAATTCGCTCCATCAAAAAAAGCTGCCTTCCTCCTCGGCCTCATAACCGACTTCACAAAGGAGGAGGTTCTTAAATCAACAGAATATTCTTTTTTGTGTGTACGGCACAATCTTCGCCATTTGTTCTTTCTTTATGATATAGGGGGCAAACGAGCAGACGGGTCACCTGATGGTAAATGACTTCCGCCGCCCATGGGCATCTGCAACTCAAGAGTCGCAAGTGCGTTGCCGGCCTTTAAGGTGGGAGTAGGGGAAGGGTGAAAGAGGAGGAGAGGGGGGGGAGGGAAGGGTTATGGCCTCCGGTAACCTCACTCACTCTGTGAAAAGCAATGTAAGCATTGCTTCACTGCCGGTTTTCTGTGAAGCCGTGGTATGACTTCGGTGGAGCCGTCCCATACGTGCCGAAGCATGGCTCTCCTACGTTATAGATATTTGTGGACCGATTTCAATCGTTCTTTTTTGGTTGAACTCAAGATTGGTCCCATTTAAATTTGAAGAAAATATGCCACCTTTAAGGGTGGATAATAAAAGGATAAAGAACACAGCTTATTACAATTTATTATTATTTAGGCACATGGATATTTTTTTCGATATTTTTTTGAAAGTTAATCATGTTCAGTTTATTCGTTCATCCTGGCAAATTCAAATTCAAATTCAAATTCAAAATCATTTATTCAATTAAGACACTAAGTGACATTTATGAACGTTAAATTGAAGCTACTGTTAAAAATCATAGATCGACGCAAATAGACGCCACAGCATGTACTGGATTGTCGAGGTAAATTAGGTGAAAACACCAAAATCTACTGCCTGCTTGTGTCGATCTATAACTTCCAGTTTCCAAAATGCGTAGAGCCTTATGAGAAGAATACTGGCAAAGAAACTCATGGCCACTCTTTTTAAAAGTCAGATCTTCAGGTACAATGGTATTAGTGTTACATAAAAGATAAGCATGATGCAAGCTGTTGCCACCTGAATTACATTTTATTGAAATGCTCCAAAAGCTAACGCACAAACAAAAAATATCACTCAGTGATACCGTTGAAGGTTCGAACCTATTAAACATAGAAATCATTCAAGGTGCACATCAGTTACAAAGTCTACTGTTAAAACTAATTCGTGACTGGATTAAGAGGCTAGAGTTGCAGTTGAACGAACCAAAATAATAGTATAGGCTAAAGCATCGCTGACTAAGCCGACCAGTCACCCCAAGCAGCACCCGGCAAGGTGACGTCCGTGGCAGGCAGTGCTTGCACACGATAAAAAAAAGTCTGTTTACTGCTGAACATAGACTTTTTACTGATTTTAAATATAGAACAAGGTTACTATGTTCGCCGCGTATGTTTTTTTTTTCGAGTATATGGTCACTGATTTCTCGGTAGCCGCTTGTAGTTTGAACTGTATTTAATTAGTTTAGAAACCTAGTTGGTTCTATTAAAATAAAAGACCAAAAAACGATAATTTAACTGAAACTAAACGTAGCCTATTGCCATTGGTGTTTTAATTTTTGAAGTGAAAACTTCTTTAGCGGCGTTGTGCACTTTTTGGAATGGGTAAAAAATGTTAAACTCGCGTGTCCGGACACGTGACCTGATCGAAAATTCATAAGACAGAGCCGAGTTTCTTATGTTTAAAAAATATAACATTCGAAATTCACGTGTCACGTTGTTTGTTCGCGATGAACTGCTAAACGAATGAACCGATTTTAATGAAATTTTGCGCACTGTGTGCAGTTAATAATAATAATAATTTAATCAGGACTAGGCTATCGTTTGCGGAGAGGAGGTCAGGTTATATCCCACCTCCTTTTCATGGATGATTTGAAACTCTTTGCCTGCAGCAATTTCCAACTGATAAAATTACTAAAGGTAACTGAAAACTTTAGTAAATGTATCAGGATGGAATTTGGTGTGGATAAATGTGCAGTCATGCATGTAAAAAGAGGCAAGATTGTGGAATCTGAAGGCATGTAACTCTCAGATTCTACACACCTTAGACGTCTTTCCGCAAACGAAACTTACAAGTATCTAGGAATGTCACAGGCGTTAGGTTTAAAGGAATTGACTATGAAGCAATCGTTACAGGAACGCTTCTTTGGCCGCCTGAAAAAAGTATTAAAAAGTCTTTTGTCAGGCGGTAATAAGGTGCGGGCCTATAATGATTGGGTCATACCAGTCCTAACCTACTCCTTTGGCATACTTAGATGGACTCAGACGGAACTTGATGCCCTGGATAGAAGAGTCCGTACATTGCTAACCGCGTACCGAATGCACCATCCACGTTCATCGGTAATGAGATTGTATATCCCGCGGAAATGTGGGGGTCGTGGTTTTTTAAATGCCAAGACACTACATAACCGCGAGGTATGCAATCTCAGAGATTACTTCCTCTCTGTTAACGTGGAGGTGCATCGGGATGTTGTGGCAGTTGACAACGGACTCACCCCGCTTGCTTTAGGTAGAGAGAACTGGCGCAAACCTGCAGCACTCAATATTACAGATCGCAGGGAAGTATGGAAGAGCAAAGAGCTGCATGGACGTTTTTATCGGGCCTTAAATGGGCCCGAAGTAGATCTATTATCATCTGTGTCCTGGCTACGTTTCGGTGACCTCTTTGGAGAAACTGAAGGTTTTATCTGTGCAATTACTGATGAAGTTGTTATGACGAACAACTATCGGAAACATATCCTGAAGGATGGCACGATTGACATTTGTCGGGCATGTCATCGTCCCGGAGAAAGCCTCAGGCATATAATTTCCGGTTGTTCTCGTCTTGCCAACGGCGAGTACTTGCACAGACATAACCAAGTGGCCAGGATAGTCCATCAGCAACTTGCTCTTAAATATAACCTTGTGACTATGGAATTACCGTACTACAGATATGTGCCCGACCCAGTTCTTGAAAATGGTCGTGTAACATTGTACTGGGATCGGTCTATTATCACTGACAGGACTATTGTTGCCAATAAACCTGATATAGTGGTAATAGACCGATTAGAGCGCCGAGCAATGATTGTAGATATCACCATTCCCCATGACGACAATCTCTTAAGGGCTGAAAAAGAAAAACAAATGAAGTATTTGGATTTGGCCCATGAGGTGGTCGACATGTGGGATGTGGATTCGGCAATCATTGTGCCGATAGTCATATCAGCCCATGGGTTGACTGCAAAGAGCCTCGATCAACACCTTCAGAGGCTCACGTTAGGCAGCTGGATTAAGGGCCTAATGCAGAAGGCAGTCATTCTTGACACGGCACGTATTGTGAGGAGGTTTCTATCTCTGGAACCCTAACCACCGATAGCTTGGTCCCTGTACTCGATACCGGTGGGACACTATTTTTTATATTTTTAAATATATATTTTTTTTTATAATAATGTATTTAAAAATGTTATTTATATGTTTTATAGATGTTAATAAAGAGAATAATATTTTTTTTATTTTTAAATATATATTTTGTTTTATAGGTATTTAAAAATGTAATTAATAAGTTTTATGATAAATAAAGAAAATAATAATAATAATGCAGGCCTTTGTTACATTTTACAATACAAAATACAGTTTGGTCCAACTTGAGAGACAGGATAGTTGCAAATTACTTAGCCACAGCAACGCGTGGCCGGGTTAGCTAGCTTATATATATATACCTACTTTTTATTTTTAACCTAATTATATATATACAGATGTGTGTGTGTGTGTGTGTGTGTGTGTGTGTGTGTGTGTGTGTGTGTGTGTGTGTGTGTGTGTGTGTGTGTGTGTGTGTGTGTGTGTATGTGTGTGTGTGTGTGTATGTATATGTAAATACATTGTGAAGTTATGTTTGCACTTCTGACGTGCACTCCTACGACTGACTGTTTTTTTTTATTTTATTCCATTTATCAGTATAATTTAAACTATCATTATGTACGCTTTCCGTATTTGACAGATCAACAAATATTGGACGATTTAGATGCTTATAGTCGTTTTCACATAATAAGTATAAATAGAAAAAAATACTGATCCAAGTTTTTTTTATTGATGAACTAAATCTCGTCAATAGCTTCTTAACAAAAAAGAAAAAAAGAAAATCGGTTGACAAACATGGTGAAAATGGTTCTTAGCTGATTTCTCTTGCTCTATTTATATACAGAGAATCCATGATGTCTTGTTATTTCATGAAAAATTGAAAGTTTCTCATGTCGGGTGACGTCATGGTACCCCTACTGCGCATAGAGTGTTTTTCTTTACACCGAAGAAAAGAGCTCAAGTCTTTCCTCTATGACATTTTATTAATTACTGCGAAGGTCCTAAACCCACGTTATACTAAAAAAAAAAAAAGTGTTAGCTCAACGAAAAATGCTGACCGCGAGTTATATATTGTACTAGCAGTTTCCATGCGGGTTCTCTCGCGTGTACTTATTTATATATTTTGCTCGGAACCCTAATTCTTTTTCAAAATTAGCCTAAGTTACTCCTCATAACATCAGCTATCTGCTAGTAAAAGTCCTATGAAAATCGGTCCACCCGTTCCGGAGATTAGCTGGTACAAACAAACCGTCAGACTGATTTTTTGGCATAGGTATCGTGCAAATAATTGTATGAGCTTTATGAAAAACTATTATTTTAACATTACGAACAGACATTTCAATTTTATTTGTTTGTATTGATTTTAATGCATGCAATGTATTCAATCCATTAAATATTTCCAACTCATATTATTGTAAAATACTAGTTGACCCGACACATGTTGTCCTGTCTTAAATATGAATATTGAACAATCGCGGAAACTGTCAAACAACTGACAGTTATGTCAAAAGCGCTAAGGTTACATTAGAAAAGTTAATTTGGTCGTTAAGTTTTCTTAAATTTTCTAATTTTCCGCGCAACTTTCTTAGTTATTTCTTTCATAACAACCTTCTCCTGACAATATCAAACACAAAAAAAAAAGAATTATAGAAATCCGTCCAGCCGTTCACGTGTGATGCCGTGACCAAGCGAAATAGGGATTCATTTTTATATATATAGATACACTAGCTGACCCGATAGACATTGTCTTGTCTTAACTATGAATATTGAATTCGAATTGGTATAATTAATAAAAAAAAATTATTCCAAAAACATAGTTCCGACCGATGCATCTGTTTTAAACGATATTTGCAGCGCGCATTCTGTCAATCGCGCCAACTGTCAAACGACTGACAGTTATGTATGTCAAAAGCGCTATGGTAAACGTTGTCCTGCCGGAGCGTAAAAAATATTTCTCCTGTAACCCTATCGCAGCGCCATCTACCGGGTTTAAAAATCTAAACCGTTCTCGAATCCAGCTGAAGACACAAAAATTTCATTAAAATCTTTTCATCCGTTAAGGAGGAGTTCAGTAACATACACACGCACAAAAGAAATATATATATAAAGAAGATATATGGTCTAGTGGTTAGTGACCCTGACTGCTAAGCCAGAGGTCGTGGGTTCGATTCCCACCCAGGACAAATAATTGTCTGATGAGCACGATAATTTGTTCTGTGTCTGGGTGTAATTTATCTATAATGTGTATGTATTTAGAAATATATAAGTATGTTTATCAGCAGTCTGGTTACCATAGTACAGGCTCTGCCTAGTTTGGGATCGGACGGCCGTGTGTGAGATGTGTGGAGTTATTATTATTAAAAAAAAAATCATAATGTTCCAACCCGGTGTCCCAAATACACGTCACGCGTTTTTTAAGATGATGACATGGCTGGGCATAGGTACCTATAAAATTGACGCGTAATATATATTAACTTTTATAGTACAGGATATGATGACTTATTTTTGATTAGCGCCACATCACGTTGTTGTTAAATGCATAAGTGTCTGGTATTTTCGTACAACCATCTCTGAAAATGAATAATTTGCAGTCAGCTTTTAAAAAGAAAGGAAATTGTACTATGATATGTTCAGAACTCCTGTTCTAAACATATCATAGTACAATTTACTAAAAGGGAAGTTATAAAATTGTCTGCAAAGTGGTGATAAATTTCGTGAAAAGTTATGAAATAGAAAGATTAATAATCTTGACACAAGATGTGCCGAAGATATTGAATGGGGGAAAAACATGAGACTCAAAAAAACAGAGAGAGGGTTCAGATAGGTAGGTGATCAGTAGGTGAAGACAGGCTGCGGATGATGAAGACATTGAAACACACATTATATACACACACACCTTAATGAGAACTTTAAACCTAATAACATGTTGTTGAACATCTGATAATATAATTATATTTTAACCACAAAAAAAAAACAAAAAAAAACTTTTTAACAAAAAATAAAGCCGACGAAAGAAGAAAGGCACTGAAAAGCGAAAATAAACTTGTTATCCTAACTAAACTCCTACCCTAATGTACATAGCTAAATATTTTGAGTCGGTGCCAAAAAATTAAATTCGAAAACACCATCACTTCATTTTATTTTACGTATTAATTAATTATCTGGTTGCTTACGTTTAGCGCCGACTCATAATTATTTAGGTATGTACATTAGTGTAGGGGTTTAATTATGCTAACAAGTTTATTTTTTGCTTTTCAGTTCCTTTCTTCTTTCGTCAGTTAAATTTTTTGTTAAAAAGTTTTTATGTAATAAACAAACTGGCCGTTCCTTACAGTTTCACCTGCGCTTATCGTCACTACTCCGCTCCCAATCATCGTAGCGTGATGTTAAATAGTATATAACCTTCCCCAAGAATTGGACTATTAAACCCAAAAAGAAGTTGTCAAATCTGACTAGTCGTTTCAGAGATAAGCGCGTTGAAGCAAAAGAAGCCGGCCAAGCGTGGACATGGTTCTGTACCATAAATTTTATTTTATTTAATTTTTATTTACAAACACGGACGAAGCGTTAGCTAGTAATCTACAAATAAATAACTATTTTCTGTATTTTTTTCCGAATGTTCTCTCAGTAGAATCTCCGGATTGTCTATAGTCATCTATTTTCTTTAATAACTTTAAAATTCTAATCGGAAAGTTAGAAAAAAATATACGTGAGACACAAAAAGCCCTCTTATTTCATATGTTTGCTTTTTTTCTAATTTGGCCTCTAAAAGTGACCCAAATAATCAAAATTCATTTATATACGTAGCACATCAGTCTGTATTCAGGTCACAGGAATTGAAATGTGTACCAAACTTTCAACAAATCGGTGCAGAAGATTATTGACAAATTGGCTGTGACAGACGGATAGACAGACAGATGCATTCCGTTTTATCATACAGGCTTACGGAACCCTAATAACAAAGTCTTCAGCCTTATTATATTAGTACACCAGTAGGTATATTACGTAAAAACACATTAAAGATGTATGCAATGTCTTTGTATTTAGTTACGTTATGTTGACCTTCTGAGTCGATACACGATTCAATAATATTATTAAGGAAGTTACTGAAAGCGAAAGTCCTATGGATATTTATTTTCTGAGAACAAACAAAGACATTCCTTTTCTATGTATATGGATTCGCGTGACTTATTTCAAACCTTTAATACTTATAAAAAATTAATTTGTAAGTGGGAGAGCCATGCTTCGGCACGTATGGGCCGGCTCGACTGGAGTGATACCACGGCCTCACAGCAAAACCGGTAGTTAAGCAATGCTTCGTTGTGTTTCGACGAGTGAGTGAGGTTACCGGCTTCTCTCTCTCCATTTTCTTTCTCCTACTCAGACCTTAAAGGCCGGCAACTTGTGACTCTTGAGTTGCTGAATAGCAGGTGCCCATGGGCGGCGGTAGTTACTTACCATCAGGCGACCCATCTGCTCGTTTGCCACCATATTCCATAACTTTTTTTCTATTAAAAATTAAATTAAAATACAAATAAAAATCTGTATTTACACCTATTTTCAACGAATACAGAATTGAAATTTAACTAATACTGATCATAATAATATCAGCCTGTTCAGATGACGGGCGTTGTATGGCGAGATGACAAGAGAAGAGGTGAGATGAGGTGAGATACAAAACAGTACTGTAATGTCCATCTGTTTATTAGATTTGACATCAAAACAATTTATTGTAACATTGTAAATTGATGTAAAACTTAAACGACGTACGATTTGATAAATATCTTTCGACCCGTGTTAGTGACTCACTAACACGGGCCGAAAGATATTTTGATAGTGCGGGGATTAAAAATATATAGATATATCTACTCGTATATGCGGATGCTGTAGTTTCTATTTTAAACAGAACCAGATACAAAAATTTGCTTTACTAATCCTACTTAATATTATAAATGTGAAAGTTTGGATGGATAGATGTTTGTTACTCTTTCACGCAAAAACCACTGAACCGATTGCGATGAAACTTGGTATGTAGATAGCTGGAGACCTGGATTAACGCATAGGCTACTTTTTATCCCGATATTCCCACGGCATCGAGACTTACGCGGGTGAAACCGCCGGACGCAGCTAGTAGATTATAATTCCATAAACATTTCATCTACCTTCTTTTAAGTCAGACTGTGACCACGGCCAGTGCAACTTGGTCGAAACATCACTTACTTTTTATCCCGATATTCCCACGGGATCGGGACTTACGCGGGTGAAACCGCCGGACGCAGCTAGTAGATTATAATTCCATAAACATTTCATCTACCTTCTTTTAAGTCAGACTGTGACCACGGCCAGTGCAACTTGGTCGAAATATCACTTACTTTTTATCCCGATATTCCCACGGGATCGAGACTTACGCGGGTGAAACTGCCGGACGCAGCTAGTAGATTATAATTCCATAAACATTTCGTCTACCTTCTTTTAAGTCAGACTGTGACCACGGCCAGTGCAACTTGGTCGAAACATCACTTACTTTTTATCCCGATATTCCCACGGAATCGGGACTTACGTGGGTGAAACCGCCGGGCGCTGCTAGTAATTCATAATAGAAAGATATAAAACTATTCTCACCGGTCTGTTATATCAGGCCAGATTATTGCCTAATGAATTAAATTAATAATTTATTAACTCCATAACATCCGACTGATTGCCTATTAACACTTTTACTAAAATATATATTAATTTCGATTCTCTTCTATTTCATTATTACACGATTACCCAAAATAGGAGGATTTTCGGGGTTCATGTATGTGTGTATGTATGTGAGTTTATTTATGAAACCATAACTCCTAAATGGCTGAACAGATTTGGATATATGGGGTCGTTGGCGTCTACATCATCCTGAGTGACACTGGCTGTAATTTACAAAAAAAATTCAATGTGGTGGCTATTTTCAAATGTAAAAGAAAATCATAAATACGTTTTTTGGCAGCGCAGTCGTTTTTTCTTATTTTTTTAACCGACTTCAAAAAAAGAGGAGGTTCTCAATTTTTTTTTTTATGTTTGTTACCTCAGATCTTTCGACTGGGTGAACCGATTTTGATGATTCTTTTTTTATTTCAAAGCTGGTGCTTCCCGTGTGGTCCCATTTCAATTTCGTCCAGTTCTGACAATGACATCCATGAGAAAACCATATATAAGTTTTTTATGGAATAGTTTTTTTTGTTGAAGTCGGTTTTTTTTTTGAAAGAATTATTTATTAATAATTTTGTTGAATGTAGCTTTCTTATGCTTTATATCTTATAACATATCATTTATAGAGTATTTTCTTATTCCAAATTCAAAGTCCTATAAATTTTAAATCTGACATTTGCCAATAAGATATTGCTATTTAAAGACAAAATGTTTTAAACAACTAATAACTCCACCGAAGTGTCATTTCCTCATTCAATGCCAACTCTTTCTACATTGACATTACTAAGTATATATTATTACTATAATATATTAATAGAATGTCCTCCAACAAGATTACGTGGTCTGTACCGGAAGCGACAGTTGGCGAAAGATTATTTCATTATGACCTGTGACCTTTATAGTCCGGTCAACGTAGACAGTCAAGCTTGCAAAAATGCGCATGTAACTGAAAATTAGTAAGAATATTAGGAACGCCATTATAAAAAAATTGTGAAAAGTCCCCATTGATCAAGTGTGTGCAAATTTTTGAAGTGAAAACTTCTTTAACGGCGTTGTGCACTTTTTGGGATGGGTAAAAAATGTTAAACTCGCCTCAGGACACGTGACCCTGAACGAAAATTCGTAAGACGGAGCCGAGTTTCTTATATTTAAAAAAATATAACATTCGAAATTCAAACATTTATGAGCGGCCAGGAGCGCAGAACTTCCAGTGTACCCTATGTATACATTTAGATATGTTATTACCTACTTTTTATTTTTAACCTAATTATATATATACAGATGTGTGTGTGTTTGTATATGCAAATACATTGTGAAGTTATGTTTTCACTTCTGACGTGCAGTCAGACTGACTGTTTTTTTTTACTCGCAAGTATGTTTTTTTTTTGCATATTTCAAGCAAACCGTTAGTTTTATCATAAAGTAGATTAAAAACTGTAGTTCATGCAATAATCTAATAAAATTGTCTTACACTTTTTCCCTAAGAATTATCATTTCTGAGATATAGTGATTGAAAAGTTGAAAAATTCGTGTTTTGCATGATATGTACGAATATGCTGCCTATACAATACGTTTGATTCCTTGTATTGGGTTAAACGTTTGGATCTAATTTAGTCCCGGGATATATCCTAAACTTAAGTATTTTTGAGTTATTCAAGATTTTATTTAAACAAGTTTTCAAATCAAAATGTACCTTTGTGGTGAATTACGGGACTGTGTTCATTATTTTGCACTTTTCTAGTACGAAAATGATCAGAAACTTATACAGAAGCAATAAAAGCTAAAAGTCACAGATTTTTTTAAGTTAAGGCTATAAAATCAACTGCGTTTTTACGAAATAATTACGTAATTTAGAAAATGAACAAGCAGTTTTTAAAAAAATGCAATGCAATGTGCAAAAAAAGTTCAATAACTTTTTTTGAGGATGTGAGATCAATGGGGAGTTTTCACATTACATTTATAATGGTTTTCCCAACATTCGTAATAATTTTCAGTTGTTTGCGAATTTTTGCAAGCTTACCCCAATTTTCAAAACTAATTTGACCGGACTATTAGTGCTAAACGTATAGAAAGAGGAATATAGATATTCGAGTGACGTAACGTAGTGACGAAAATATAAAAAGTTATGCTAAAGTGGTTTAGGCACGTAGAAAGAACATCGATATATAATGTACTAGAGAAGCCACTCAAAATACATGTTCTGTTTTTATTTGAATTAAAACTAAAAAAGCGCTGCAGCGCCAAGCGTCCAGCGTCAAATCCTACAGTATTAACACGCAGCTCGATCGTTTTTTGGTTGTAGTTTTCTCGCGAGCGTAAGGTCCTAAGCGGGTCGGGTCCTAGACGGGTCACCTGATTTTAAATGGCTACCGCCACCCATTAAGGTGGGAGTAGGAGAAGAGGGGGAGGGAGGGGAAGAGTGGGAAGTGGGGAGAGGGGGGAACGGGAAGGACGGGAATAGGGGAGAGAGAAGGGTTAGGGCCTCCGGTAACCTTACTCACGCGTCGAAATGCAATGGTTTTCTGTGAGGCCGTGATATCGAGCGGAGTCGAGCCGGCTCAAACATGCCGAAGCATGGCTCTCCCACGTAAATTAGCTAAGCATTGTGCCACTTCGTAAGAAGTACAACAAGAGATACACGGATAGTGAGCCATCAAGTTAATAAAATCAGAGATAAATAGCAGAAATAAATAATTGTAACTTAAATTATAAATTGAATGAAAAGATAAGTAAAGAGCGATTGAAAAAAACAGTCGTAGGATTGCACGTCAGAGGTGAAAACACACACACATCTGTAGATACCTATATATGTATCTGAGCGTGAGGGTCACGCGAGTGCAGTACTTTTTCCCCATATCAATAGTGCTCAACGTGCCTAAGGTAGGTTTCACTTCAAAAATATAAGGCCCGTGTAAGTATGCAAGTTGGTGCGGGTAGCCTTCGAAAGACAAATACTGTACATCTAAAAGTCCAGTTCAGTTCAGTCCAATATACTGATGAAGGACCAAGCTAAAAGCACCCGTAACTGGCAAGCGTGTATGAAAGGCCTGATGAATGACGAAGAGGCGCTGGCTAAATGCTAGTATCATATATATGCTCTCTACACCGGATGGGAATAGGGCGTGAGCCTTTGTATTATACATGCGAATGTGACTTTGTTTGTTACGCTTTTACGCATTAACAATTACTACATATTATAAAACAAAGTCCCCCGCAGTATAAGACAGAGTGATTCATGAGGAAGGTTTAGGTATATATTTTGTACCCGTGCGAAGCTGGCGCGTGTTGCCAGTATTGTGTATATAATATATGAACACACTACATTGCATATAAACTTACTATGACATAGTAACTAAAGCCGTCGGTTGCGCTAGTTTTATTTACGCGACTCAAAACATTAAACAAACCATTATATTTATTATTAAAACTACATAATCACTCAGATTAAATTCTAACCTCGCAGGTAGATTTCAGAATGCTACAATAGAAACCCTTTAGTCATAAATTTGACATAAATATTAAGTATTTATATTATTAATCTAATTTCCGATTGATATCCAAACAATCAAAGGCTTGAGACTGTACTACACTACATAATATACACGAGGCGTTCAACGCAAGCGGATACAGGTTGGTACAAATGCATTACACAATATGACTCATTCAATAACATCTAGGAATGGAAGATTGCGATATTTTATAGGTAAACTACTCCTACACCAATAAAACTCAGATTATATTCATTTTAATGTAACTGTGGCGCCAGTTTTGATCCTTGTGGCACACCAGTATTGTTTTATATCTTTTAAACATATGCTGTAATAAATTTATTGTGATGTAAACGTATAATCATGCATATATTTTACTTATGGGTTCATCAGTGGTGTTCATTTTACACACGTTTATTAGTTTCAATTTTAACTAACGAACTATGTAAATAAATCTTGCAAGTAAATTTTTGTTGGTGTTGTTACGCCAAAGAGCCAATGAGGCAGTCTGTATTACATATAACTGACTAACTTCTGCCCTCGGTTTCGCTCGCGTAAAAGTGATTTTTCTATCACTCAGTAATAGTTCTTTTTTCTGAATGAAAGGATATCCTGTATCCAAAATTTCATCATGATCGGTTCAGTAGTTAAGCCGTGAAAGCGTAACAAACAAACAAAACATACTCACTTTCACATTTATTTCTACTATCAAGCGTCGGTAGCTTAATGGCTTAAGGTACACACACACATACACACTATAACGGCACTGCAACGGCTCAACTGCAGCACAGTGCCACATGAAATTGAGCCGCTACCGCTAGCCGCCAGCGTGCTTTACCACGCGTCACCGGCGAGGTGCAAGCTCGCAATCCATGCGCCGCCCGCGAGGTGCAAGCTAATTTTATCGTCTTCGTCTTTTTTCGCTGACGGCTCGCTTCGCCAGGCTGTAAGCACGCGGACCGCGCGCTTTAAGCGAGGTGACCGCGAGCTTATAACGCGCCGACTACGAGTCGAGTTGTATGTTTGCAGCAAGCGCGCTTACTGCCCGCCGTTGGCTTTTCCATATTGACATTATGAAATGTTATTATACGACCACATTTTAAAGCTCAGATTTGAATGACAACTTAATTGCTAGGGTGCAGCCGTGCCGTTACCGTGACGGTATAGTGTGTGATGAGCTTAAGGCGTGGGACTTGCGATCGAGTGATTGCGGGTTCAAACCCCACCCAATGCACTACTAACGTGAACCCATTCCTAACACAAGCACATCACTTAGCTGGAGGGGTTAACAAGAATTCTAGTAATGTGTGACGCACGTTGCTAGTATTTGTTATTAAAAAATATTAGTTAATATTTTTTTTTTATCTTATTGGGGGCAAACGAGTAGACGGGTTACAGGCACGGGCACCTGCAACTCAAGAGTTACACGTGTGTTGCCGGCCTTTAAGGTAGGAGTAGGGGAAAGGTGGAAGAGGAGGAGAGGGGGCGGGGAAGGGTTAGGGCCTCACTCACCTGTTCAAAAATCAACTGTTATATATATATCAGTGTTACCTTTTTAATTATTAAAAGGTAACTTTCGCTTTACGAATAAATTCTGTGTCGCGGGGGACTTTACACACATACAAACAACGGACACAACAAACTCCCAGACTTGGGACAACTATTTGTGGATTTCACAATTGTTGTCCCGTGTGGGAATCGAACCCACAACCTCCGGCGTGGCGTAGTGGAAACACTTTAACCATTGCACCATCATCCGTGCAGTCATAGTGTCATTAAGTTATTAATCATTATACATTTTGTCGTTTAGCACATGAATAATTTATTAAGATTTGAAGAATTATAATTTAGTTAAGTATAAAAAATTTCACAGATAGATATAATTATATAATTAGTAGTCATGTCATGCAACAGCATTTCTGAACTAGCAACATTTTAATATTTTTCGAAATAAATTTGTGGATTGTTATTTCATATCTTGAAGTGCATTAAAATTTAAAACAAGGACATGGTCTTATTGTCTAAAATTTGTGTAATATCATGTCACATAATTAGTGGTAATACTGTTGGTTTCATTTACATAGTTTTTTTTATGGTATAGGGGGCAAACGAGCAGAGGGGTCACCTGATGGTAAAAGACTACCGCCGCCCATGAGCACCTGTAACTCAAGAGTCACAAGTGCGTTGCTGCCCTTTAAGGTGGGAGTAGGGGAAGAGGGGGAGAGGGGGATTAGAGGGGAGGAGAAGGGGGAAGAGGGGAGAGGGGGATTAGAGGGGAGGAGAGGGGAAGGGCGGGAATAGGGGAGAGGGAAGGGCTAGGGCCTCCGGTAACCTCACTCACGCGATGAACAGCAATGCAAGCATTGCTTCGCTGCCGGTTTTCTGTGATGCCGTGGTATCACTCCGTTCGAGCCGGCCCATACGTGACGAAGCAATGCACGAACAATAGGATGGTTGGTTTTAAGTACCTAAATAAATTAAATTCTTTTAGAGATTTTATATAATCACAAAGTAAACGATTAAATAAATCGACAAGAAGTAAGAGACGGCCACAGTTGCGGTATAGTTTTGTTGTATTTGGTTCCCTAAGAATCATACACAAAGTTCACTTTCACATCGACAGCAGTTGCTCTTGTTTGGTAAGAAGATTCTGTAGGTTCTTCAGCCGAGTCCATTTTGAAACAATGGACAGCTAGTTTGCGACTTTAAAGGTTTATAAAAATAATTAAAATATTAAAAAAAAACGCTTTACTAGCAAACCGAATATTAAAAGTAGAAAATAATCTTTGATTTTAAAAAAACATGGGGGTCTTATGTAATGTATTTTTATAATAACTCTACTTCTATAAATAACCACCTATGAACTATTTGTAACATTTGATGTCAAGGAGGAGAAGAATCAAGACTGTAAATCGCAACTTTTACTTCTTCAGTGAAGTACATTGAAACTGGTAAAATAATCTATGATTAACGATCGACTGACTACATTAAAAAAAGTATTTTATTGTTCTCTGTTCTTAATGGTTTAAAAATTAACGTTCTTTTAATGTTATTTTAAAACGAGTACTTTTCTAATGAAACCAATTATAATTATTTACGCTTTAAAAACGTGTAGGTTGGATACTACAGACAAACTAAAATGTCTTTGTCTTTTGAATTTAGAATGCTCTTTCAGGTAGACGGTCAAATAAGGATGTGGTTGACACTTAAGTATCGGGGCATACGTCTATCGTGTTGATAACATCATAAAAATAATAAAAATTTCGCAACAAAAGCCAACCCTGAGACGTATGAGAAAAAAATTCATTCCCCGGCCATCTTGCCGTTCACTCCCCGCTTGACAGCTGCCATAAAAGGGCGGGAAACTGAAACATTTGACTCAGTCTCGGTGCGGCAACCACGCTGACCCGTCAAAAAACGCGCGTAATTCAAACTTTTTTCTATTTTCGGAAGGCATTCGTAAGGTGCTCAAAATGAAATACTTTGTCGCGTTCGCTGTTTTCGCTCTTGCTTTTGCCTCTGAGGAGAAGAAGGAAGAGGAAAGACCGAAGACTTTCAAAAGATTGATCCCAGCAGATGTTTTAAGAGGTCAGTGTTTAAAAAAGTTAGCGGGATGACATTTTTGAGCAAAAGGATTTTTGTCCAAGGAGGTTTGGTATATGAAAGTTCGTGGAAACTTCCAGGCTGTATAATTTGGGTCGGTGCAATACAAAAGTGATGTACTTTGTTCAAAGGCATATTATTATAAAATTAAAATAACAACAACTAAGTAAGCCAGATTTCTGAATAAGAAAACGTTATGTT
The DNA here is from genome assembly GCA_963859945.1 of Euplagia quadripunctaria. Classification (NCBI taxonomy): domain Eukaryota; kingdom Metazoa; phylum Arthropoda; class Insecta; order Lepidoptera; family Erebidae; genus Euplagia; species Euplagia quadripunctaria. The sequence continues at coordinate 6,962,435 of OY982588.1, read as the reverse complement.
TAAAACAAGGAAAATAACAAAGGCTATAAAAATATTATTTTTTAATTTTGTTATCTTGTATTTGTGTTGCTTTCTGACTTTCTTCATAATCGAAAATGTACCTCTATACAATAAATAATGTAGACTAGACAAGTGAATGGAAATCGAACATTCTAGTAAAGTATAACTTTAACGACTTAATTAAACGCAACGTTGCACTATTACTTCCCAAATAGGCTTGTTTTTAGATTCTAAAACTTTTTTTTTAGTAAAAACCTAATTCGGAAATGTATAAATTAAGAAATAAACATATTCGAAAATCGAACGCTTACGCGTTGGACTCGATTTACTTTCAAATATTCATATAAATATGTAATAGGTATTGGGTGCTTAATATTTTTTTATCGATTTAATTCTTCTCAAGTGATTAAGTTGAATAAAGTGTTGTATGAAATAAAATAATTTGAACAAAGGGGTTCTCAGAACTAGTTCTATATTTTGGTTTAGCTAATAGTCAGTGGAAATCCATTGTTATGAGTTTTGAGAGTGTTGCCTAGTTCCATTGTTCAGTTTTCAAAACTTCTTAAAGAAGTAATTAAAAATTAAAAATAGTTTCAGATGTTCTTTAGATAGAAATAGTAGTAAAAATATACATATACTGTTATATAGAATATAAATATATTTTTTTGTATAGCATAGCGCACGTAACTGTATTAAATGTGTATGCAAAATGTACATACTTTTACTTACTTTATGTTCTAGAAAGCAAGGAAACTACATTGAAATTATAATAATTCATGAATAATTACATTGACTTAATGAATATTAATTCTTTTAGAATTACTAAAATAAATTCGAATGTTATTCTTATTTTAAATTCGAACCGTTATTTTTGCAACGAATTAAAACATAATTTATTATTTTTGTCTCTAATCAGCAGTACAAAGACAATGATAAATAAAAATGTAATGAATAACAATGAATTATCTAATATACTCGTAAAATGTAGTAGATATTCATAAACACAGAAAAATCTGTGAACAATACACTGCATCTGTGTTTGCTATGCAACGTTTGTTTATTTTTGACATAAAGGCAAACATATAACATTTATGCTTGCATGCATGCTTCAAGTAATGAAAAAAATGTAATTATAACAAGAACCGAAAGAAAATTAAAACAGACGTTGCGTGCGCGATGTGGAGTGAAAAAAGTATAACGCTTATGTAACAGATGGCGGTAACAGACCAGTTGGTAATACGTAGGGTTGTCAAGTAAGTTTTTAATTAGGTAATAGTGGTCGAACATATTGCTAACTCGATAAATTGAATATGTTGCCGATTATCTTAGTACTAGAAGCAGTTTTTTTAAATTAAATTTTGGTGTTAACGTTATAGGGTCTATCCATATTTAACTGTTAGACCCTAGACCGGCGCTTCCGGTCTTTGGATTGTTTCTGACTGTGACCTCACAGTCAGAAACAATCCTCTGGTGTACAATTGGCAGGTCTTTAAACTTTTAAAACATGGAAGTGTTTTAATATATAAGTAAATAACTGATTGAATAATATTACATCATACTTAACTGACTAAAATTTAAGTTCTTACTTTCTACGTAGCCTTGGTTTCTTTTGTTCTTCTCTGAAACTCATTACCAATGCATAGCAGTCGTCGTATTTTAAACGCTTGATGCTAACACAGTGATATCAAAAAACAGTAATTTTAAGTACTGCCAACCCTAGCTACAACAGAAAAGGTTCGATTTAACAGTGAAATTCATAGATAATTTGTTCTCTTTTTGAAAGTAATTGTCTTGTCGCGTGTCATACTAATTCCTGGAATAACTGATATTTTTATGAGTAATATCGATAATGATAAAATTGTTGTTTTTTATCGATATTGAGACGTAAATACTCATACCCAAATTACCATAACTGTAACTGGTTTCCTTGTATAACGTAATAAAAAAATATTGAAATTAATTTTAAAATGTTAAATAAAATTTGAATACAGGTGTCGAGACATAAAGTTGCTAGTTTTTTTTTAATGGTGTTTACTTATAACGAGCCTGAAATGCATTAACAATAGCGGAAATACCACGGCTTTCTTGCTGTCGAGGTTTCCAATGTTAAATAACGTAATGTAATAAGTATTATGATGGTATCTGCGTAAATAGGAAGTTTACAAGCAATGCCGCTATGCAAGAAATTTAATATTTAAATTATTTATAAAGAGGAAAACATTTATCTGACCGTATCTGTAGAGGCCAAGGAAAAATATTATTAAAAAATTTACTGGGCCAAGGGTAAAAGGCCTCGGTACATAACCAGTATTGTTATTAAAAAAGTTCATGGTACGTCGCACTGACAAATGGACCATAGCGTTCTTAATTCAATTTCAAATATTTTTTTGCAGTTGACAAGTTGATGTCATAATAATTATTACATCATATTATCCGACGTTAAACAAATAAAACCACGCACTTTTAACTGTTAACTTTTTTTTTTACATTTTTTGCTTGCATTTTTTTAAAGTTGCACGACAGTTTAAAACTGGCTTGATATTTTGTTCAGTACTTAATTTTAAAATTATTTATTATGTACCTAAGTAAAAAAAAATAAAAATATACAAACAATCATGTTCACTTACATGTATAAAGTATAGTCACATCGACAATCAAAGCTTAACTGAATAATTCAACATTTAATCAAAGAGTTTATGAAGTTATTAATAGTAATCAATAGCTACATTGGTGATTCTACCTCTTTACTGGATTGTCATTTTTGACAGCGTGAATGACATAAATATTCGTTTAAAAAATTACACACTGAACTTTTGATCAACTTATCCTTGAAGCCAAACAATCTTATTTTATTTTAAACCGACTTCAAAAAAGGAGGAGGTTCTCAATTCGACTGTATGTTTTTTTCTTATGTTTGTTACCTCAGAACTTTCGACTGGGTGAACCGATTTTGATGATTCTTTTTTTATTTGAAAGCTGGTGCTTCCCGTGTGGTCCTATTTCAATTTGGTCCAGTTCTGACAATAGCATCCATGAGAAAACCATATATGAGTCTTTTATGGAATAGTTTTAAAGAATTATTTTTAAATACTTAGCAGTATTTAAAAAATAATTCTACGGGTCACGTATTACTAGTATTTTTGCAAACCTCTCTAGCTAAACGCAACCCGCTATATTTAAAGTTACATGCCCTCAATATGGCACACCACCACGTTTGGTTTTTAGATGGTTCGATGCCGAAACCTTCTTAGCCATTACGCCGCCATTTTAAGTACATCTAGATTAATGTCTGAACTATGAACTGGCATTTAAAATCTAGATCAACCTCGCCTATGATTGTCTCATTAATCTATAATTCGAAGTAGCTTGTTGCTCAACCGGTTACCGTTAAAACACGATCTGTAACAGAGTATTATATAAGACAGTGTTACGACTCAAAGCCTTTTAATCCTTAACGAATGCACAAATTACAAGATATCACAGTTGGTTATAATCTTAAAATGGCGTCTAGAATTATTATTCTATTGTGATTTTGTTTGAAGGATTAATTTCGGATTGTGTTTCTTAAGGTGTTGAACAAGTATAGAGCTTATATTGAAGAATATAAAACTAAAATGAAATATTTATAATTTTTATTCGCATTATACATTTATTTATAGCAGCGCCCTACGGTTTCACCCGCGTAAGTCCCGATCCCGTTATAATATCTGGATAAAGAGTAGCCTATATGTTAATCCAGGTCTGCAGCAATCTACATACTGATTTTCATCGTAATCGGTTCAGTAGTTTTGGCGTGAAAGAGTAACAAACATCCATACATACATACATTCTCACAAACTTTCTTTCACGTTTATAATATTAATAGCATATGCGTTTAATGCAATAATTAACAACTTCAAATTAAAAAATATTAAGAAGTATTGTTGTACTAAATAGGGATAGCAAATATTCAAACTTTTATTAGAAAACTTATTTGTAGTAGAAAGGGGACCCTGAATTCTATAGATATCTTTAAACAGAAGACCATCTTGGACTCTACTGGCGCATACATAGCTATTGGTGTCAAAAAACTTCATGGTATATGATATTGCTTGTGTTGATAGACACCGATTACTATCTGGCGGAACGTGTGCTTTTTTGCGAACTTAGTAGTATAAAAAATATATCGGGCATATTTCAGACCTCTACAACCGCAACTAGGTATTTCTTTACCGAAATTCAGCACAACAATGCAACTCGACCCAACCCCGGAGACAAACAGAGGACTTAAGCTTTTTAATCTTCACACATACAGTACACACTTCACCACAAAGGCCCTACCGAGAAAACAAAGCAAAATGAATCAACAAATGGTCTATTGTCTATGCCTCCGTAAAAAGGTGTTCCCAATTATACAACCTAAGGGAAGTTATTACGTTTCACAACCGGTTGCAACTGTTGGGTACATAACTGTAGTTAGCCTATTGTCGCAACCTAGGAAGTGTTGCAACCCCGGCTATATGGTCGGTTGGTATCGATAAAAATCACTAAAGCGATTATTCGATTGGGCACAGATTTAGTGATTAAATCGATACTTATTATGATTAAATTCGATTTTGAAATCATTTGTAATTGTTCAGTTATAAACAAATACGTATGACAATATATGAATACAAAAGACGGGCCTGTGTGTGTAGTGTAGTGGTTAGTGATCCTGGCAGGTGAGATATAGGACGTGGGTTCGATTCCCTTCCAGGAAAAATAATTGTGTAATGAACATGATCGTTTGTTCTGTGTCTGGGTGTAATTTACCTATAATATCTATTTAGTCATATATTTATAAGTATGTTTATCAGCAGTCTGGTTACCATAGTACAGGCTCAGACAGGCATGGTACAGGTTAAGAGATTGAAGGCCGCCAAGTGATTTTTATAGTAATACTGCTCAATCCTATTGGTCTTAGCGTGATGATATAGCCTATAGCTTTCCTCGATAAATGGGCTATCTAACACTGAAATAATTTTTCAAATCGGACCAGTAGTTCCTGAGATTAGCACGTTCAAGCAAACAAACAAACAAACTCTTCAGCTTTACATATTAGTAAGTATAGATTAAACAGAACTATTTCATTTATCCTATCATTAAAAACCCGAAACAATAATTACATATAATTATTATACGTACATACATACATCGCTGTAAAATCTTTCGCAGAAACTCGTTTTTTAAATTAAAAAATGAGGTAGTTTCGGTCCATGACCTCTTTGGTAATAAAAAAGAAGATGCATTTTAGGGTTGCCACGTCATCGTCGTACATTAAGGAAAAAATATGAACAAATTTTTTTTTTTGTGCTAACCCAGACACTGGTATGGACAGTCTTGTTGTAAAAAGCCAATAAACTAATAAAATGCCGATACCGACACGATGTTTTCCAATTGCACCACCCGAGCCTAAACCCAGTAACCACTTTTTTTTGTGCTTTGAGTTTCATAACTATAGGTATATTTATTATTAGTGCTAAAAATTTAGGGTTGTCATTCTTTTATACAAATAAAAAATAAGTAGTATGATGTCCAGTAATGGCATGGTTATGGCAAATGACGTCACACTTGCACTGTCTTTTGCCTATATTTTTTTCTGTATCCCTGACAACGAGCGTGCAAAATTTTATGAAGATCGGTTTAGTAATTAAGTCTTGAAATCGTAACAACCAAACATACAAACAAACTCACATTCACGTCTATAATATTAGTTAGGATATGCTATTTTTGTTTAACATAGGTAAATATTTGAAATCACAGATATACAAAGCATTCACTTATTTAGAGAAGGCACTTAGATGACATCGTCTGCAATAGGGAATAATCTCTGTGTCATTAGGGATTTTACCAGAACACTATTCGCGGACGCAAAATTAAATTCAACTTTTTTGTGACTATGTGAGTCACAAAAAAATGTTGTATATAATATTCTCAAGTGGGGTTCGAAACCATAAGGTTTGAAACAGTAGTTACACTTTTGAAAACACCCTGAAATATATTTTTTTTCGCGACAGCCCTGACTATGTGTAATGTTCAATCCTTGTATAGAGTATCCGTTATGTCGAAGCATGACGAAAGTTGTTTAACTTTAAAGAATATAAATTATTTATTGCATGTTTCAGTATGTAGGCGTGTTAAGGAAACGTGTTTACTTGCTTATAACATAAATATGATAATAATAACATCCTGTGATAAATTACACGGCGCCATCTTGATTCCTGACCCAAGTTAAGCATAGCTTGTATTATGAGTTCTTAAACACTCACAAACATATTTAGATAAATATATTTTTTATTATACATACATTATATTATATGATATTAATGACTGGCTTGTTGGTCTAGTGATTAGTGACCCTGACTGCTGAGCCAGAGGTCGTGGGTTCGATTCCCACCCAGGACAAATAATTAAGTGATTAGCATGATCATTTGTTCTGTGTTTGGGTGTAATTTATCTATAAAATGTATGTATTTAGAAATATATAAGTATATTTATCAGAAATCTGTCATAGTACAGGCTCTGCCTAATTTGGGATCAGACGACCGTGTGTGAGATGTGTCAAGTTATTATTATTATGGTAGATAAAGTATCCAGACTAGAATATTAGCAATAAGTTGGCATCGTTAGCATCCTTACTTCATCTCAAGTGACACTGGCTACAAATTTTCGTATGTCACTAATTTCAAATAAAAAAAAATAGTGTTTGTAAAGTCGGTTTACGGACAATAATTTTACGTGATAACTTCATAAGAAAACAATGGAAGAGAGATAGATGCGTCACAAGCCGAACGTTTAGGCCGATCGTGCCTTTCTATCACTTGTTCGCTCTCGCTCGAACGTGACGATGAGTCATGCTTTTTCGTGCGTGCAGCCGGCGTTCATCGATTTATAAGACAAATTGTTTTTTTTTGCCGGGTAATCTTGTTTTGGAATTTTTTATAAGTAAGTATCTTGTTATATTTACGATCGTTTATCTCTGTATCACCTTAGGCTGACTGTTATAGTACACAGGAAAAAGTTTAATAAATATTTGGATTGTCTGATGGATTCCAGAGTTGGAATTTTTAGTTTTCCCAAAAAATATCCATTCATCTATGTTATCAGTCCACCCAACCCACGCTCAAACTTAATATAAATCCCTGCATTATACGATGCGTTGGACTTTGTACTACGCTCTTTGTATTGCAGTGCATTCCATAATTTCATTGCATTCCACAAAGCGTTAATGGTATATAATCGTTCACGCCAGTAACTGTTAAATAATTCATGTACTTATTTATATAAATATTATAAATACAAGGAAACCGGTTTTTACAATTATATAAACGATTTATAGTGAAAATGATTTAACTATTGATGTGACATTTAGATTTAATATTAACACTTCATTTCCTGATAAAATGTTATAAATTGTAAAAGTGTATGGAGTTGTTTGTATGTTTGTTACACAATTATGTCGTAGCCGCCGAACTGATGGGAATGAAATTGAGGCACATAGCTAAAATCACATAATGACATAACACAGTTGAAGTCGTAGACGAAAGTTAGTTAAAAATAAAGTTAATAAAATAATAATAATATTTCTTTCAAGTAATAAATGCAATATCTTTTTTTATATTAATTTGAAATATATATGATTGTTCTACTTTTGAATAATGTTTCACATTGTTCCATTTTCAAATTTAAAAATAGAACACATGTGCTTCGATTATTAAAACTGATTACTATTTTAATTTTAATTTTAGATAATTTCCTGTTGGCCTTAATGAGAGGTTTCATATAAAAACGGACTGACTCATAGGTAGGACTCGTTGTAAAAGTGAATGGGAACCTTGGAACAATCTAGAACTGCATTATTAGGGCGCTACTTAAGTGTTAAGTATGTATGATTTCTTGGAAGTCTTTGAATACGTTTAGCATTTAGGCTTACCTCAACAGAGCAAGCTTCAATTTTGTATTGAATTTTTGGTGCTTACCAAACTACCTGTGCCCGCGACTTCCGCGTGGAATAGTGTATTTATATCTAATCAACAGTCTAAAAAATAAGTTTCAAGCTTCTAGCTCTAAATATGACGATACTTCCATACAACTTTTCATCCCCACATTTCAACCCCTTACACCCCTGTTTCGCATTAAAAAGTAACCTATATCCTTTCTCAGGCTCTAGACTATCTGTGTACCAAATTTAATTTAAATCAGTTCAGTAGTTTTGGCGTGAAAGGGCGACAGACAGACAGACAGTATTACTTCCGCATTTTACAGAAGCAACATGTGTTGTCCTTTTTGAAAAGAGTTTTTACTTCCTGATTTTCATGCATATACTATAAAAGCAAGAGTGGTCCATGTACCTGTTTTTAAAAATAGAATACCTTATTATAACCGTCATTTTGGTCCAATGTTATTGGCTAAAGGTAATACTGAGCGGCAACATCTTCGAAAGTGGAACAGTTGTCGTCAGCATGCCTCTTGAATACAAACCATTAAGATTACAAGCCCACAGAGATTTGCGACACTATTAATTCAAAGCCATCCGTTAAACGCATCACGTTGGTGTTATGTAAACGCGTGGCTTGTTTCGTAAATGTTCAACTTTATGTGACGTTAAGTTATGTGTCTCAGTCATTTTATGGATGGGTATACAGAAGTATAAGTATTTATTATCAAATGTAATTGAGGGTGATCGAAACAGGCTAAAACTGCTAACAGCTATACACATTAAAAAAATAAGTGTCAAAAAACGTTTCTAAATTCAAAATAAGAACATAATTTTAAAAATCAAACATGTCAACAACGTCAAATTTAGATTTCAGAGTTAATCTTCATATCTCAGAAATAGACGCCGTGACGCTGTTGCGCGAACCCAGCCTTACCAAGAAGAAAAAAGTCTCGGGCCGAATTACATACGAACAAACATACATTAGATCCTTAATAAAATGCAACTTTGTTACAAAAGTATATATTCATTCCATGTTACGAACTCACCAAATGCTTGTCCAACTTGACATTAATGTCAATATGGCTAGCATTCTGTCTTCAGTGTTGTTATTAAAGTGTTACTAAATAAGCTCAAAATGTCAAGAATATGAAGTTATCCAATCGCTGAGTACATGTTTTAATTGTTTGACATTTAAACAGGATACTTGGCTGTATAAATAGAGAACAATGCACATACTAAACTTGGTATAATTAAAAAAGTCACTGACGCAATTCAAGGTCTCCTAAATCAATTAGGAATAAAAAAAAAAAAGAGATTAGAATATTTTTCTAATCTCTTTCAATTCAATTTCAATTTGAAAATTAATCATTGCCAGAAGTTGAATTAAGTTTTTATCGACGCCGAATCCTTCAAGGCTCCGCACAAAAACTTTTTAATTAATAAAGGAAATGACATTTAGTGGCATTTCGTTTTTTTTTTCAACGACTGACTCATGCGACAGCTGGCGTCCAGCTGTCAAGTATAATTGAATATCAAAAAGTTTGGTTATTTGAGGTTTTAAGTTTATTTGTGAACATTAATGTTAATAAGTAAAAATGATTGTTACTGTGTTGTTAAAAATTATCTGGGACCTCACATCTACATGTACACCAGCATTTTGATTGTCCCGTTCGATTCCTGATCAGTATAAATACTTGTACTGTGTAATTACTTAGATATGAACTTACTAATAGACTATATAAGACTGGCCTGTTGGTCTAGTAGTTAGGTATCCTAACTGCTGAGCCAGGGTCTTGGGTTCGATTCCCACCCAGGACAAATAATTGTGTGATGAGCATGATCATTTGTTCTATGTCTGGGTGTAATTTAATATGTATGTATTTAGTAAGTCTGACTGTATTAGTACAGGCGCACACAGTTTGAGATAAAATTGTTTCTGGGTTTAACAAATTTATTTCAATTACAGTTTATTATCATAATTCCTTTTATAAAACCTTTCTAGAATATTTACCGTGCTATTGCAAAACGTCAGCACCGAGCATTACGTATTACTTTCATCAAGGAAATGCATTCGATCCTCTTTAATCGAGCGAATGAGCATTTGTCACGACTCACGACTGTGTTCACAGCTTTCTAAGATTGGAAAACCAAATAATAATGTTCTGGGATCAACAGATCAACGTCTTCCTGTCCTTTTCATTGCAAACGGCTTTGGGTTACGGTTGGCTGGTTTATTTTATAGCCAGCCAGCCTGACGCCAACTCTTCTTGTTCTTCGTCGTTTTAAGACGGGAAAGAAGGAAGAATGTAAAGTTGTATGAGGAAAAATAGGTAGGGAGAGGAACCTAGAGTAAGGGATACCGCAAGTCGCGGATGGAGAACGAGATCGAGACTGCAGTAGCTCGCAAAGGCCAGGGTTATATACCCGAATGTCCTGTATTTCCTGTGATTGCAGAGGCCACTAGAACAGGCCACAGGAGCTGGCAAACAATAATATTCTAGGAGATGTTAGCATAGAAACTAAGCATTGCGTTGACTGGCCTGTTGGTCTAGTGGTTGGCGACCCTGACTGCTAAGCCAGAGGTCGTGGGTTCGATTCTCACCCAGGACAAATAATTGTGTGATGAGCACGATAATTTGTTCTGTGTCTGGGTGTAATTTATCTATAATATATATGTATTTAGAAATATATAAGTATGTTTATCAGCGGTCTGGTTACCATAGTAGAGGCTCTGCCTAGTTTGGGATCAGGGCCGTGTGTGAGATGTGTGAAGTTATTATTATTATTGCTTTGGCTATGCGTTATAGAACACAGATAAACATACATAACGATTATATAAGCATTTAAAATAGCAAGAATTTTTCCACTACCATCTTCCAGAGAGTCTGAGTATCTGAGTGGCATCAGAACCTCTGACATCACGATAATATGACGTTTCATCAGTTCAGCTCGCTCCGGTAGTAATTCATCTTTTGGTTGGCAAATGCAGGAAACTTTATTTATATTATATTTTGGAGAATATTTAAAAATGTATGTATATGAAATAGATTACAAAAAACTTATTTCACATAATTGTATTACACAACTTTAATATGTCTAGTGTAGTGCAAATTAGGGCTGTCACTTTGTGTCATTTTTTTTAATCGTCATCAAATTTTTTATTTTTTATAATACTAAAAACGTACGCATGCATGTAACAAGCATTAAATGTTTTTATTTTAATTTCATATAAGATTACTAGTAACTTACGTCACACGAGTTCCAGTTTTCACGTTCACCCTTCGAGGTGGGTGGAGTTTAGACAATACTTAACTATTGTATTAAAATAAGCGTAATATAATAATATAAATAACTAATAATAATAATAAAATAAACTGTCTCCCAAAAGCGTTTTTTTCCATATTGAGTTTTTTTTTTACTAAGAAAAAAGATCATCAAAACAGTTGATGCAGTAGGTTAAAAGTGTAAAGTTACATAAGTTCCAACTAAAAAACAATTGTATTGAAAAAAAGACAAGAACTCGCAAGTGACACCCCTGATATTGCAAGTTTGCAACCGTGTAAAGGTTACTCTAATTGGCTACTATTAAGCGCAGCGAATGCTACTTTGCTGATTATGGTTGAGTCATGCCTGAAGTAAAAAAAATATATAAATGTATGACACATTTGTTGGAAAAAAAATATTTTTGTGGTTTTTATTGTGTAATTCGTAATAAGTAGTTATTTTGTGTCTCTTTAGTTTATGTCCCTTGCGACACAGTTACAATATCAATTGCGAGTAAGTGGTCATTTTATTAATAACCCCCGACTCAAAAGTATATAGTTATAAGTTTAGTATCTGTGTGTCTATCTGTGGCGTCATATCTCCTGAACGCATGGACAGATATTGATTTTTTTTTGTTTGAAAAGTAACTCGATCGATAATATTCTCAGCTATAATTTAAAAAAATTGTTCAGCTGTTTGACGATCATTAGTTTTTTTCAAATCTTTGAACAGATTTTGAGTCTTTTTTATATAGCTAAGTTATCAATTAAGCACACGTTTCTTCTGATTTTTAGTTCAGTAACAGGACAACCTCGTTCATCAAAAAAAAAAAAAAATATTTTTATTGAACCTTGGATTAATTTTGGGACAACCCTGTATCGTCCTACATAGCTCTATCTAGATATATGAGTTGCTTTCACTTTTGTAACGCCTAACTGACTTCCGCGTACATTATACAGGGTGAATGTTTACGTTTCACTAACTTTCACATGCAACTTCGCCTGGTTTCAGCGTGAAGTAGTAGTGCGTAAATACTGACACACACACACGCATAAAAACCTTTCACACATTTATACAAATATAATAAAGGTGAAGAATTTTTTTGATTGTTTGTTTAAACATGCTAATCTCTGGAACAATCAATCAGATTTGAATTTATACTTGTATTGGATAGAATATTAACTGAGGAAGGTTATAGGCTATGTAACATCACGCTAAGACCCTTAGGAGAGCAACAGTGAACGAAAACGAAACTTGGTATGTAGATAGCTGGAGACCTGGATTAACGCATAGGCTACTTTTTATCCCGATATTCCCACGGCATCGAGACTTACGCGGGTGAAGCCGCCGGACGCAGCTAGTCCCACTAATATTAAAAATGTGAAAGTTTGGATGGATGGATGGATCGATGGATGGATGGATGTTTGTTGCTCTTTCACGCAAAAACTACTGAAACGATTGCGATGTAATTTGGTATGTAGATAGCTGGACACCTGGATTAACGCATAGGCTACTTTTTTTCCCGATATTCTAACGGGATCGGTACTTACGCGGGTGACACCGCGGGACGCAGCTAGTAGATTATAATTCCATAAACATTTCGTCCTGCTTTTAAGTCAGACTGTGACCACGGCCAGTGCAACGTGGTCGAAACGTCAGGCAATTCCAAAGTATATAATAAACGCGATCGCATTAATTCCCGTAACATAATTATATGTTCGTCTACCTGGTTTCCTGTCCCGAAACAATAAATTATATTTAAATAATGTATTTTTATTTAATTTTTTTTTATCCTTGGACGATTTTTGTAACCACATTGCTTCAGTATATTACAATTAAAATTATTTATGCAGTAAGTCTAGTTTTTGGAAGTTGTTTAGTAATATTACGCTCGTTTCTGTGAAATCCAAAACAGTATGACTAATTTAGATAGAGAGAGAGATAGACAAAAGGACTCGTTTTAGGTCAAGTCTATATTAGTCCTGTTAAGAAGTTGGTGTCTTTAGCATCACAATGGTTTACCAAAAAATATATGTTCTGTTTCGATTGTCTCTTTTTCTTTCACTTTATCGATAGAGACGAAAGATTAATTATCAATGTCAATACAAAAACATTAAAATTGAAGTGTCTGTTTGTAATGTCAAAATAATAGTTTTTTTTAAGCTCATACACTTATTTGCACGATACCTATGCCTAAAAATTCGTATTTAAATTTTTTGTCTGTCTGTTTGTTGCGGCTGATCTCCGGAACGGGTTCACCGATTTCCACGGGACTTTCATTGGCAGATGGCTGGTGTTATAAGGAGTAACTTAGGCTTAGACTTTTATTTTGGAAAATTAGGAAGAAAGAAAATTAAAAGAAAATTTTTGAAGAATTAGGGTTGCCCGCAAAATATATAAATAACGTGGAAACTCCTAGTTAATAATACAATAACAGTTAGTACCTTTACCTTAAAAAAACTGTTTGCATTTTTTTTTTTATTACAACACAAACATTAAACCCTGACCTAACCCTTCCCTCTCCCTCTCTTCCCCCCTTCTTCCCACTCCCCTATTCCCACCTTAAAGGCCGGCAACACATTTGTGACTCTTGAGTTGCAGGTGCCCATGGGCGGTGGTAGTCGCTTACCATCAGGTGACCTGTCTGCTCGTTTGCCCGCTAACCCATAAAAAAAATATTAAAAGAAACAGCTGTTTAGCCTTTGTTGTTTTATATATATGTATATAATATTCATATATGATATTAGATTAGAAATGTAATCACTATAAACGCTAATGTTAGAAAGTGGATAATAATTATTGGACAATATTTGCTTTCTTGAATATATTTGCCATGTAAAAGTGCCGGTAAAAGTGAATGGTTTCCTAGCAAACATCATAAAATCAATATTGATAGACCAAGAAAGTCACACACATGCAAATTGTATACGAAAGAGCAATACATTAACATGACAGTAAATTCAAGAGGTTCTATAGATGTTAAAATGTGTTGTCATCCTACAAAATAAAAAACGAATACTATCGTTAGTTCGGGTAACATTGACTTATTAAAAAAAACCGACTTCAACAAAAAAAACTATTCCATAAAAGACTTATATATGATTTTCTCATGGATGCCATTGTCAGAACTCAACCAAATTGAAATGGGACCACACGGGAAGCACCAGCTTTCAAATTAAAAAAGAATCATCAAAATCGGTTCACCCAGTCGAACGTTCTGAAGTAACAAACATAAAAAAAAACGAGAACCTCCTCCTTTTTTGAAGTCTGTTAAAAAGTTACTTGTTTAAAATTCTAATTCTAAAACTATTAATGCACTTGAGGATCATGAAACTACTATATCGAAAGAACTATGCAGCTATCTGTCGACCCGTTACAAAAACGAGGTCAAGGTAAATTAAAGATGGACACGGCTCCTACACACCACTTCGAGATAATTATTTGACAGTTGGCCAGGTACTAAGACTTCCTAGTCTATTTGGTTCCCAGCCATTTCGTAAGCGTGACGCAACTTTTGTTTATTCGGTTCATTTCCGACAAAACCATGGCACAACAAGAAAAAATTAGAATTACCAGGACCGGACACGATAATTTCGAAGGACCGGATGACACTTTCATATGACGTCATGGTTTAGTATCTTAATTGGATATATCATTATTATTGGAATGGCCTGTTGGCCTAGTGGTTAGTGACCCTGACTGCTACGCCATAGGTGGTGGGTTCGATTCCAACTCGAATCTGGGTGCTCTTTGTGTCCGTTGTTTGTATGTTTGTAAAGTCCCCTGCGACACAGGAGTCATTCATAAAAAAGAAATATACGAAACGTTTACCTAACCTGGATAAGATACAAGTGAATTTTGAGCCTAGCTCGAAGGACCATGTTATATATTCCGCCCGAACCACCATCCTCTTGAATCGTCGCAGAAACACCTATAGAGTCCAGACACTCTTACTTAAAGTGTTCGAAAATCTTAATACTGTATATTACTAGAGTTATTTAGAATGTAAATCGTGAACATTTCAATACGTTCACTTACGTTGCAAACGTTAATGATGACTCGATTGTGAAAGGCGGTCAAATAATTGCAATATATCATTATTTCATATCCTAGTTTGATAGAACATTAATAGCTTTTAGCAATATATCTATCTATATCTAAATTTCGCTCGCATATTTTTTCTTTTCCAAAGCTATTACTAACATGTAGCGCCGGCCTTAGCACTTGATTAGGGCAGAGCGAAATTGTATAATAGCATCCTTTGGTTGAAGACTTTTTTTAAATGGCTTCTAAATTATTTGTTTTCGATTTTTTTTTTGCATTTGACTTTTTAACGCACATATTGTTTAAAAATGTTAGCTTTCTGCACTTCTTCTATATATAAACTGTAAATATTCCAAAATTCACGTTACTACGTTCGCGAAATTTTCTTAAAAAAGGGTACAAAGAATTCTCTTCACGTATTAATATAATGATAACATTAGTTAGAATTAAGATACGTAGATAAACGTAGAACTGAAATTCATTAGATGTAAATCATTACCAGATATTTATATTACTTTGAATGCATTTGAGATGGCACGATCTAAAAAGTCAATTCATTCAAAGCCTTGAATAGACGACGGTGGAGCCTTGGTGAACCTAACCATCAAGAAAAACCCAAAATTATGTACGGATGTCTTCCATTTTGATCGGATGGTTGCATTAGACCACAAATCTGCTATCAGTATAATTAAATTAAGGTTTAACATAGCATATTGTTTACGTAAAATTTGTAAAAATGACTCTGAAAATTGCCTAAAATGTACAACAAAATACAGAGTGCCAATAGAGCACACATGTTGCAATTATTTCACAATGCATTTAGACAACAATGAGTAACTGTACATATATGTACAACAGTACGGTTTTTCACCTGGCCGTGATCCAAAAACTTTTGAATCATTGTCCATAGAAATTGGCCGTGTGAATTTTCTGTACAAAACATAATTAACTGCAGTTACAATATATTAGGTATGCCTAGCTACCATATTATTGAAGTATGTTATATCGTCTATATCTATAGCTAATTAGACAAGCTAAATTAATACATATAGTTATTTCGATTCTTCTTCAGTCTTTGCCCACGAAATCACCCGCATTAGTTTAGATTTTGTTAATAAATTCAGTTATCAAATCATATAACAGGACTTTTCGATTAAAAGTAACCTTTGTTCCTTTGGCATTCCTGACAAAGTTCATGATTTTCGGTTGATTATTTAATTCGTGAAAGCATGACAAACAAAACATACAACCGTTGCCCGCAACTTCATTCGTGTGGAAATTCACACCTAATCCAGGGGAATCGTACATTTTTCAATAAAAGTCTACATATGTGTTACTCCAGACTTTAGATACCCTATTTCTGTGCCAAATTTCATCCAGATCAGACCTTCTAGTGTGATTGATTAACAAACATCCATCCAAATTTTCGCATTTATAATAGTAAGTAAGATTAGGACAGGATACTATATAAGTAGGTTTTTATTTCAATAAACTAAACTTTATTTTATCTTTTCAGATTTCCCTGCCATGTGCTTCGCCTCAACCCGTTGCGCTACCGTAGAGCCTGGCAATGAATGGGACCTGGCTCCCTTCTGTGGTCGGTCCACCTGCGTGGTCAGCGAGGACACACCTCCGAGGCTGTTGGAGCTGGTTGAAGACTGCGGACCTTTGCCCCTGGCTAACGAGAAGTGCAAACTTGACACTGGTTAGTAATACTCGTAGTAGAAATAGTTATAAATTGTAAAAAAAGACAATATACACACTTAAACAAGTATGTTAAGATTAGTAACTGTAATCATTTGCCATCTGTCAGCCATTGCCATTTGGTGGCAATATCATAGTTAAACAGAGTTAAACTGAGACATTGTACAAAGGCTTTTACCAACTTCTTTTGCAACTTCTAACAGCGATTCCCTTTTGTTCTAATATTCTGTCTCAAAGAGTACGACTTTATTTACTATTGGGATGCCAATTCTCATACAATACGCCTAACAGAAAGTGATTAACTTTATCTTCTTTTATTTTCTTCGTATGGAGTCCCGCAAGGAACAATGTTGGGCCTCCTGTTACCTCCTTGGAATTTCGGGACGAACATTATAGAAAATAATTTAAAAAGATGCAATTTTTTGTAGGTTTTTCTTAGCTGGCACCCAGTTTAAATCGATCAAGGTATAATTTCAGATTTCTCTGCGTATTTGAGAGAATTTAATGCAGTCCGTAATTAAAATCTTTTTTTTTCTACGTGTGGACTCCCCTCGGGTACCACTACGCGCTAATACTCGACGAAGTGGGTATGAAGGAATCGAACCGACCAAAACCACACGGTGTTCTGTCACGAGTGTCTATGGCTGAGGGCTCAGGTATAACCTAGGAAGGAACTTTCTGGACCCCCGACAGACTGGACTACCTTCCCATAAAGCGAGGTAGTCTCGCAGTCGTAAGAACCGTGTCCTTTTCAGTTAAACCTATCGAATAATAAGGCAAAGAAAATCTCATTCCACAAAGACTACTTAAATATGTAAATCTTAATGTAATACATTTTTTAAATTACAGAAAAGACCAACAAGACCGCGCCCTTCCCTGGATGCTGTCCAATCTTTACTTGCGAAGACGGAGTCAAGTTAGAATACCCAGAACTCCCAACTCCCGCTCCTGAAGAGCCGAAGAAGGAAGAAGAGAAAAAAGCTTAAATAACACAAACATAGGGCATTTTACACAACTCTAAGGCGTAACTAACTCCTGCTATTGGTTGGAAATCACTCTGAAATGATTTTATTTTAAAAAGAGAATCTTATGTTATTGGCTAGTTTAAATTGTAGTTATGGAAAGTAGAATGCCCGTTTTGTATAAAATATTAAAGATTGGTCTCAAAATATCCTTCAGTATATAATTTCTTTATTTAATTTTTTTCTATTCTGTTTTATATAATGACTATGAATACTAAATACGTTTGGTTAAAAGTGAGTCAGAAAATTATTCTCTCCGTGTGTCACTATAACAATGGTTTAAAAAGTACATTTGTATTTCCTGGTTATTATTAAATTTACAAAAGAGTTCGGACAACACAGTCGAAAGCGATAGGTTGACGTAAATAATATGAAACATAGTGTTGTGATCAGTATGCTGTTGAAAAGTTTTTCAGAAAATATTTTCATTTTTTTTTTCAAAAATTTTTTTTCTAATTGTAAGGATTTTTTGTAAAAAATTTCAACAGTGTATATTATTTTTAGAGATTATCGGCTTTTTTACTTGAATACCTGCCTAATTATAATGTTTTGTGATATTGATAACATAGATAATAGAAAAGTTATTCAATAAAAAATACAAAATTTCTAGATATTGTTGTTTTATTTCTGAAAAATGCGTTTTTGGTTTAACCCACTAATATTATAAATGTGAAAGTTCTAATGGATGGATGGATGGATGTTTGTCACTCTTTCACGCAAACATCACTGAACCGAGTATATACATATATTTCAGTTAATTTTTCAATATAAGTTGCCCAAACACAGTCATCATCAGATACATACTGTAATAGCTCTTTGCTAGAGCAGATACCAAGAAAGATAGATCTATTTGTAAGGAGAGGAATAAAAAGATTATGCGAAGCAACTTAGGTTTTTTACTGAAACCTTTAAAATACAATAAAGACAAATAATCAGATAAGTTGTAACAACACTTTTAAATATTCAATATATCTTGAAGCTCCGCGTGACAGCGCAGGCTAACACGCACGCAGGCTTCTCAAACCCGAGTCCTCTTGTTTCTTCATTGTTCCATTAACTAGATTAATTCAAATACGAATTAAGAGCTCATGCTCTTCGCGACTTCATAGTCGCCAGCAGACTTTCGCGCGACCAAATAGTATTTATTCGTCAATCCATGAAGGTTGCAAGCGGGCGCGCGGAGTCCCATCAATACCTTGCTGAGGCTAGGTATGTATCTGATGATTTCAGTTAGTCTCATCAGTGGAACATTTTAAATTTTTTTTTAACATTGAGACACCGCGTCACATGGCCTTCTGATCCCAAACTAGGCATAGCCTCTACTATGGTAACCAGACTGCTGATAAACGTTACTTATATATTACTAAATACATACATTATATAGATAAATTACACCCAGACAAAACAAATGGCCGTGCTCATCACACAATTATTTTGGGAGTTGAACCCACGACCTGTGGCTCAGTAGTCAGGGTCACTAACCACTAGACCAACAGGACTGTCAGTAGTGTGAGTCACTGTGATCAGTAGAAGGCCTATAAAAATCCTAATCCCTGTTGTGTCCTAACCCCTGTGTAGGGGGCAGACGAGCAGGCTTGCCACTTGATGGTAAGTGACTACTGCCGCCCATGGGCACCTGCAACTCAAGAGTCACGAGTGCGTTGCCGGCCTTTAAGGTGGGAGTAGAGAAAGGGGAGGAAGAGGGGGAGGAAGAGGGGGAGGGGGAGAGGGAAGGGTTAGGGCCTCCGGTAACCTCACTCGCTCAGCGAAACAATTCAATCATTGCTTAACTGTCGGTTTTCTGTAAGGCCGTGGTATCACTCCGGTCGAGCCGGTCCATACGTGCCGAAGCATGGCTCTCCCATTGTAATACAAACATGTTATATAACATTACATTAATTTTTACATAGGCATGACAAATTAGCGGTATATCACTCGCAGTGATTTCTTCTTTATTATTATCATAAATGTCTCCTACTACTTATGAGTTCATTGAACATTCTCTATTCTCTAAAAATACTTCAAGTGCAATATCTTCTCTTAACAAACTGTATAAAATATTACAGTAACACTCTTTGTGTTACTGTAATATTTTATACTTTTTACTGTAAGTGTATCTGGGCCCAGCCCCTGAACTGAACTCCAAAAAGGCATAAAAAAGAATATTCAATCTTCACTATTTATGCCTCTCTAACAATCCCGAAATATAAATACACCTTTTCGTAACGCGTTGTTTACGTAAACATTTTTATGGTTTACGCCTTTGCGTTACGTTTATTGCTTCAATATCGTTGGATGACGGAGACATGGATGGATTCGATGAAGACATAGAAGATGAAATGTCATTATTGGCTAACGTGCATTATTTCGTGCTCTTTAGATCCAAATACAATTGGCGTAAAACTCACTTTCACTGATACTTTATTTCAGAAACCCCATTTAATAATATAAAAGTACCCATTTTTTGTTCATAAGAAAAACCACTCCTTAATTAACTCAGTATTTTATTCGGGAATAATGAATTTAATTACAATTAATAAATACACAATACGTTAATGATTGTCAACACTTTATAATACGTGTATATATAATGAACAGTACACCTAAAATCTTAATAATTGAGAAAATGAAATGAAAATTAATTACACACAACAGTGACATCTATGCAAGAATTGAAATGAAACACAAAAGGAAAAAAAGATACAGCTCAAAGCGAATACATCCTTAGTTTTACGTAACAGTCTATAAATACATTTTTAACTTCTCATCTAATCTAACATTGATTCCTTAACGTTACATGATATTACATATATGTATTTAAAACGTTATTATTTTTTAACTATACGATAAAATATAATCAACTATATTTTTAAAATCACATTTTTCCTAATTTTATAACATTTATATTGCACAAAATAGACACAGACCGCGATTATAAGTTACACCGTTTGAGCTGTTACCGAACGAAAACGAAGCTGTCAGCGTCACAATGGCGGTGACAAAGCGCGGGAAATATTTTTAATATTCACTTTGCAATGCAACTCATTTTCTGGGCCACAGTAACTATATTAATTGCGATTACATAATACATTCAATTATATACTTAAAAATAAATGTCTTTCAAGAATAATTACTCACTTCGCAGTAATTAGTAAAATAAAAAATCACTATTTCAAAAATCTCTATTTCGTATTATCAACTTCGTTAACATGCAATCGAATAATCGTGTCTAAGTATGAAAAAAAAGTTAGTGATTAGCAATTTGTGGTTTATAACACACAAGAAAAAGTATTTAATGCTACCTGTATATAGATAAAAAATAACCTTTATGTGCTATGTCGGTATCTAAATATTTATTTTAAATAATATTTCATGAAAATATATATCCTTGAAGGCTATTCAAATTAAAATGAATTGATATGTAAGAATTGTACATCACAATAATTTGGATTCGAACAGTTTAGATTTATGCGGAATAATTTATTTAGATTTAAAAGGTTTAACCCTAAATAATAGATTTTCCTTAAAGTTTTTTTTCGGATTGTTACTTGTAAAACGTAACACTGTCGAACTTTTCGACGGAGTTACGTTTCATTTCTTTTTATGAGCGAAAAATACGCTTAGAAAAGAAAAAGAACTTTAGTCTATAGTTCCGTTTCGTCAAGTCAAATCGTAAAAAATGATTACTGTGTCAATCAGTTCATAAATTTTTAATTGAAATATGAATTTAAAAATAACTTTGGATTGTAATAATTAAAAAAAATAACTTTACTGTATCGATAAAATTCCGCATTCACAAACACAAAACATGCTGTATTTAAGTAAAAAAATAGTTTATCATATTAAAAAAAATACTTTTCTTTGCTCAACTGTAAAATCGTAAAAGCAAAGTAGAGGTAGTACTCGGAAGATGCAAAAAATATTTATATTTTTTATTTACTTTAAACTTGTTTAAGGTTAAACATTTCACGAATGAGCAACCAGCTCGCATATGACTGTACGTTTGTGGAATGCGGCGTTGCAAACAAAATAATGACGTTACTTCATTCGAATTTTAAATTTATATTTTTTTATTAACTCACACACACATAAACATGTGTAAATACATATACGCCAACATTCAAGAGCCTGGCGAATTCGGGAATTGCAAACATTATAATGAAATACTTTAACGAACTTTGCATGACAACAATCAATACATTTTTCCTATTTTTATGTACATTTATTAGAATAATTCCTCTCATTTTGACCTTTCTTTTATACTTACAATATTATATAATATATACTACCGTACCAGGATATGCGTTAGTTTAATAACAGCTGAAACTAATCGTTTCTCTAAATCAGTTTAACCTTCTTCGTGTAGAAACCTTCACACGGTATCTCTGGTAGAAACGCAGATAGAAGTGCTTTCACTACCAGATAACTATACCGAAATATATATCAGAAATGTCAGAGACCTCTGGCAAAATCTGTAGCAATATCGTTTGTGTAGTTTGATTGATAATATATTTTATACAGGCGTCAGAGAAGCGCACTAATCAACCGATAGATTAGAGGAATTATTGTTAGAAAGTAGCGACCAAATGAATAGGTCTCGCTTAAAATTGTCTAAATTACATGTCAATATGGCATTAAAAAATAATAAATATTATCCTCTTTACTTCAGTAGTCTCAAAAAGTATTTAAAAATATTTATGTTGGTTTATTCACGCGAATTTCTACTTGTATTTAAATAGTAAGTTATATTTTACGTCTATGGTATAAACTGTCAAAAAACATGTGACAGGTGTCCGATGTTTTTTTTGTTACGAAAAAAATTATATACAGTTTATAGAAATCAAACCGATACACCTACCTATTAAAGCATACATAGTAAAACAAAATATTAAAATTGTATAGCAAAAATAAGTAAGAAGCATTCCGAAGGCGTTTGTATGAGACCTTTAAAAATATACATTTTTACGCATAAACACGAGAGTAACAAAATATAGATTTAAGCTATTTTTTATATAACAAATTGAGTGATTATCATAGACATATATAAGAATAGACCGCGCTAGTAATGGGACTATCGTATAAGTGGATGCGATAGATCGATAAAAAGAGAACGCAGCTATACGTGGTCCCTCTATTCTTGTCTAGGGCGTGTACGTGGCATGTGTGTGTATACGTTGACGCGCTGTGTTGATGCGCAATTATCACAACTAAAAAGAGACAGATGCCACGTATGGCAGCGTTCTCCTTTTATTCATCTGTCGCATACCACGCCCCCTTCTCCGGTGTATTTTTAAATGTCTATGGTGATAACTGTCTATTATGTTTATATTTTTAACTGGCAAGTTATATTTTAAATAGATAAGTGTTTATAAGATGTTAAAATGTGTAAAATGTTGGGTACATTAACACTGTTTAACGATTCTGAAAGTGGCATTCCTATTAATCAAGATGCAATATGCGCTATGGAAATGCTAATATAATATTAGGTTGACAATGCATGATAATAATGTACCTAATATAGTTATTTCGGTGACGGGAGGTAGCCCTACAAATCTGGGAAGTCCTTCACCCTTCAAAAGATCGTAGTAAATCAGTACTACTATTTCACCGGTAGTGGAAAATATATTTTTTTTCAATTAGAAGTTATAACTTGATGTCAAAAGTGCTAATGTAACCAACATTTTTTGTTATTTTTTTAATTCTAATTATTTTTAAATATCTTAACATTTATTTCGTCTTGACGTTTTCTCCACTAAAATCGGTTTTTGAAGCTCAGTTGGAGGATTTTTTAAATTAAAAAGTATTTTTTTTTTTAAATTTCACTTCTCGTTTTCTGCAACTAATGATAATCAACTTTGAACTGCCTAACATCTATAACAACAAGCTACACGGTACGTCTAAAATTACGCTAATTCTAAAAAACTTTTATAAATGTATACAATATTTTGGATTTTGATTCTCGTCAATACGTTTTTTAACATCGATTCCAACTACTTTTACGGAATTGAAGCTTTAACATGTAACAACAAGCATTTTGAAACTATTATTTTATTATCTTTAATATATACTTTATATATATTTAACAAAAAATGTTGCTACCAAGCTATCATCAAGTTGCTGAGTGAAAATTGATTTGTCCTCAGAAATGGCCTCACAACTTTGGGCTCTTATGTTTACCTCACCTAAAATTGACCAGCCTCATACATTTGCAACACTCTCTTATTTTTAACAATTAATTTAGAATCTGTACTTATTCCATTAAGCGATCAGAAAAAGCAAATTTTTGACACGTGACGTTTCTTTTTCCCAAAAACCGTGTTGTGTTTTTTATGTTACAATTTGGCAGTATGATATTTTTACTCTGATAATGATCACATTTTTTTTTTAATTTTCCTTTAAATTTTGCTGACATTGAGCAATTCAATTGCCGAATCGTGTATAACACCGGAAATTACGTATAAATAAATAGATTTTTCATTAAAAAAAAACACTACACATTTTGTGCGACATGAACTCGACTTTTCATTATGATTACTACAGTTTTAACAATTAATTTATAATTCTAACAATATTATTTATTAAAATTCTTAACACTCATCATCCAACCATCACTTATTATGTAAAACGTCAATATAGGTTGAAGGTTAGAGGTTCGTTTGAAATGCTTTATCGTTCACAAAATGATACCTATCTTGCGACAATAGACTTTTGCATACCATTAATTACATTCTTAGCGTCTGTGTGCGCTCATTAGAAGTATTTGCTGCAGCTAAAATGGCTGAAACGGAGAACGGTAACCTGCAACGTTTAGATATACCGGTTTTTAACGGTATCTCTATTTCTAAACCGGCAGTTATTTAATCGGTATATGTTACCAGCATTTAAAAGGTACCGACATTTCTAAGCTCTTTTTGAAAATACCCCAAATACCTACGCTACAAGAGAAAGGTAATTCCTATGATATCTACACAAAAGGCCCAAGTATTATCAAAACTTTATTCAAACGAAAAGCATTCCAAACAGCTCTGTTTTAGTAAAGTTAATGTTCAACATTTTGATTTCTCGTTTTTAGAAATATCACGATTTTTGATTTTATTTACTCATTAATTTATCTTTTTTTTTAAGATAGTCAAGTTTGAAAAAGTAGCGCGTGCTTGAAATATATAAAAATACAAAGAAAATAAAGAACTCAATTATATATTAAATGTTAATAAAAAAATATTTCTATGCGTAATAAAAATGTAAATAAAATAAAATTCGAATTCAAATTCTTACTAACTTTTGAACAAACTTCTTGCATTCATCTACGTAAATATTAATAAAAATTATTTTATACGTTTTTTTTAATATAAAAAATTAGAAGCAATCTCGTGCACGACGCTCAGACGAAGACAGATCAGAGAGATTCGTGTGCCATACAATTTTGTTAACTGTTCAGTCTTATGACGCTTTTGTTTCATTTTTATTTTTTATTTTTTTTTGTTTATTTTTCTTTTCGTTAACATGTTCACTCTGGCTTCAGGCGATGCCATTGCACGATGGTCTGTCGAGGCTTTGTAATCATATCCTGCCAGTGTTTCGTTTCAGTTGCCCCTGAACCGTTTTTACCTGAAAAGTAATAAAACGATTAACCAACCTTATTATTATTAATTTATTTTATGGTATAGGGGGCAAACGAGCAGACGGGTCACTTGATGGTAAATGACTACCGTCGCTCATGGGCACCTGTAACTCGAGAGTCACAAGTGCGTTGCCGCCCTTTAAGATGGGAGTAGAAGAAGAGGGGGAGGGGGGGAAGAGTGGGAAGAGGGGAGAGGGAAGGGTTAGGGCCTCCGGTAACCTCACTGACGCGGCGAAATGCAATGCAAGCATTGCTTCACTGCCGGTTTTCGGTGAGGCCGTGGTATCCAGCGGAATCGAGCCGGCCCATACGTGCCGAAGCATAAAAGAGTTCTTACATAAATTTTATAGTCCCCAGTAATAAACACGATTTTGTAGCGTTAACTTCGTTGACCAGTAGAACTTGAAAAGTCATTAAATGGACTTTTCGTATTACGACAAGTTACCATAGGACCACTGTAGCATTTTGTAGAGGTTTTTAAATTTATAACACGAATAGATGAAGAATTTTAGCTTTCACCACTTCTTCTGTATCAAGTATATCAACTATCAGTATTCCAAATATCACGTTCCTCCGTGTGCAAAATTTCTTTAAAATGGGGTACCAAGAATTCGTTTCGCGCATAATATATACAAGCAGGTAATAAACGCTGAAAATAAGTTTTTTCTTTGGAGCTACCAGTCGGATGGGATAACCAATACTTGGGGAATTCATCACGGCATCTAACATCACGCTATGACCCTAAGAGCGGAGCAGTGACCATCAACGTGGTTGAAATTGCGGGGAAAATATGACACAAGAATCCACTCACCAGCTAGCAATATTCTGCCAATCAGCTCATTCCTGCCAATATTATCGAAGTCCATGACTTGTACGTCCAAGGAGCACTCCCTTATCTTCTCCCATGGCACGTTGAAGGAGAAGGAGTCGTTAAATACAGGGTTCAGGGTGCACTTGAAGATGGCTGTCTTGCGTTTCTCTATGCGTTTGTCGCCGAACTGCAGCCAGACTTTTACGTAGGGGTCTGAAACATTGGACAGTGCTCATTAAATTATGTGTTACATAAGACCTTTTTTTAGTTTTCTTTATCACTACATAGTATAAATAAAAGTCGCTGCCTGCGGTCCGTCTGTCCCTATGTATGCTTAGATTTTTAAAATAACGCAACAGAATTTGATGCGGTTTTTTTAATAGATAGAGTGATTCAGTGGAAGATTTATATGTATAATACATGCATAATATAGTAGAGAGACACTGATAACTTTAGAGGTTTCTAATGTGATGTCGTAAATAAACACATTTTTTTGCGTTTACATTGCAAACGCTGACTAAACCTTACGAGATAGATCAAAATAATGTACCACAGTATTGTACACCTTAAAAAGGGTCTACAAAAAAGCCTGCGATGGTATATGTCTATCTCTTAGGGATAACCCACAATAACCATTTTTTATCCTTTACTTTTTACGAGAAATAATGGCTTATTTACGAAGCGATTTTAAGCAATACAGCATTAATCCTTATCCAATTAAGTACCTTAAATATATTGTGTATTTAATATAGATCAAAATGGCCTTTTACAGCATGTAATTTCAATGAATATTTTCGAAGATATTACAGATTTAAAATGCAGGGACATAGTGGTTGCGGTGGTACCGTGGTTAGCTGTGAACGTTGTATATAAAGACATTCTGTAGTATATTTAGTATCATCATTGCACCCGTGCGAAGCCGGGGCGGGTCGCTAGTTCTATTATAAAACAAACATTAAAAGTAAACGACTTGACTTTAGTGAAGTATGACGTCACAAATTGCAATGCCACCAAGTTTCTCCAGAACGCACTGTTTTAACATTAATAAAAAGACATTTATTTGACAGTCAATTGGTATAGAGTTCAAGCACATTGAAGTGGTATTTAAAAGTATTGTAATAATATATGTACTTAATATGTAGCATATTTTGGCCAAGTGCGAGTCAGACTCACACACGAAGGGTTCCGTACCATCATCGAACAAAAAATTAAGATCGAGTAAAAAAATCCAAAAAATCGCGTTTCTAGTAGGGGAGCTCCCTTTAATTTTTATTTTTATTATTTGTTGTTATAGCGGCAACAGAAATACACATTCTGTGAAAATTTCAACTGTTGACCTATTACTTATTAAATTTGATGTGTCTGTGTATCTGTGTGTCTGTCTATGGCATCGTAGCTCTCAAAGAAATTTACCGATTTAAGTAAGTTTTTTTTTGTTTGAAAGGCAGCTATTTTCTAATCATTAAAGGGTATTTCGAATCGGGGTTGTTTTGAATTTATGATTATTAGCATTTCTTACCCACCTCAATATTTTTGATTTAAGAATCATTTTTTTATTTCAGTAAATATTTTTTATTGAAGATGAGCTTGGAAGATAAAAAAAAATTGATTAGACCTTCATTTATCATAAAAAACTTTAATGAATTATATTAATCTTAAGAAAATTTCCTCATGAAATGTGTTTATAACAAATTTCAGAGATGTTAAAAAATTCCAACAATATTTCAGTCTCTCGAGTTACTGAAACCGGAACTCCTTCTTAATTGGACTTGGAATTCCAAGATCCGTATCGTGATTTATGTGTTAGGGACGTTTTACATTAGCCGAAACGATTTAGGCAACGCGCGACAGCCAACTCCATTTTGAAGACTTCTGACGTCATTTGCCTGCAACGTTAATTCCCGCTCAGTGCAATTATTTATATTTGCATTGGTCGG
Source organism: Euplagia quadripunctaria (assembly GCA_963859945.1). Lineage (NCBI taxonomy): Eukaryota > Metazoa > Arthropoda > Insecta > Lepidoptera > Erebidae > Euplagia > Euplagia quadripunctaria. Next base: position 6,934,075 of record OY982588.1, on the reverse strand, counting down.
GGTGTTTCTATGTATTATATGTATTTACCAAAAAAATATATATCTAAGTATGTTTATCTGTGTTTAAGAATTCACCAGAGCACAAGCTACGCTTAGTTTGGGTCTATCTAGCGCTGTGTATAGGTCTGGAAAAAGTCTTTTCGTATTTTTGTATGTATAAAATTGAAGAGAAATCTCTTTGGTTGCACTGTTTGTATCTGGCTGGTTTTAATATTAATAGTTATAGGACATTAAGAAAAAGCAAAATTAAAAGCAAAGTAAAAAGCACTTTCCCGCCATTTTTTAATTGTTTTTCTGTCGGCCACAATGATTGAATTTAATGAAGAAATTCGATACAATATTCTGAAGTTTTATTACAAAAAAGGGAAAATAATTTGTGTCGTTTATGGACCTAATGCAGTGTCAGTAAAAGTAGCACAAAGTTGGTTCAAGCGTTTTCAGTCCGGGAATTTTGATGTCAAATCTGCATCTCGCTCTGGACGCCATCATATGGATAAAGTCAATGCTATTTTAGAAAAAGTGGAGCAAGATCGGCATGTTCGTAATTACGGCATAGCCGAGTAACTGAGGATTGACCCATTTGAAAAAGTCTGGCTATACAAAAAAGCTCGATATTTGGGTGCCACACGAGCTCACTAAAAGAAACCTAATGAATCGTGTACTCATTTTGCGATTCTCTATTGAAACGTAATGAAACCAAACCATATTTGAAAAGATTGATCACTGGCGATGAAAAGTGTATCGCCTACGACAAGAACGTAAAAAAGGTCATAGTCAAAGGGTAATTAAGCTCCATAGACTGTAGCGAAACCCGAATTAACACGTAATAAGGTGATGCTGTGTGTACGGTGGGATTGGAAGGGCATCGGTCATTATGAGCTTTTACCGTCGGGCAAAAGCATCGATTCGGATCTCTACTGCCAAAAATTAATGAGACTCAAATAATAAATTAAGAAAAAACGGAAGGAATTGATTAACAGAAAAGGAATGGCCTTTCATCATGATAACGCCAGACCACACACATATTTGTCCACTCAGCAAAAATTGAGAGAGCTTGGTTTCACCTGTTTCGATCTCTTCAGAACTCTTTGGGTAGTGTAACATCAAGAGAGGACTGTCAAAACTACTTGTCGCAATATTTTGATCGAAAATCACAAGATTTCTACAGCAACGGGATTATGTCACCACCTACAAGATGGCAACAAGTTATCGAACATATTGGCATATATATATTATAATTAAATTAATGTAATTAAACTTTAAAAAAAAACCGAAAAAACTTTTCCCCGATCCTATATGTCCGAGAACATAATATTGTTTTTATTATTTACGACATCCACATAGCGAAAACTTACTATCTACTTACTACTTACTTACTACTAAGCGCAATCTTGCGAAAACCAGGCGAAATACTTAGCAATTACTGATCCTGCATCGCGCAATAAAATTCTGGCACTGATTAGTATATATGTTATGGACCAAGTGATTTAACATTGCGTTATTTATAACGCCCAGGCAATATTAATAATTACAAGTGAAATCGGGCTTTGTGATTACTTCTCTTATAAACTTCGTTATTTATCACATTTAGTGATTATTATGTATAATGCGACGTAACTGTTGGGCACGTTGAGAATTACGGTAAATTAGGTAAAGGCGCTAGAATCACGAACATACTTGGAAGGACCATAATCATTAGCAAACACGCACTGCTACAGAGCGCTGTTGTTTTATATTCAGTTAAGAATTAATAGCTAATAATGGCGGACGGTTTACATTGTTTATATCTCAAATTGAAAACTAATACGAAAATTCGATAAAGTGTAATAATTACTTAAAAGAATTAAGTTTATTTATTTCATGAACATTATAAAAGTTTGCGAGAGTGGCGTCGGGAGAAAGAGGTCTAGAATAGTTGACGTGGTTGTAAAGGTTGTATGTCTGACATATTATGATGTAGTTGCTGTCAAAGTTAGATAAGCACGTGTCCCCACCTCTACGGCGCTAACCATTTAGTGGAATGTGGACATCGGAATAAAAGTACATGTACAAGATACCAATTAATTATCACGGTAAAAAACGTTAAAACTGCAGTCAGTTTCGTGTGATTTAAAAGTTTTTGAAGTTAGTGAAGAGAAGTGAGTGATCAACTTTAAATGATTAAATTTGTTAAATTTAATCATTAATATCACTATTGAAATGCGATAAAGTATGTACGAAATGTATTGGTATTTCTTTAGCAATAAAGACCAAACATTAAAATATTTGGGCTATTTTGGAGTTACGTGCATATTCCCTATTGAACAAAACACATATTTTATTACTCTGCCCAATGGTAGGGCAGATTATTCATACAGTCCGGACAATTTGCTTTTTTCAATCGCTTATTATATTGACTACACATATTGGACATTTTTAAACAGTCTGGACAGTATGAATAATGCTATATTAATCACTTAGTCCAAAATATAATAAATACAACTTGCAAACATCAATATTTGAGCCCGCGGTCCAGCAGGTATGACCACGTAATCTGGTCAGAGGATCCTACTTTTATGTTGGAGGGACATAACAACCCGTCCCTCTTCAATTTTAATTACTATTTGATACCTCTCCTGCTCAAAGTTTTTTAATGGAAAGATAGAGAATTAATAAAATACACAAAAAAAACTATATCTATTCCACTATTGAGCTGAAAGTTTATTTGTCATTAAAATACTATTAGCAAAAAGCAATCTTCAAACCAACCTGATTTCCCATTAATATCCTTTGCCTTGAGGTTCCTGGCCTTCAACAGAGTGAGGGTCAGCACACTATTGCTGGGGTGATAGCATAATGACGTCAGAAGCTCTCCACATTTGTCCTTCGCTGGAGGCTTCAGAGCTTTCCAAAATGACGGCTTCTCGCTTAAGTCCACCTGAAACATGCAAGTATTGAACCTATTACAATTATTTTAATCGATTTTTTGAAGTGAAATCTTCTATAGCGGCGTTGTGCACTTTTTGGGATGGGTAAAAAATGTTAAACTCGCGTGAGGACACGTGACCTGATCGAAAATTCGTAAGACGGAGCGAGTTTCTTGTATTTAAAAAAATATAACATTCGAAATTCAAACATTTATGAGCGGCCAGGAGCGCAAAACTTCCAGAGTACCCTATGTATACATTTAGATATCTTATTACCTACTTTTTATTTGTAACCTAATTATATAAATACAGATGTGTGTGTGTGTGTGTATGTATATGCAAATACATTGTGAAATTATGTTTTCACTTCTGACGTGCAGTCCTAAGACTGACTGTTTTTTTTTCAAGCAAGGCGTAGCAAATTTCTGCTTTAGTACAGCCACACAACTAGAGAAACACATTCCACTACAAAGAAGACCAGATTTAACCAGCACTGCGAGCGATACCACCAATATTCTTACTACCAATATTCTTAATGCGGAAATTGTCTTTTTCAATTGGAGAATTATAATGTAACTGAATTCCTAATTAAAATCCCACTAATATTATAAATGTGAAAGTTTGGATGGATGGATGGATGGATGTTTGTTACTCTTTCACGCAAAAACCATAGAACCGATTCCGATGAAACTTGGCATGTAGATAGCTGGAGATCTGGATTAACACATTGGCTTCTTTTTATCCCGATATTCCCACGGGATCGGGACTTACGCGGGTGAAACTGCGGGGTGCTGCTAGTCTATTATAACAAAATCATTGGAATACCTAATTGTTTAAACTTAAACTTGAATAAGGAACTAGCCATATTTGAAACAAATTAACCAATGAACTTGTTAATTTGTTTTTATTAAACAAATAACATTTGACTTTTGAACAGAAACTCAGGCGTATGTAAGATAGAATGTCGAGCAACGAGGTTATCAAAGAAAAGTTAATATCATAACAAATGTTTTGGAGGAATATGTAAATTTATGAAATGGCCTGAAGCATTGTTTTGGAGGAATAAGCTTTTGGAATAAGCTTTGAGGAATAAGCTTTGGAAGTTCAATATTCATTTTCTTGAAGGATAAAATTGTATGAAATCCATATGGGGCTCATTGCGGCAATATTTTGATAGGCGCGGTGTGAATAAATAGCAGTATTCAGACGGATTATGCAGTGTTTTGATGCTGAATATAGTTTTTTTTTTAAGAACTGCCCATTTTAAGAAAAAAATTCACTCGTTATGTAGTTTTTACAAAATTACAATGTAAAAGTGGTTCGCTCCAAGCGCCTGATAAAAATTATACCTTATATTTTACTTTAAGTATTATTTTCTTAGTTCCAAAAATTTTGGAACAAAGAAAATAATACTTAAAGAAATTCCTTATCACACGTTACATTTCAGATGCTCGGCAGAAAGGGGCTAGACAGAAAAAAGTGTTGGTGCAACGAAAAGTACTGACCGCGAGTTGATTTATTTTATTTACGTCATCTGTGAATTCTGCGCGACTCTAATGTAATTTGACGTTGTTTGTATACTAATCATTCATATTTTAGTTCGGACAGCTTTCATAGATGGCGTAATTTTAATTTCGAATTTTTACAATGGATATTAGTATATTTTAATAGAATTTATTCAATCCATAAAATATATTTATGTCCCAAAGACACTTCACGCGTTTTTTAAGTCAACATGCTACTGCTGCATCCGGAGAAAGCCTCAAACGTTCAAACGCATGTTAATAGTCTTTAGTAGAATAAAATTATTAATTGGAAATATTTAGTTTCATTTATTGTCTTTAGTGGTAATTTATCAAAAAATATTTTTATGTCGTCGCCCGAACAACGTATGTAAGCTTATCAGGTACCCACAGAACAGGCTTGCATAGTGTGGCGCTGGATATGCATAATACTGTTTCTAATAACTTGGCAATAAATTAAGTTTTTTTTTTATTTCCACCATTTACATCGTCGTCGAAGGGCACGATTAATAGCTTTAACTAATTCCACTTTATCCGTTTTTATTGGTCACGTTTCTATATTAATTTATAAGAAGCATTTTTTATTTAAAAATAATTACGTTACTGACATTTCGAAAGAAGAACATTTATGTTAATGAAACAGTAACTCGAAGAATCTTGATTATATGAAGTTTTTAAGAAAACTAGAGATCGCGTGGTGGTCGAATTTCGACCATGGTTTATTTCATTGGCCAATATTACTTGACCTGTCATTGTATAGACTTTTGTACCATGACACTCATAGCTGTATGTACGCGTTTTTGCATTTTTTTAAACTTTGTAGCAAATTTTGTTCAAAAATTGTAGCATTCGTCACTTCTTCTCTGTATGAACTATAAGTGTGCTAAATTTCATACTCCTCCGTCCGCCCAATTTTCGTAAAAAGGGATCCAAAGTTTTCGCTTCACGTATTAATATATAGATTTATAAGAAGTATTTTATATTTAAAAATAATTACGTTACTGACATTTCGAAAGAAGAACATTTATGTTAATGAAAAAAAACTCGAAGAATCTGGATTATATAAAGTTTTTAAGAAAACATTCATAATTCATAATTCATAATTCATAATTCATTTATTCATTTCATCATTCAGACTTCGGGATCCGAAACACACACGTGAATACAATTTGACTGACCTGTTGGTCTAGTGGTTAGTGACCCTGACCGCTATGCTTATAGGTTGTGGGTTCGATTCCCACCTGAGTCTGGGTGTTCTTTGTGTCCGTCGTTTCTATGTTTGTAAAGTCCCCCGCGACACAGGAGTAATTCTTAATGCGGGAGTTCTCTTTTTAAGAAAAAAAAAAAAATTGTATAACCTAACTTAATATTATAAATGCGAAAATGACTTTGTTTGTTTGTTATTATTTCAGCCCTTAATTTACCGATCATCATGAAATTTTTCATACACGTTGCTAGGAACAAAGAAATGGACATGGACAATGGACAGCACGGGATATTTAAATTGATTGACAAAATGGACATTAAGGTATTGAAGCCGGGGCAAAAACTAGTCGTTTATACATATGAACATTATAAGCCACTTACGACAGATAATATTAGAATATTATTTGCCGTAAGTGGTTCACATTCAATGGTTCACCTTTAAGAAATTGCTTTCAGCGGTAAGACCGCCCTTCGTACATATCCATTTTGTGTTATCAACGTAAGCAATATTCTAGTGGGGTAGGTATTCCTTCTTTCTATTCTATTTTCAAAAAAATTATATTCGGTTGTTACTAGCTCTGTTGAATCAGCAGAGAAAGGTATGTTTTTTTACGTACAAACCTTGTAATATTTAAACAATTTGCGATTTGTCTGGCGGTGTGAGAACTTGCGCTACCATGGAGAAATTAATATAATGACCTAGTGCTTAAGAACATCCAATACCGCACTCATGCATAGTATATTCTGCATGGCGCCAATAATAGTCAATCATATACCACAACAATTCAAGGAATTAAATTTAAACCTCTTTAAAAAACGCCTAAAAATATTGTTAGTTGATATGGCACATTACAGTATTTCGGAATTTCTCACGGATAATACGTATGTGATGATATTTATATAATTTATTAACTTCATTATTTTTATTCATTTGACATTTTTGTTTCATTAATTTTATTTTGTTGACTGGACATTTTATTTTTAATTCGAGTGGTTTTATATTATCCATTTTAATTTGACATTTTTTATTCATTTCCGTTTTCATTGCTATTATAATTGGTAGATTTCAGTTATATTTTTTTAAACTTGCAGGATTATTTAAAGAGCAGAATGTACCCGGCTTCATACACAATGTAACATCTTTTCTTTTACACTTAGCTACATTCTCTGCAAATAAATGATTTGATTTGACCTTTTAAGTAGTTAGGTTTATTTCGCTAAGAGTTTTCTCATCATTATTCGAAGTTCTTCACAATTGATGTCTGCTAATATTACTGAAAGGGATCTCCAAAAATAGACAATTATATGATGAAGTCCTTAACAAACAGTTATTCTAACTTTATCATATTCGAATTCGGCTCAGTTATTGAGTTTAACGTCAAAATTTTGGAAAGTAAGTTCATATTGCAGGTAACTTCAAATCATGGCGCAAATTTTTTGGTTGTTTAACAGACAAAGGAAGGAATAGGAAAACCAGGCTTTAGTGTCTGGATTGATTTTTAAGAATTATTGAAAAGCAAAAATGTATTTTATGTAAATACATTTTCTTGTACAAAGCGTTAAAGGTAAACTCCACCTAGAAGGATTTTTGCGAAAATGACTGTTTAATAAAATTTTTTTTTTTTCAATTCACGACTCACGGTTCACCTTTTAGCGGAATCGCCTTAAATCAATAAAAAACAAGAAACCAGATGTAGGTAAATAAATACGTAATATACAACTCTTTCTTGAAAGTGTTAAATCATTATTTTGTTGAAATGAAACCCTTTGGTGTCTGAGCATGGCTTAGTTGAAAACAGAAGTAGGTATAGTTTTTGAACTATTATCCTCCACAGAACGCCTCCCTCAACTTCAACACCACAACGGTGGGTAATTAATTGCAGTTCCACACTCTTTTTATTGTATGAATGAAGAAATTAAATAATAATAAATAATATTATGTAATTTATTGGGAAAAATTATTAGGTCATGGGAAAATAAATTAGATATTTTGTAATAGTAATCAAATTAAAAAGTATTCTTATATATTATATTGTGTTATACATTCGTTTTATACAACGCTTGTTATCCAATTTCTTTCCAGACTGCTGATAAACATTCTATATTACTAAATACATACATATTATAGCTAAATTACACCCAGACACAGAACAAATGATCGTGTTCATCACACAATAGTTTGACCTGGGTGGGAATCGAACCCCATGATCTCTGGCTCAGCAGTCATGATAACCAACCACTAGACCAATAGGCCCGTCAGAGTTTTACACGCCGTTTTATTAGCCTGTGTAAAAAATTAGCCTTAAGAAATTTGTTTTTTTTATATAATATACAAAGACATATATTTATATTATTATTCAATATCCGAAGTGTTTCCAACACATGGAATTCATAAACTTTGGGATATATCTCCGAGCGCAACGTCGTCACAAGCTCTACATCATTCTTATGTGTTTTCCCAAACGTGCCATAAGAAAAATATCTTCAAAAACTTTTATTTTGGTATAACAACGCTTAACATATATTTAGTACTAGCAACCCGCCCCGGCTTCGCACGGGTAGCAAAGCATTTTTCCGACATCTTCAACAATCATCGTCATATTTCAGCCGTTTAACACAAAACCTTAATGGATTATACACCTAAACCTTCCTCATGAATCACGCCGTTTATTGGTGACAAGCGTATGAAAATCCGTTCGGTAGTTATTGAGTTTATCGCGAACAGACAGACAGACGCAGCGGGGGACTTTGTTTTATAATATGTAGTGATGAGTAGACAAAGCGAAATCATTCTAACTTTGGACGTACAATATTAAACAAGTAATCTAGCGCTGTTTGTTTGCGACGAACTTCTAAAATAATAAATCTATTTTAATGATATTTTTGGCACACTGTGTGCAGTTTGGTCCAACTTGAGAGATATAGTTTTTACTAGCAGCGCTCCGCGGTTTTACCCGCGTAAGTCCCGATCCCGTGGGAATATCGGGATAAAAAGTAGCCTATGCGTTAATTCAGGTCTCCAGCTATCTATATACCAAGTTTCATCGCAATCGGTTTAGTGGTTTTTGCGTGAAAGAGTAACAAACATCCATCCATCCATCCATCCATCTAAACTTTCACATTTATAATATTAGTGGGATTTTATTGCAAGTTCCCTAGCCACGGCAACGAGTGGCCGAATAGCTAGTATGTATTTGAAAATCGATATGTGTATGTATGTTCCTACGGACTCCAAAACGGCTAGACCGATTTTAATGAAATTTTCAGGCAATCTTCAGATTAACTCAGCGGGTGATCCGATGAAGTTTGGTAGTGATCATATCAACAGTTTTTTTTTTGCTTTTTGGCAATTAGTGCTACTTGTGCGAAGCTGGGGCGGGTCGCTAGTCTTTATCTAAAGTTTGTATGAAAAAATGGCGACTTGTGACCTTATGGAAAAATAAAAACAAGAGGTTTATACTGTCATTAATAACAAAGAAGTTAATTAATAATAATTAAACAGGAATAGCCCAAATTAAATATAAACTGTAGGAATCTACAAACAATTTTGACGTAATAACGTCGTATAAATCGATGAATGCCGGCTGCACGCACGAGAAGCATGACTCATTGTCACGTTCCGCCTGAGCCGAGTGTGCAAGCGAGAGCGCGGAACAAGCGATAGAGAGGCACGGTCGGTGACGTTATCACGTAGAATTATCGTCCGTAAACCGACTTTACAGACAGCCAATTTTTTTTTTGGTCTTTATTGTCGCTTTCCATCAGGTGAGATGGAAAACAAACGCCAATTCCAATTATCAATTAAAAAAGACTTGGCAAGAAAGAAAACATATTTTATTTCTGAAACACGACAGCAACACGTATACGCACTAACTTGTAAATGCTTGGGCATCGTCCTACGTAGGAGATTCAAAGCTAACGCGATTGCGTCGCGATCCGATGTAGTCGTACGAGAATTCAATGCGATGCGATACGACGCGATGGCTTTGTCTACCTGCGCGTATCGTCCCGGCCGTACCTGCTATCGAGCACGATAATTTGTTCTGTGTCTGGGTGTAATTTATCTATAATATGTATGTATTTAGTAATATATAGGTATATTTCATGAATTTGATGAATGAAATTTCGAGGCAAACGTGGCCACCATTTTTATTGCAACACTCCGTGAACGAACAATTTTAGTTGGCTTTAACTCATTTTCGAACACCCAAACTCGTGACTGGTTTATTGTTTCGGGTTCGTACGCGTATATCCAGGATTCGTCACCTGATACAATGTTGTATACAGCATTTGAGGAGCCTGCGTGGAATCTGTCGAGAGTTCTGACGCACCAAGTAACGCGAGCCGCTTTTTGCTCTTCATAGAGCAAATGCGGTATCCATCGGGAAAACAACTTTTTTACACCTAATTGTTCATGCAAGATTATTTGTATTTGACTCATGTCAATGTCTAAATTTGCCTGAATTTCGCGGTATGTCACGTGTCGATCTTCCTCAATCAGCCTACGCACAGCATCAACGTTTTCTTGGGTGACTGCAGTTTTTGGACGACATTGACGGGGATCATCACCGAGCTTGACACGTCCACGTTGAAATTCAGCAAACCAGCGATACATTGTGGTTTTGGATGGGGCTTTATCACCAAATGCAGAAAGCATCCGGTCAACACACTGTTTTTGTGTTAAACCGATTCGAATGTCATAATAAATCATCGCCCTTGAATTTCTCAACGACTAAACAAGTTTGAGAAGACCTTGTGAGAAGACCGAGAATCTTTTTTTAAATAAATAAATGGTATTCGATTTTTAAAACCAAGGAGTTTTCAATTAAAAAGATTTTAATATGATAGGAATAGTGGAAATATTCCATTCCCGATACTTTTAGTGCAGCCTATGTATTTGTTGAAATCGCGCGGCGCCACTCCACTTCGCGTTCGTGTCAAGATCACTCACGTAGGACGCCACGTTACTTGCAGGTTGCTCTGCTTGTTTATAAATACACTAGCAACCCGCCCCGGCTTCGCACGGGTAGTGTCATCTTCAACAATCATCACCATATTTCAACCAATTTACACAAAAAGTTAAAAACATTTTTTTACACTTAAATATTCCTCATGAATCACTCTGTCTATTGGTGAAAACCGCATGAAAATCCGTTCATTAGTTTTTCAGTTTATCGCGAACAGACAGACAGACGCGGCGGGGGACTTTGTTTTATAATATGTAGTGATAATTATGTAGTTCAGGTAAATTCAAATCGAGCTTCCTATGTTTGCTATTGGTCAAGATGCATCGGAGTATTTATCCTACCCTCAGTGTAGTCACACATATAGTACATACGTATACATTTCCTCCCTAGTTAAACACCCTCACGTCTTACGACAATATTTACATTCATTTAAATAAAATAAATATGCTATCAACATATAAACAGAAATTGCGCACACACGCGTAAATTACGCGTCAGATTCAGGTGAAATATGAGGTGAGATTATCCTCCAACTATTAAGAAAATCTTTCACCTATTACGAAAATTGCACGTAATGTAATATATAGAACTGCGTGACAGAAAAGATAGGATTTGTTTGTCACTTTCTGATATGTAGGTTTATATTATGTATTTAAATTCCACATACCTAGAGAATAAGTAAATTCACAAACAAATGTTCTTATTAATAATGTAATGTGTGTAATGTAATGTGAGCTAATGTGTTTCTTATTTTCCATCTCTTAGGTTTTTCTTTTCTTCTTTTTATTTTTTTCCTTAATTTTCAGTTTCCCTATTGTCATATTCTTTTTTTTTTAGTTTTTTTACTTTTAATTTTAAAAACATAATAGCACACCACAAAATTATGTGATATGTACTAAATATTGTTAAAACTGTCTGGTTTTTTTTAAAAGAGTGGCTGTGAGTTGGTTTGCCCGATTTCTTCTCACAAGGCTCAACCATTTGGAAAGGCAAGAAAGATCGAAACAGGCAGATGTGATATTATGTTATCCATTTTTTTTTCTTTAATAATTTTACATTTGACAAAGCAAACTATTGTTGCGATGACTCTGTGTGTGTTGATCTATAATTTTTAATTATAATAATTATTTATTAAATCGACGATTTCGAATAATTGATGGTCAATTTTATGAAATAAAGATATTGAATTTGAATTTGAATTTGAATATTAAACTTGTGATCCTGCACCACGCAATTAATTTTTTCGCGTTAACTATAAATATGATACAAATTCGCAATATCAATCGTTGTGATACGATCCGCCAGGCATGAAGACATTGCCTGGGTGGCAGAACCTCCCTATGTTTTGCCTGAAGCTGTAATTGGACTCGCGACATTGCAGTCGAATTTACTACTTCCGCGTCACATAAGTCGTCAAAAATAATCCATCTCTCTCTTATTTTTTATGGATAACGATATAACGAGTCACCATTTTCCTCCGTCATTTATCATAGGAAACTTTGTGTTAGAACTTTACCTAAACTCGTAGAAATGTTGCTCTACCGCATTTCATCTACGTCACGTTCGCGGAGACAGCGTTATAGTGGTTTAAGATTAAGTAAAAGTATGTATACGCATAGTAATGATTCACATCGTTAAAAAAACAGCTTGCAGAAGAGGGATCGAAAGAAGAACACCACTTTTTTTCATATTTAAGTGTGTATCAGAAAAATTATAATAATAACTTGACACATCTCACACACGGCCGTCTGATCCCAAACTAGGCAGAGCCTGTACTATGGTCACTAGAAAGCTGATAGACATCCTTACTAATATTATAAATGCGAAAGTAACTCAGTCTGTTTGTCTGTCGCCCTTTCACGCCAAAACTACTGAATCGATTTAAATGAAATATGGCACACAGACAGTCTAGAGCCTGAGAAAGGATATAGGCTACTTTTTAATGCGAAAAAAGGGGTGAAAGGGGTTATAAGGTGGGGATGAAAAGTTGTATAGAAGTATCGTCATATTTAGAGCTAGAAGCTTAAAATTTATTTTTTTGGCTGTTGATTTCACCACACCTAGTATTTATATATTTCTAAATACATACATATTTTAGATAAATTACACCCAGACACAGAACAAATGATCATGATCATCACACAATTATTTGTCCTGGGAATCGAACCCACGGCCTCTGGCTCAGAATGGTCAAAGTGATTATCTGACCAACTATAGCATTACTAGAGTACTTTACACGCTTTACTTATTTACTTACTTACTTGTAACCATGTAAACCAATATTAAAAGTAAATTTTAAACTACTTCTAATTGTCCTATCGAAATGAAACTTTGTATGTATATGTAGTTCGGATGATAAAGGTCGATTCACACATATCAGTGATGTCACAGTGCCGGCACAGCACCACCACCGTATAAATTATTCTTTAAACCTTTTTAAGGTTGAAGTACTGTATACTTCAACCTTAAAAAGGTTTAAAGAATAATTTATGACAAAAAATAAGGAATAAATTATTTAAAAAAAATAATTAAACCGACTTCAAAACCACAAATAGGCATTCAAAAGCGAAAAATAAATTAATATAATTATTATAAGCGCTACCCACTCATCTATTTGAAGTCGGTGCCAGCCAAGTCTAATGGGTAGTAGATAGATACTAGCTACAAGTATCTACCTACTTATTATTTACCGGTACATAGCTACCGGTCCCAGCCAAGCTAAGTGCTTGGCTGGCACCAGCTGAAAAAAATTATGGAAATTTTAGCAGGACAACGTCTGTCAGGGCCGTTTATTTTTGGTCCCTGGCTATGCAAGCTTAAAATTTCCAATCTCTCAAGATAGTTCTTTGTTTTTGTGAAACTAACCCAATGATTTTTTTCTGTACCTGTGACATCATGTATATAACAAAATTTCATGCTATCCGATTGAGTAGTTGAGATATGAAAACGTTAGAAACTAATAAACAAACTTACACTCAGTTGTAATTTTAGTTACGACAAGCTGTTCCCCGCGCGGCTTACTCGCGTTTACATATTTATATATTTTGCGCGGAACCCTAATATTTTTTCCAAAATAAAAGTAGTCTAAGTTACTTCTTATAATACTAGCTATCTGCCAGTGAAAGTTCCGTGGAAATCGGTCTATCCGTTCCGGAGATTAGGCGAACAAACAGACAGACAATTTTTTAAAAAATTGATTCTTCGGTATATTTGTCGTGTAAACATTCAGATGCATTTAGGAAAATGCTGTTATTATGACATTACAAACAGACACTTCAATTTTATTTGTTTGTATTCGAAATAATTTTTCGTTTCTGCCGAAACCAGCTAACGTTCCATAATACGGGGGTCACAGGGGGGATATAGAAGCCTGTTAATATTTTTATTGTATATATATTATATTTAAAAAATATAACATTCGAAATTCAAACATTTATGAGCGGCCAGGAGCGCAGAACTTCCAGTGTACCCTATGTATACATTTAGATATGTTATTACCTATTTTTATTTTTAACCTAATTATATATATATACAGATGTGTGTGTGTGTATGTATTGCAAATACATTGTGAAGTTATGTTTTCACTTCTGACTTGCAGTCCTACGACTGACAGTTTTATTTTATTTTAATTTATATGTAAACTAACGAAGTTGGTAACACGTTTCCAAATGCCCTACAGATTAAAAAGAATTTTGTAACAAAATGAAATTTCCGGTCTCAAAAAATCAATCCCATGAATTAACAACGTCACGTAAAGGAGCCAACCAGGTTAGTAAGTTTAAAATAAAAAAAAACGTAACTTCACAATGTATTTGCATATACATACATGTATATGCAAATACATTGTGAAGTTACGTTTTCACTTCTGACGTACTGTCCTACGACTGACTGTTTTTTTTTTTATGAATAACGATATAACGAGTCAGCGTTTTCCTCCGTCATTTATCATAGGAAACTTTGTGTTAGAACTTTACCTAAACTCGTAGAAATGTTGCTCTACCGCTTTTCATCTACGTCACGTTCGTGGAGACAGCGTTATTGTGGTTTAAGATGAAGTAAAGGTTTATGTATTTTTATGGGCTGCTCTTCTTACTGGCCTATTCTAAAAACTTTCAATGTGACCCACGTAAATTATTCAACCGTCTATCGTACGATTTGTATTACTTTGATACCTCGCGTAATCGTTTAATGATTGATCGTTTTAATATAATCACATCTATTACAAGACAGACTATGCTATCGCATTATTATACACCACAGTCACCGACCTGCCATCGTTAACAGTCCGAAGTCATCACATGTCAATGATATTGGCAATCCATTCTGGTTATATCCATTGATAGTTAAATCTAACGTTCATTGCTAGATATCGGTATCTGTATTATTGATATTAGCGAGATATCTAAAGATAGTAATATAACATGGAGAATATAATACACATGGGCGTACCTATCTTTTAGCGCAGGGGAGGCAAAATTTGTTTTTATGGATACAGGGGAGACGGTGAACAAATAAAAAATGTTACTCAAAATTATCTTAGTACTACGTAAGATTGCTAAAGCCTAAAGATTTAACATTTGTAAGTCTTACAAGTTCGTTTTTACGTAGGCGAAATCAGAACATTATTTTTTGATGAAAAAATTAAATATGTAACGGAAGTTGTTGTAGAGTGTAACCATTTTCAAGTTAAGTTTAAGTAGATAAAGTTTATGCACAAATGAAAAAACATCAACTATGTGGACTTAATTTTTGTACGTGGCCACTTAGAACAGACTTATGATTAGTATTACTTAGATTAGGGGACGTATCCATACTACGTGACCGGTTGACCGGTTCTGAGGGGGAGGGGGGTCTTCAAAATACCACACTTGGTCACGGGGACGGGAGCGGGGGCTTAGGTTTTCGTCACTTTTTAAAAGTACACATTAGATAAATACGATAACGGCGATAGCTGTTAGACAACCAATCATCACTAAATCACGAGCGAAAGAGTCCCCGTGCCTTTATTGAATGCGAGCGCTACGAACTCACAGGGCATCGCCCTAAACAGGGTAGTCCGCAATTTCAAATCTATTTATTTTAATGATTTTTAAGGTAAATTAATATTTATGTCATTCTTAGAATACAACGTTACACTAGTTATAGTATTTCAAAATACCGATACTACAAAAAAACCCCGTTATTACCGATAATGATACTTCACAGACTCGTCGCCAACCTTTTATCAGTCTTATGTGACAACTGAAAACAAATTCAAGGCCCGCTTGATAGTAAGTGCACTTAAACATTGTAAAAACCCGATACGTTACGCAGTGTCTATTCTATTTTCCCGCGGACTGCAGCTATTTCCCCGCATTACAAAAGAACGCAGCTAATTAGTAGTACATACTAGCATAGTGCTTATTTCCCACGAGTTGAATACGTAAACAATGGATTGTATGTCAGTTCTTTATGTTTACGAAGTGTAGTGTGAAGTACAGCTGATTGTATTTTTTATTTGAAAGTTTAATTCTTTATAGGATAATTATTAGGTAATGAAAAGGACTTTCTTAGTATTTTTTTAAGTAATGGCCTTGGTGAGGGACAGATAAGTATAGGGTTTGTCTTGCACGCTCCACCCAAAACTAGTTTGCACCAAAATTTTGACAAATCGGGCTTAATAATTTATCTGTAATCTAGTTGATAGAAGATATAGACAATTTATTATTTTAAGAGAACAACAGGAGTGTTGAACCATATTATTTACATTACATTTGTTTGAGATTTGATTTGATGAGTTAAGACATTGCCGTCTTATGAAGAAAAAGAAAGTTTTTTTAATGACAAGTAGGTACATATAATATATTTGGTCATTATTATCGATGCTCTATTGGCATTCGAATGGAAGTCTATGGAAAGCTTTTAGATAGAACCTATTTTAAGACCTATTTCATACTCTTTTACATATTCGAAATTAACGAGCAAATAAAATTTTCTACGTTATCGGAAACAACAACATCAAAGAAAATTGAACATTTGGTACATTAATTAAAATTTGTAAACCTAAGTAAAATTAAAGTTCTTTATGCAATCCACTACCTATTAAAATTGGTAAGTCATGGGTGAGGTGCCAAAATGTTTTAGTTTAGCCATTGAGACGCAATGAGACCCTTTTTCTATATGAGTACCCACGTATCAGGCGAGGCTTTTCATGAAATTTATTGACTTGGGCCAAGAACAATGCCTTGAAGAACACCACAAGCATAGGAGTGAGGTCTGGTAATGTGGTGATCAATTTTCTACTGAGATGTCTACTAATCAGAAGATATCTTGAAGAAGTTTTATAGTTAGACCGCATACGTCATATCTTTTCTAGTTTATTTTATAACAGCTGTGTGGAAACAGTGTCGAATGATTAATACAGTTCTTTCCAATATGTAATGCGTTTATTCCTGGGGGACTCTGCGAGACAGCAAGGTGAAGTTTTGAGTTCACCTGTTAGATAGAGATTAAAATAGGTAGGGTATTACATTACAGCCGTTCGATTAGACAACAATAGACAACCGAATAACCAGCTTAACTAGTATAATCATGTTCTATTACTAGATAATTAGGTGGTGAAACCTTCGTAGGGGGATATAATCCATCTTCGTTTTGGGGGTTATGAGAAATCCGACAGCGGTTGTATGACATTGCTTAAAGTTGTAATTACTTTTAGGCATTTATGACCTCTCCTAACCAGGCATGTCATTTTATTTGAATAAACAAACCTGATATCTTAAGTGTCTATAAGTCTACAATAACCGCTCACTTACGTGGCGACTTTTACATAAATAAAATGGAAATATGTTTCACCATCATCTAGCGGAGCAACTCAACTACCATAACTTAATATTATCTAAGATCTAACTTACCATCAATACTGATCCTGTTTCGCACTATGAAATATTAAATAGTAATAAATACAACTTCCATATATCAACCGTAAGGCCGCGGTCCATCACGCATGATCCCCTAGCCTGGTTGGAGGATTCTCCCTTTGCGTTGGAGGGACATAACACCCGGTTCTCCAACACCACCTAGGTTGTCACCATCATCTTCCTACACTATTCCCAAATTTATTTATGGTTTGTGCAATATGCTTTCTTATTCCGTTCTACTCTATCATTCGTTTTTGCACTTCTTATTCCCTTTCTAGCCACTTCACACAGTTCGTCAATCTTTTCTTTGCTCGTCGTCTTGTATCTTGTAAAAAGCCACCCAGATTGTATAAAACTTAAATAAGCCTAATAACTCAAATGTTCTTAAACACATCATAAACCAGTTTACCATTTAGTCATATAACAAGATACTATATTGGATAAAAAAAATATATGGCCATTGTTATTTAGAATGATGTGAGGATGCTAACAATACCCCTTACATCCAAAGCTGTTACACCTTACGTAAGTGAACATTGAAATCATTACACTCCATTTTTGAGCAATCGTATAAAACAGATACTTTTAATACTATATTCTGTCATGACTATGGGCAAATTACTACGACCGTGTACTGCCCGAGGCCCGCTGATATTGGATGACGAGTACTGATATTTGTACAAGTTAATTCCACAAATACGTAACATTTCGACCAAATCTAGATTTGTTTACACGTACGTGTTGTTTTTAAAACAGAATTATTCTACAAATTATTTAATGTGGGCTTGGATTATGTATTCAGAATGGCGAAATTTGTCATTTGTTTATTGCGCAGATGGTGCAATGATTAAAGTGGTTGCCACTACACCGCACCAATTCTAAAACAAGACAAAAATTTGTGTGATCCACAAACGTTTCCGAGTGTAGGTGCTTTTTGTGTCCGTTGTTTATATGTTTGTAAAGTGATATAGTGTAAATTTGCCCTGTGTTCCAAGTCCGGGAGTTGTGTTTTAAAAATATCTCAAAAGAGTATCATAAGATGTGAAGAAATGAAGATGTTATGAAGATATACCAATTCGTCGTGTATGATAACATTCACTGGTGAATGACCAAAATCGTAACGAGAAGAATGAATAACGGACATTCACCAGCTAGCTTGGTGGATGTTAACAGACACCAGTGTATCTTAACATACACTGCGCTTTGGACATTCAATCAATCAATCATTTATTTTGTAAACATAGGTCACAAAGGTGAAGAAAGGAAAACTACAAGATGGACGAGCTGGAAAGTTTGTCTTTTGTTGAACGTGTTCATCTCTGGAACTATTAATATGGATAACCCAATTCTCGAGGAAGGGAACGAAACGACCTTTAGGAGTGAAGCAGAAACAAGAAACGTGGGGTGCGGGGAAGTTAAGGTCATCACACACTATACCGTCACGGTAACGGCAACCAACCCAGCAATTAAGTTGTCATTCCAATCTGAGTATTAAATGGTGGCCGTTTAATATATTTCATAATGTCAATATGAAAAAGCCAACGGCGGGCAGTAAGCGCGCTTGCTGCAACCACACAACTCGACTCGCTGTCGGCATAGTAGGTATAGTTATTTATGGTTCTCTATGCTTTGCGAATAAATGGCGTACAAAATTTCTCTTACTCAGCCAATTTAAAACTAAATTATGTATTAAGACAAATCACACCCAAAAAGAGACATCCAGAGTTATTAGCTCAGATCACAGTTTTATTCAGAAAATATTCTTGAACAGTGTAATAGCAGTAATAGGCTTTTTTTATTAATAACGACATAAGTTCTTTTTTAAATGAATCATCCTCCGCGCCTTTTCCCAACTAAGTTGGGGTTGGCTTTGAGTCTAACTACAATACGGTCGAACTTTGATATTTTACGTGAAGCGACTGCCATCAGACCTCCACGACCCAAGTACTAGGCGATATCGAAGTTCTGTAGTTAGACCAGGTTGTCGGACTTTTTAGGGCTCTGACTACCCGTAACGAAATGCCACAGATGTTCGTATGGCACCCGGGACCGACGGTTTAACGTGCTTTCTTTTTTAAATGAATCTATACTCTATACTTTTATTTTGTAACATAGATTTGGGTAATTTATTATATATAATTTTGGTACCATGCCTAAAAAACTTTTATTATAAATTGTTTTCTTATGAGGTTTTATAAAAAAAATGTATTTTTGGCGACCGCTATGTAATGTATCAAATAAATGGCAATTAAACCTTAACGAATACAACAACTTCGAAAATATGTAGGCATGGCAAGCTTAATATGACAAGTTTTATATGTGGGAGAGCCATGCTTCGGCACGTATGGGCCGGCTCGACTCCGCTCGTTACAACGGCCTCACAGAAAACCGGCCGTGAAGCTTGCATTGCATTTCACCGCGTGAGTGAGGTTACCGGAGGCCCTAACCCTTCCCTCTCCCTCATTCCCGTCCTTCCCCTCTTCCCCCTCTTAACACTCTTCCCCCTTCCCCCTCTTCTCCTACTCCCACCTTAAAGGGCGGCAACGCACTTGTGACTCTCGAGTTGCAGGTGCCCATGGGCGGCGGTAGTCATTTACCATCAGGTGACCCGTCTGCTCGTTTGTCCCCTATAACATAAAAAAAATTAATAATAATATGTACCATTTATCAAACCATGGCTTACAACTGTCGGTACTTTGCAGGGCGCAGATTGCTCAAATGCACAGTTTTTGTGCCCTAAAAAACCATTTCAGTGTTTGTGGAACCAGTGGTACATCTCGTAAATTCTGTTTTTGTATTGTTCTTTGCCTATTTATACGGAGTGTCCCCAGCAAGTGTCGCATTGTGAGATACAACCTGTATAAAGATGTGATCCGAGATTAAGAAACCAATGAACATACCTGACACAGCGGCAGGAACACTTCTCCAATGGAATCATCTCTTGAGAACCGATCGTAGTCAAACACGTGAAGATGGAGAACCTGGAACAAATTTAACGTATTTAGTATATTTTCAAGGTCAGCCTATTTGGTGCTCTGCTAATTTATTCTATCGAGTGTCTGCCTGTGTAAAGTAAAATCATATCATTAGGTTATAATTACAATAATTTATTTATTTACTAAGGTTAGGTAATAGTTGACATAACCAATCTGGTACAAATCATCTTTAAGATTTCAAAAAATTATATAATTCTAATTAATTATGTTCAACGATGGCAGCCGTACTCGTATAAACTGTATGACAGTTTTGAACAATTTAAATATTATTGTCTAGTAATTTGCGTGTGCGTGTGCGTGTGTGTGTGTGTGTGTGTGTGGGTTTGTGTGTGGTGTATGCACATAATACATGCGATATATTCATTTCAATAAGCTTTCCACTTACCAAAATGGTAAATTTTGTAGCCAATGTTTAATTTTGATTTTAGTTTGTATACTATTAAGGTTATGATTAGTTAGTTTATCATTTAATTTATTGTAGATTCTACTGCTAGGTGTATACAATTCTGAGTTAGAAGGGATACAAAATGGCTCGAAACGGTTCGTGTAAATATAGCACTGTGGTGTTTTGCTCGAGAACTTGCCCGCGCACTCCCGTGCACCTAGATGATTTTTACTAGCTTTTGCTAGCGGCTTACTCGTGTGAATATAGATGTTGTCAATCAATTCAAGTATATATCTGTACATGTGTTCGTAAGATTTAACAATAATCTGTTTAGTAAATAAGGCGTGAAAGCCTTACAAATAAAAAAAGTGTCAGTAGCGAAATAGCTAAGGCGTCGGACTTGTGATCAAGTAGGGGTTCGAACCCCACCCAGTGTACCTATTACCGGCGGAACCCCACACCTAACACAAGCAAGAGGGGTTAACAAGAATACTAGTAATGTGTGTGTCGTCGCCACATCAAAAACTCTTATTTATTTTATTAAAAATAGGGACAAATTATAATAGATGATAACACAGTTAACTATTTAATAAAAATAAGTTAATAGACATTATTTTGACTGGTTATACCGGTAACGCAATGGTATTGGTCGATTGATAAATATTAATGAATAGTGGGGTTTTAAAAGGGTAGGAATAAGTTCAGAAAATAATTGAGTGCGAGGAGTGGTACGAACAACTTGGCAGTTACTGTTAGTTAGTGATTTTTGTTGTTATTGGCAACTTCAAGAAATTAAAAAACAAAATAGTCTATGTCTCTACTCTTTGGTACAACATCATGGCTTCTCCGCGTTCAAAAGTTTTTGTCCATGCTTAATATTGTTTAAAGTTGTGTGCTGTACTGTTACTGTACATTAAATATAAAAATACTGTCTGCCACGCCTTTTTATTTTTAAAAGCTAATAGTATTTTATATCAGTGGTTTTGAGAATGTTTCTTACATGTGATCCCCGTTACTGGATTCTTTATTAAAAAAAAAAACAATAAAAAAACAAACTCACAACGCGTTGCTGTGGTTAAGTAATTTACAATAAAAATATTGTGACTGTAAATTGAGGTAAAAACTACCCTATCTCTCAAGTTCAATGGTCAAAATTTTGTACCCTATGTGCAGTTTGGTCGCAAAAACTGACCACAGGGTGCAAAATTTCATTAAAATCGGTTCATTACTTTAGAAGTTCATCGCGGACAAACAACAAGTGTTGTCGCCACTTCAAAAACTCTTATTTATTTAATTAATAAGAGGGACAAACTATAATAGATAAGAACACAGTTCACTATTTAATAAAAATAAGTTAATACACTTTATTTTGACTGGTTATACCGTTAACGCAATGGTATTGGTCGATAATTGATAAATATTAATGAATAGTGGGGTCATAAAAGGGTAGAAACAAGTTCAGAACTATTGACTTGAGTGCGAATAGAGGTATGAACAACTGTGTGTTAGACTGTTTTCCTACACAAGGTGACACGAAGTAAATATATATATATATATATATATATATATATAGATTAAGAATGTTATTACAAAGTCTTTAATTATTCACCAGCACTCTTTGTTTTTTTTTTCACACAAATAAGTTGCCAAACAGCCTTTAAACTTTTATAAGGATGTTAGAAAGCTTCACTGTCTTTTTGTGCCTACCGGGATATAACGGGACCAAGTTTCAACATAAAAAGTAATCACTCTTATTTTTGCCACCTTCAGGGGTAGATTTTTTGTTACCACCATCGGTGCTATTCATGGAACGAATCTAAATATCGGATATTTAAAAACTATTGCACATTGAAATATAGGCTAGACTATATATTACTAAACAAGCCGTTTCTGGCAGTTTCAACCGCGTTTATGGTCACTGCTTCGCTCCTAAGG
This sequence comes from Euplagia quadripunctaria, assembly GCA_963859945.1. Classification (NCBI taxonomy): domain Eukaryota; kingdom Metazoa; phylum Arthropoda; class Insecta; order Lepidoptera; family Erebidae; genus Euplagia; species Euplagia quadripunctaria. The sequence goes on along the minus strand of OY982588.1, from coordinate 6,911,258 downwards.
GCTGCAGCGTGATGTTAACCTTTAACCCTCCTCAGTTAGGGCTGCTATCCGTCCGGGTTTCCTCGGATTTTTCCTAGTTTAGAGGATGTCCGAGGAGCGCCCGGGCGGGGTTTTCAAAAAGTGTCCGGGTAAAACCCGACACTCTGTGCTTGGGGATAATTATAATTTTTAGATGAATCGTTAAGAAGCTAAAAATTTAAATGGAATAGGGATATTTTTTAAGGTGTCCGGGAAAGAATCTCGATTTTACCCATGTGTCCGGATTTATTAAAGTTTTTGTCCGGCGTCGATTTAAGTGATGGCAGGCCTATCCTCAGTGAATACTCTATCTAATATAAAAAAAAAAAACTGTCAGTCATAGGACTGCACGTCAGAAGTGAAAACAGATACACATATATAATATATATATTTAAAAGGAGCTGACAAAACTCAATGTTTAGATTAGCGCCCTCTGGTAGATCTACATATGTATTATTAGCATGACGGTAACGAGTTCAGTGCTTTTTCCCCATTGCAAAAGTGCACAAACGTGCCTAAAGAAGTTTTCACTTAAAAAAAATCGAATCTAACTAGTATTTTCAGAGATTACTGCGTTTAAACAAACAAACAATTAAACAAAAAACTCTTCAAATTTATTATATTAAGTATAAATAGGATGCATACACGTATATTTATTTTATAATTGTCCAATATTTCCCAATTTTCTATAATATAAATATCTGGGAAAAGCTGTACAGTCACTGTGTCTCAGATTAAGAGAAGTTAAAATTCAGAACCTTTTCTTCTTTAATCAGTATAAAAACTTTTACGTAATTAATAAAAAGAAAGTAATCAGACTTTGTCAAAAACTTTACGTCACTCATAAAAAAACCGGTCAAGTGCGAGTCGGACTCGCGCATGCTGGGTTCCGCACCATCGTACAAGATTTAATACTATAAGTCAAAGAAATACGTCATTAAAGGGGTACTACTCTAGTTTAATTTTTAATTTATTTTTATTATTTGTTGTTATAGCGACAACAGATATACACATTCTGTGAAAATTTCAACTGTCTACCTATTACGGATCATGAGATACAGCCTGGTGACAGACGGACAGACAGACGGACGAACAGCGGAGACTTAGTAATATAGTCCCGTTTTACCCTTTGGGTACGGAACCGTCAAAATGAGTTAAGAACCGCCTCCGTTTTGCTTTTAGCCAAATATAATATTCGAAATGAATAGTCAACACTCTAAAGTGTCTACGAACTAAGATTCTATAAGAATATACAAATATTAATACGTGAAGGGAATTCTTTGTCCCCCTTTTGTAGCAAATTACTTAAATTTCATCTTTGGAAGAAATTTTCTACATCAAGCTACACGCGTCCAGTATATATTGAACATTATCCTTACTTCCTTACTTAATATTATAAATGCGAAAATAAGTCTGTCTGCTGTCTGTCTGTCGCCCTTTCACGCCAAAACTACTGTACCGATTTAAATGAAATTTGGTACACAGTTAGTCTAGAGCCTGAGAAAGGACATAGGCTACTTTTCAATGCGAAAAAAGGGGCGTAAGCGGTTGAAAGGTTGGGTCGTATGAAAGTATCGTCATATTTAGAGCTAGAAGCTTGAAACTTATTTTTTAGGCTGTTAATCCCACTAATATTATAAATGTAAAAGTTTGGATGGATGGATGGATGGATGAATGGATGGATGTTTGCTACTCCTTCACGCAAAAACCACTGAACCGATTGCGATGAAACTTGGTATGTAGATAGCTGAAGACCTGGATTAACGCATAGGCTACTTTTTATCCCGATATTCCCACGGGATTGGGACTTACGCGGGTGAAACCACGAGCCACTGCTAGTTCGATATTAATACACTATTCCGAGCAGACGAAGTCGCGGGCACAGCTAGTTATTGATATATTGCTGACCTCTCATGGTACCTACCTAAACAGTTCAAGTTAAACTGGCCAACGAAATAAACCAATAACGAATTATGGTCCAGTCAGGCGACCCCTAGTTGATATAAATTGTCATTGTGATGTTTCCGCGTGACTACCTACTGAAGGCTACCAAAGTATTGAAGTTAGGGATGATAAATTAACAGATTAGGGTGGACGTACTTTGTCCTTCAATGTTCCGCAGGACGAGTTCGGACAATAAGGTTGTAAACGACATCATTCTATTATGAAATGTCTACTCCAAGATAATTATACTGAAGGTATTGTTGTCGCCACATCAAAAACTCTTATTTATTTTATTAAAAACATGGGCAAACTATAATAGATGATAAAACAGTTCACTATTTAATAAAAATGAGTTAATAGGCATTATTATAAGAGGTTATACCGGTAAAGCCACACTATTGGTCGGTTGATAAATATTGAAGAATAGTGGGGTTTTAAAAGGGTAGGACTGTATTATAAATGGATAACAATAACTTCAGTGCGGAGAGGAACAACATGGCCGTTACTGTTAGTTAGTGATTTTCATAGTTTATAGCAGTGGTGGTGAGACGGTTTCTAACGTGTTCTTCGAGGCAGGGCCCTTCCCTGCCTCGGAAAGCACGTTACACACGCACGCACAGCACTGCTGTCCCTTTAAATGTTTTAAGAATGTTCACCCATCCTAAGACTGACCTGGCTAGTATTACTTAACCTTGTAATCTGGAAACTTACTCGGTTACCACTTAGCCACGAGCTTCAAAACCTATAGGGTACTTCCCATTGACCTAGAATAAAGAAATTTGGTAAGAAGCAAGGTCTGATAGCACAAGTAAAGGAAAAAATCCGAAAGTCGTTAATTTGTTGTTTGTAAAAAATGGTTTTTTTGATTACACACTTACATTTTGCTATTGAAAAGTTAACTTTGTCGTACATCGATGTATAGGAGAGTATTTTTAGAACCGCAAAGTTATGTTTGTCTTTCGGAAAAGACGTGCAAAAATCTTCGAGAATTGATTCTCGAGATGGACGTACTACCTACATACAAGTTTGTTTGCTTACGGAACCCTCGGAGCGCGATTCAGACTCGCATTTGTCCAATTTTTGAAGTGAAAACTTCTTTAGCGGCGTTGTGCACTTTTTGGGATGGGCAAAAAATGTTAAACTCGCGTCAGGACACGTAACCTGATCGAAAAATCGAAAGACGGAGCCGAGTTTCTTATATTTAAAAAAAAATAACATTTGAAATTCAAACATTTATGAGCGGCCAGGAGCGCAGAACTTTCAGTGTACCCTACATATACATTTAGATATGTTATTACCTATTTTTTATTTTTAACCTAATTATATATATACAGATGTGTGTGTGTGTGTGTATTTGCAAATATATTGTGAAGTTATGTTTTCACTCCTACGTGCAGTCCCACGACTGACAGTTTTTTTTTTATTTTAATTTATATGTAAACTAACGAAGTTATAAGGCAGGTTAAGCCTATTATGGCCTGCGATCACGTTTCCAAACGCCCTACAGATTAATAAAAATTTTGTAACAAAATCAAATTTCCCGTCTCAAAAAATCAATCCCAGGAATTAACAACATCACGTAAAGGAGCCAACCAGGTTAGTAAATTTCTATTAAATCACTTTTTAATTTACAAAATTTATTGAGCCCACCGCGAGCATTTTCATATCTTAGCGGTAAACGAAAATTTTGTATCCAATTTTCGTATCATAAATTAGCCAATAATCTCGGATATCAAATCTTATTCCACAATATTCCCAACGGGAAAGTTAATGAGAAAATTAAGGTGTAATACTATACCCTCCAGGGAATGACCCTCCTCAGATTTCGAACCTCCAGGAAAATATGCTCTTTGGCAAACAAAATTAAAATTTTGACTTTAATTGTTTTCAAACTTTTCTGACTTACATGCAAATTAGTTGTGTAACTTGGGGCTTTGTCGCAGTAATATTTATAAGGCACTAGCAATCCGCCGCGGTTTCGCACGGGTAGCAGAGACATCTTCAACAATCATCGACATATTTCAATCAATTTACACAAAATCTTAACAAATTATACACCTAAACCTTCCTCCTAAATCACTCTGTCTATTAGTGAAAACCACATAAAATCCGTTCAGTAGTTTTTCAGCTTATCGCGAACAGACAGACAGAAGCGGCGGGGGACTTTGTTTTATAATATGTTAATATGTAGTGATAAAATAGGCTTAGTTATTACTAAACACATACACCTTTTAATCGGTGGTAGCGAAATGGCTAAGGCGTTCGACTTGCGATCGAGTGGTTGCAGGTTTGAATCCCACACATTGCCGACGTGAAGGGTTGTTGGGGAGGGGGGGGGGGGATTAACAAGAATACTAATAATGTGTGTACCGCGTTACTAGCATCCTTTTTATCAAGGATAAATTAAAAATTTAAAACACTCCCGAACCAAAAATTCCTTCAACGATTAGAAAAGAGCTAATGATCTTCGAACAGCTAGACAGCTAAGTCATTAGCTCTCAATTAAGTCATTTTTAGGGTTCCGTATCCGAACGGCAATCAACGGGACCCTATTACTAAGCCAACCAGTCCATCCGTCCGTCTGTCTGTCAGCGGTCTGTATCTCATGATGCGTAATAAGTAGATTGTTGAAATTTTCACAGAATGTGTATTTGAAAGAAAGAAAGAAAGAAAACATATTTTATTTCTGAAACACACAGCTTTTACATACTAAGTGTTAAATCTATAAAGAACACCTGACAAAATAATTCTGTAATCACTTTAAAATAAGACAAATAAAACAAATTATATACAAGTGGCAACACTGCGTCGTTACAACTTCGTTGCACGACATGGCAACGTTTCTGTTGCCGCTATATATTAATACGTGAAGCGAAAACTTTGAATGCCTTTTTACGAAAATTGGGCGGACGGAGGAGTATGAAATTTCGCACACTTATAGTTTATACAGAGAAGAAGTGACGAATGCTACAATTTTTTAACAATATTTGCTACAAAGTTAAAAAAAAATGCAAAAACGGGTACATACAGCTATGTGTATCCAGTATATATTTTGACCGGTCATGGTACAAAAGTCTATACAATGACAGGTCAAGTAATATTGGCCAATGAAATAAACCATGGTCGAAATTCGACTACCACGCGATGTCTAGTTAAAATTAAATTCACATTTCAATTTGGTGCAATGATTATTCTATTCAATCTGGAATTTTTACAAATGTCACGTCCAGTCCACGTCTTTTCTCAATTGACTTGGTGAAAGTTTTCCAACAAGATATATAACGTTTGAACAGGCAGTTTCATCAATTCTCCTTTCAATCGAAAAGTTCCGAGCCTGATCGTCTTTTAGGTTTATTTAATTGATTTTATGAGTTAATAGGTTTCTTTAGTGAGATTTAATGACACCAAATGGCTTCAAGTAAATGCCCTTTTTGTCCCTTCTCATGTGTATTCTATGTTGCTGTGAGATTGGGAGTTTGATTATCGGTTAGTACATATTTTTATTAGATTTTCATGTTATGTAATACAAAGTCTGGAAATGTTTTTTTTTTATATAAAGAATACTAGTAACGTGGGTCACATATTACTAGTATTCTTGTTAACCCCACCAGCTAAGCTTAGCGCTTGTAGTGCACTGGGTGGGGTTCGAACCCGCAACCATTTGATCGTAAGTCCGACGCCTTAGCCATTACGCTACGGCCGTTTAATGCGTGCGGTAGGTGGTGATAAGTTTACCTTAAATTACATAGTACCAAAAATATAGCTCTAGTCTAGTCTAGTCTAGTCTCTAGTCGACCTACCCCGCAGATACTTGCGTGTAAAATATCTATACTATTAATAAATAAAGCTGAAGAGTTTGTTTGTTTGCTTGAACGCGCTAATCTCAGGAACTACTGGTCCGATTTGAAAAATTCTTTCAGTGTTGGATAGCCCGTTTATCGAGGTAGGCTATAGGCTATATAACATACACGCTACGACCAATAGGACCGGAGCAGTGACCATAAACGCAGGTGAAACTGCAGGAACGGCTAGTTAACTCATAAAATCGAAACTTCGCAATATGATAGATATTGTTTTTACTCTGTAGAAGTAATCTTTACATTTTCTTAAAGTCGTTTTATTTTTCACGTCTTTAAAAAACTAGTTCTCAAATGAGTGTAAATTACTTTTACATTTTGCAAAATTTCAACTGGTTACCAGCCATAATATTACTTTTTTCCTTAAAAAACGTCTTAATAAATTACTACACCAAGTTTCTTTAGATAAATTTGACTGTTTTAAGTTTTAGGTCAGAAAATGTCTTACCCGACTCTGCAACTTCTGAATAGGGAAACCTTCGAAGTAGAAGGTCTCGTTCCAACGTGGGTTGAGGGTGCGTCGCTTAATCTTCGTTTCCAGCCGGTGTTTCTTATCAGGTAGCAGGGTAACACGAACATAAGGATCCGAAGTACCGCTGAGATCCTTGGCGGGGAGTTCTTTGCCCTGGGGAAGAATGAACAGAATTGTATATGTTGGCAAATAAACTGATGCTAAACGATTACCAGCGCTCACAACACTTTGGTTAACGCATGTGTTGCCAATCTTTTCTCTCCTGCTTTCTTTTTACCCGACGAAAAAAAGGAGGTTCTCAATTCGACCGCATATATATATACATATATATATCCCACTAATATTATAAATGTGAAAGTTTAGATGGATGGATGGATGTTTGTTACTCTTTCACGCAAAAACCACTGAACCGATTGCGATGAAACTTGGTATGTAGATAGCTGGAGACCTGGATTAACGCATAGGCTACTTTTTATCTCGATATTCCCACGGGATCGGGACATACGCGGGTGAAACCGCGGGGCGCTGCTAGTATATATATATATATATATATATATATATATATATATATATACATATATATATATATATAATTATATATATATATATATATATATATATAATTGACTGATATATATATATATATATATATATATATATATATATTTATGTATGTTCAGCCCTCTCTCCGTTATTTATGAACCGATTTCGTGTAGAATGGACTTCACGAGTTGGTTACGAAAAAAGATACCTACCGTGAGATTGTTTGCTACTGTAGTAACGTAAGATAATTACCCTTAAAAGCATCACCGACTTCAATGTGCTTTTTAGGGGAAAGTTGTCGTATTTTTTTTATATAATATGGGTAAGCCAACTAAATGCACTGCTCCAATGAGAATGTGCTGAATTAGATATTTGTTGATTTTTCAAAAACCACTCAACTGGTTTCGATAAAATTTAAATGGGACCACCTGGCAAGTATACCCTTTGAAAGAAAAAAAAGAATTTTCCAAATTGGTGCAGGCGTATTCGAGTAATCGGTGAACAATAGTAGAACATAAAAAAAAAAGAGATTCCGACGAATTGAGAACCTCCTCCTTTTTTGGAGTCGGTTAAAAACATGACTTTAGAGTTATTTACGTATATGACTATATAATAAATAATATTCACATTAATTAACATACGCAGAAAAGATTTTTCATACAATATTTGTTCATATGATTTTCACAACGATTCGTGATAACTTAATACAAAATACTTTATTACTGTTTATTTAATATTTTAGCAGACATATATGAAACTAAAGGAGTATTGTGGTGAAAAACAGAGAACTATATTGAATTGTAAACCAGCGTTTGTATGTACTAATATAATCTATCCCATCAAAAACATAACATGCAAAAAAATGTCTGACAACGCAGTTTTTCTACCGCAAAAAGTGGCGAGACACACAACATTTTATAGTGACTGTATTAATAAAAATCAAAATGTCTTTCTTAAATGGGATGGCAATATATCTATATTAATATTATAAAGCTGAAGAGTCTGTTTGTTTGTTAGGTTGAACACGCTAACCTCAGGAACTCCTGGTTCAAATTGAAAAGTATTGGACAGCCAATTTATCGAGGGTAGCTATAGGCTAGGCTATATAACATCACGCTACGACTAACAGGAGCGGAGCATCAACGAAAATTGTTGCGAAAACGAGGAAAATATACAAACGCAGACGAAATTGCGGGGGTCGGCTAGTCTTTCTATATTATGCTCTATTGGTCACTGAAAATTCAGGCTTCTAGCGTTTTTCAGAAAGAAGTTACAATGAGGTCGAAAACGTCCTGAATAGCTTCAAGTAAGGGATGGCTGTGCCTGTGTTTTTTTTACTCGATTTAACAATGTCTGTCAGAAATTTTAACAGTCTATAGGGTATTTTTTTTTGTTCAAAAAGTGACCAAAGTCTGCCATAGTACAGGGGGATTTAATAAAATAAAAAAATAGGCAGTCATGGGACTGCCGATATAACTGAAAACTTAAACGAAACGACGAACTTAAAACGGCCACCCACGTCATTCTGCAGTCCGAGGGAATGGCCACACAAGGCGCTTCTAGAAGCCTGTGAACTAGAACCTAGGCTGGCTCAATTAGTCAGCCTCACCAATTATGTATTTAAACGGGAATTAACGCACTCACGAAAAGGTACCTCTGAATTGCCTGACGTTTCTGTCTGTGACCACGGCCAGTGCAACCTGGTCGAAACGTCAGGCGTTAAACGCGTTAATTCCCGTTTAAATACATAATTATATCATGGAATACCGCCTATGTAACTAGTATATAAAGTTTTTTGTATTTGTTTAAATCTTTGTTCGGCAATATTACACCTGTTTTGAAATAGTTCTAACATTTATTTGTTGGTAAAGTAAAGTTTGTTAAAGTAATTTTAGATTGTTTAATCTACTGAAATACTAAACTATTATCCTAAGCCGATTTTAGGATAAACTGCTTCCTGCTAAGCCGAAAAACTTCCGTACCCTGAGTGAAACTTTCAGGTTAAGTAGATAGAATTTATTTAGTGAAATATCCTTAGGTCTAATTTTTGCACAAAGTTTTATAAAAATGTGTAATCATATTTAGGATATTTCAACGGAATTGCTATGCGATGTGTGTAAAAATCCCACTAATATTATAAACGTCAAAGTTCGTGATGACGTATTAATCTTTGTTACTGTTTCACGCAAAAACTACAGAACCGACTGCTATGAAACTTGGTATGTAGATAGCTGGAGACCTGGATTAACACATAGGCTTTTTATCCCGATATTCCCACGGCACCGGGACTTACGCGAGTGAAACCGTGAGGCGCAGCTGGTATTTAATAAAGTGCCATCAGCCATCCAAGAGTTTCCTATACCTATATTGAAAAGGAAGCTAAAACCGCTACTCCTTGATAAAATGATTTATTCAGTAAAGGAATGGCTCCGAAACACTGTGTAACTATATTATACTACAGTGATGATTATTGTTATGCACGCATTATATTTAAGCTTTGACATTGTATTATTATTAATATTCTTTGGTATTTTTTTTAATTGTTATTCGACCTCTCTATTGTATTTTTTTTTTATTCTTTTGACATAACAAAAATACAATAACAGTAAATATAATTGATTTAAATATATAACTAAATGTTTGGAAATTTGCACACCTGCTGAGGTAGAATATGACGGAAATTTTAAAGTGTTTTTTTTTACCCATGTTTTATGCAAATAAATGATTTGTGAATGACGTAAAGCGCTTTATGGAAAAGTCGTGCTTTTTAAACAGACAAATTTAACTTGATAATTGACTGATATTTTGTAAGAGAGAAGGCAGACACGAAAGAAACTGTAAGTACTTAATAAAGAGGATAATAGAATGTTATGAAATATGATTTGCCCGAAAATCCGCATAAAAAAACAAAATCATTGAAGTTGACATGTAAATCTATACTCATAATAAATCTGTAGCGGGATGAATTCTGTACGTTGAATATGTTTAAAAAAAATCGACTGAGGGGTGTTAAAATATCGATACTGATGCTGAATATGCGATTCAAACAATTTTTGTCTATCTGTCTGTCTGTTTGTTTGTTCACGATAATTTTTTTTTTTTTTAATGTATGTTTAGCCCTCTCCGTTATTTATGAACCGATTTTGATTATTTTATTTATACCCTCGAAAATTGTAGAAACGAATTTATAGTGTTTCTGTTTACTTTTCATCATTTTATCAGGTATTTGCGTTTAGAAATCATCACATCATGTAGCTGAGCTGATGATGAAAAAAAATCATAAAATAAAAATCTTTTTAACAAGAAATTAAACCGACGAACAAAACAAAAAGCAAAAAATAAATAAACCTTTAAGTCTTAAGTATTGAGCTTATTTACATAAACTATCAAATTTGATATAAACTTACTTTGAGTCGGCACCAAATAATAAAAGGATTAATTACCTACGTAGAGCCATGTCCTACGTACGACTTAAGAGGTTTATTTATTTTATGCGTTTAAGTTCTTTTTATCGGTATATTTTTTTGTTAAAAATATTTTTTATTTAATTTAATTAACTAATAAATATTAAGATTCCAAAGTATCGATTTTTACCTGTGTTAAAGAAATATTATTAGTTACATTAGGTTTTACCTGCAGATAGTCAAGTCTGTTTGAAGGATTTCGAGTGAATGTATATTTTCAATCGTAGGATATCGTAGGGGAATGTGCTTTTCTGTGGTGATTGTTGATTGTGAACAGCAGGAGTAAGTAGTTCTCAAGTTACAGCGTGACCAAGGCAAATAAGGATTCATTTTTAAATATACTAGCAACCCGTCCCGGCTTCGCACGGGTAGCAGAGAATTTTTCCGACATCTTCAACAATCATCGTCATATTTCAGCCGTTTAACACAAAACCTTAATGAATTATACATTTAAACCTTCCTCATGAATCACTCCGTTTATTGGTGAAAACCGTATGAAAATCCGTTCGGCAGTTATTGATTTATTGGTTATTATTTTATTTAGTGATTATTAAGTTATTGGTTAACGAACAGACAGACAGACAGACGCGGTGGGAGACTTTGTTTTATAATATACTAGCAACCCGCCCGGCTTCGTACGGGTATCAGAGACATCTTCAACAATCATCAACATATTTCAATCAATTTACACAAAATCTTACCAAATTATACACCTAAACCTTCCTCACGACTCACTCTGTCTATTAGTGAATAACGCATGAAAATCCGTTCAGTAGTTTTTCAGTTTATCGCGAACAGACAGACAGACAGACGCGGCGGGGGACTTTGTTTTATAATATGTAGTGATAGATTAGACGCTAAGTTCCCAACCAGCTTCAATAAAACAGGTCCAAACGTCACATGCCCTTGAATTATTATTACGTCATACTCTATTATTCTGTAAGTTATGAGACATCAAGTTTGTGTTACAGACAGTGTGACAGAGTTATTCTCTTGGGTGCTAAATAAGTCATAAGTAAGTGATAGAATTATATACAGCTGCCCGTCGAATGTGGTACATTTCTAAACAGTTGAGTTTTTAAATGATACATATTATCCATGTTTACTCGTGTGTAAGACGTATCTAAAACATTTAATCTAATTAAGGATTGAATTCAATTCTAAAGATTTAAATTTTATTTTTTTTATGGTATAGGGGCAAACGAACAGATCTGATAGTAAATGACTACCACCGCCCATGGGCACCTGCAACTCAAGAGTCACAAGTGCGTTGCCAGCCTTTAAGGTAGGAGTAGGAGATGGGTGGAAGAGGGGGAGAGGGGGGGGGGGGGGAGGGTTAGGGCCTCCGGTAACCTCACTCACTCGGCGAAAAGCAATGCAAGCATTACTTTACTGCCGGTTTTCTGTAAGGCCGTGGTATCGCTCCGATCAGGCCGACCTATTCGTGCCGAAGCATGACTCTCCCACGATCGAAATGATCATGAAATTTAATAATTATTTTTTTGTCAAAATATTTATAAAAATATTGAAGGAATTCTCAAAGGTCTAAAAATTATGAACACGTAGAAAAAAAGTGGCAGACAATAATTTAACCCTTTCATAATAATCAAATGAGAATTGGAAATAGTATAATTTCTCGCTTTCAAGCAACACTCTTCAGCTTTTTCCAGATTTCAAAACACTGTTTAACGTGATAACGTCTTGTGAATCGATGAAAGCCGGCTGCACGCACGAAAAAGCATGACTCATTGTCACGTTCTGCCTGAGCCGAGCGTGCAAGCGAGAGCGGCACAAGCGATAGAGAGGCACGATCGGCCTAAGCGTTCGTTTATTGACATTGATTTGATTTCAGTTTATTTCTGTAACTAATTGTTCGTAATTATATTTAAACAAATTATTTAAATTAAATTTGCAAAAACTGTAAATAATATTTAAAAATTAAAAATTAATGTTTTTAACCAGTTTTAAAAATATTGTGTTTTCTTAAGACTTTATCACGTAAAATTATCGTCCGTAAACCGACTTTACAGACAACCAATATTTTTAACTAATTTTCAATGTGTAGCTATCATCTCTTTCAAATATTTGTGTTGTATAAAATTGATTGATTCTAAATCAATATCACAAAGTACATATTGTGGTGATGGACTCTCCGCGCCCACTTGTGATCTCTTGCGATTGGATTAAGAACTCTTTGGAAATGGCGCGATGAGTCTGGCTGGTGGCATCATTCTCAAACGTAGTTTCGAAATACAAGATTCGAAATGCAGGAAAGGACAATCGTCTGGCGGACTTATGTGTCAGATGTCGTGCTGAAAGCACGAAGCCTCGAGAAATACTAATTAATTTGTTTGCTTGATTATTAATTATTTGTTATTCGGAGTTCAATTATAGCCTCTGTGTTGCCTGCCTAATCTTTTACTTACTCTCCTCATAATATAGATTCTTCGAACCCAGTATTTACTACTACCTGGGTTGCTGCAATATCTAAGTCTTGGATTTTAAAGGAGTTACATAAACCTAATGAATGCAATATTATGTTGTTTGTCACATTTTTTCTTCAAATCAGCCATAGTTATTATTAAATGCGATGAGTGAATATTCTTCATTCTGTCTTAGTGGCCTCTCCAGTCACAGGTAATACAGGACATTCGGGTACGCGACCCCGGCCTCTGCGAGCTACTGCAGTCTCAGTCTCCTTCCACATCCGAGACTTGCGGTATCACTTACCCTTGGTTCCTCTCCCTGTCCATTTTCTTTATACAAATTTACCTTCTTCCTACTTTCCCGTCTTAAAACGACTACATTCCCAAGGAGGGTTGACGTCAGGCAGATGGCCGGCCATAAATGGGACCAGCCAAAACCCATATTGGGCCCGACCCTAATGAAAATTGGGAAGAGGGCAGAAAGATGATGATGATGATGGGTTCTTCATAATTCACGAACTATTTGCCTATATTTCGAATACGGTTGTTTAGGATTATCTTTTAAGTTTTACAGTCTAAAGCACAATGAGTCTTACATTGACAATGATTGATCTGTTTGTGTAGTGGTCAGTGACCCTGAATGCTGATACTGGATTCGATTAGTACCCAGGACAAATAATTTATTGTGTGATGAGCACGATCATTTGTTCTGTATCTGGGTGTAATTTTTCTATGATATGTATGTATTTAGTAATATACAGGGTGTATCTGATAATGGAACACTTAAGTACGATTCACACCGAACGGGCCGCGCCGGAGCGCATCGGAACGCGTTTTTAGTGCAATGATGGAAATTGAAGCTTATATTTATTACTTAAAATTCATTTTTGCATGGAACTTCTTACCGCCGCGGGCGGTCGGATCCGCCCACTTGCGCTCGGCTACCGAAGTGTGAATCGTACTTAACTTAAATCACTGAAAGGGCATGACTAGCTTGCAGTTGAAAGTTATAACCATTTGAATTGCCAGGTATTCTCAGCTCCGTTTCTCATAAAAGCGAGTGAAATGTGTAAAGTTAAAGATTTTAAATCGAACGCATTTTTTTTTGAAATTATTCCTTTCATTATTGAGAAAATGCATAAAAAAGCTAACTTAAAAAAATTATGAATTATTTTTTACCTTTCGGTGATTTAATTAAGTGTTCCATTATATATATATTCATATATAAGTATATTTATTAACAGTCTGGTTACCATAGTACAGACTCTGCCTAAATTTGGATCAGATGGCCGTGTGTGAAGTGTATCAATTTAGTATTATTAATCGAATATCATCAAGAATGATTGATTCACAATAAATCCTTTTCAACGTTAATGGTGTATATTTTTATCACATCTTTGTTTAATCATTTGGTTAATTGTTAAATTCGTGATTAAATTCTGAGTTAGTCGCAGTCTCAGTTAACGTTACGAAGGGCAAATTACCTGCTTGAGTTCATAGTACAGAAGACCGCGAATATCAACTAAGAACGTAATCTTGTTGACCTGCTTTAGCATAGAGCTGGATCACCAGATCTATGAGGTGAGAGGGTGAGTCTATGAAACAATAATTTCTTCTTTCATTTCAAGAAGCTTTGGCAATACTACAAGTAAGCAGAGACATTGTGGTGAACTTTCACCAACCCAGATTTACAGTAGATAAAATTGACGAGTTTTGGTCAGCATACATAATAATATCCTTATATGTTTATCAGCAGTCTGGTTACCATAGTACAGGCTCTGCCTAGTTTGGGATCAGACTGCCGTGTGTGAGATGTGTCAAGTTATTATTATTATTCCTGGAACAAATTACATATCATAGCTATCCTATACTAAATATAGCTTGTAGATTGGTCTTTCAAGCTGGTTTTTATATTAATACACAGAAACAATTATTTTGAAGAAGTTGTCATTATCAAGTGGTCAAGAAATAGAGGGAAAGAGAAGACGAGGATGGACGAAAAAGATCGCATGGGATAGAAAGAAGCGATTACTCCACCGACAAGAGTGTAGCTCTTAAATTTGAAGAGAGAGACAGAGAAAAGGCAGAAACATCTAGTTCAATGTAAATAGAGATCCATGTATCTAACTATTTGCACTGAGGTGGAATAGAAGACGCAATCTTTGACGTTGTAATTGAATATTCTATCGCCACGCTACATTGGTCTTCATAATTGTGTGTCTCACCTTTAATAATCTGAGATCCATAATATTTTTTTGGGTTGCGTTCCTCAAAAGGCAAAAAAAGAACCCGTGTAGAATTACTTCCTTGTCCGTCAGTCCGTCTGTCAAAACCTTTTTCTCAGAAACTTATGGAAGTATCAAGTTGAAATTAACATCAAATACATCAGAATTATGTCTGCGGTTTCCTAAAGCTGCAAAAAATCAAGCTTCCAAGTTAACGCAATCAAATGATACGGCCATTTGAACCTTACATTCTGTGTGAAATCTTTGGTGCGCGAATCAGACTCGCTCTTGTTCGCAATTTTAAATATAAAATAAATACATACCTGGATAATTCTCAATATCAAAGTAGTGTTCTGGAAATCGTACTCCAACGAGAAGTGGATCTGGCCGACGTTCTCCGACGGCTCCGAGTTGTCGATGTACATGTCCACCAGCGATATGGACCGGTTCTGAAGGAACGCCATCTGTTAGCGAAAATCAGTACTTAAAGCATTTGGGAGAATGAGCACCGTTTCGAAGCAGATTTGAGGGCAACACTTTGGTAAAAATAATTAATTGGTGTTTTGTTTTGTAATAATTTTATTTAAATGTATAAATAGTAAAAAGAAATAATAAAAAAAAAACAAAAAAAATGTAGAAAATAAAACTGATATTTCAATTAATTAATTTGTATTAAGTAAAAGAAAAAAAATACAATGTATTTTTAACAATTGTGTTATTTTTACCAAAACCTTGTCCGTTGAGAAATATCGTGCAAAATAATTTTAGTTTTTCTGCAAATTGTGTGATACTGCAGAAGTTTTTAAGAATATGTGTTACAAAGTATGATTTCTTAAGATCACATTTATTTCAATATTTTAATAATTATTTGTTAATTCTTAATTAACCATACTTTTGCAATAAAACAGTGAAAATCACACCACAAAAATCAATCCATGGGTTCAATACATGCAGTGGTCAAAGGGTTTGGGAAATTACATTTACTGCAAAGGTTGTTAACCTAAAGATAAACTTTGTTTATGTACAAAAGGTGCTTTGAATTATGTTATTTCAAAAATATACTCTGTTGTTATAAAGAATACAGTCGAATTTTAAATGTCATGAAATTTGGCTTCGAAACGGATTATTCGAAAAAAATTAAAATGTTTTTTAAAAGCAATATAATCTAAAGCTAGGCTAGATTTCTAAATCTACTGAGACAATTTAAAAAAAAAATTAACTATTGTTACATTAGCCTAAAAAAATTGTTTTTCAAAACTATTGCATTGTACTATTTTTTATTATTTTGTATTTATTTTGTCAAATATAATGTGAGATTTGGTAAAACCTTTTTTTTATTGTTAATGACTTTGCCCTATTTTTACTTTTAACTTTATTTTAATTTTATTTGCCGTTTCGCCTCAGATTGTCTAAAGTGTCTTACACATAAGGTGCAGTTAACAAAAAATAATTCATTTCATTCATTAGAATGATTTCGAAAGCGAACAAATTGAGTCAAAAATAAAAATAATTTGTTCGGACAACAACAAATTTTATGACGAATCTCACAATATATTTATAAAACTGTTAAATTTTGGGTAATATTTGGTTGTTAGTGCTATGCTAGACTAATTCGTACACTACGTATCTAGATCTAAAATAATTCATCATGAAAATCGTGATTTGTTAGTTAGATTATAATTAATTAAAGTGATTTTTTGTGTAACCAAATAACAGTACTCCAGTTCTCGTGTGGAATTTTGCAAGTGACTTATTATTTATTAAAAAGTGTTATTTTATGTTAAGAAAAAGCTATTTTAATTTTGCGTTGCTGCTATTTACAAAAACAAATAAAAAAATTCTCAGCACAGCCAAGCGGGCTTGCCGAAAACAGAAGTTTTTTAAATATTATAAAAAATTTAAAAAGCGAATCTTAAAAGCGTTCGCTGGTTTTTTTTTACTCTATTTTTTTCTTATACAACCTCTTCTACCTACCATATTTGAAGGAGAAAGCATGGAAAGAGAATTCATAGTTTAGAAAACACCACAAAAAATAAAATGAAAAAACTAAAAGGAGCACAGTTAAAAAAAGACAGTTCGGAAACGCTTGCGACTTTTTCTTTCACTTTGGCTTTTTTTTTGCACTTTTTTATTATAATAGACATGTATGTTCTTATAACGTCTTTATGTGACTGCAAAATGTCGTGATCTTGTGTAGATGTTTGTTAACATTGACGTAATTTTATTTATTTGACGTGATGTCCTAATCGATCTAAAGTTGAAGTATAGGATGTTCCTTTCGCTCAATACTACTTAAATAACTGAAATACACGTTTGATGTGTAAAAAAGTTGGAATTTTTTCACATAAAGTAATTTCAAAGACTAGTGTCTTGCCCTTTATGAATAGAGTGGAGCCTGACACCGACACGTCGGGTCGTTTCCCTCTTTGATAAAGGACCCATGTCAGGCCTAAAACTAGTGGGACATCAAGGTAGTTGACTAGCAGCACCTCGCGGTTTCACCCGCGTAAGTCCTGATCGCGTTGGAATATCGAGATAAAAAGTAGCCTATGCGTTAATCCAGGTCTCCAGCTATCTACATACCAAGTTTCATCGCAATCGTTTCAGTGGTTTTTGAGTGAAAGAGTAACAAACATCCATCCATCCATTCATCCATCCATCCAAACTTTCACATTTATAATATTAGTGGGATTAATAGTTTTGTACTCAGGTACAATAACATATAACTACCGTACATCTTTCAAACAGTACTGACAATGAAGACTTAAAAGAAAATTGGCAGTTATTTTATTTTCTCTTAGGCTTATGTCATACATACCACAACCACACCACAACTACACTACAACCACAAAACGTGGGTGGGCGCTAATTTGTATGAAAATTAATAGTTAAATTCGCACGGACTACTTTGCCGTCATTATCGACCGCGTGTGCACTACCGACCACATCGCAGCCAAGTCGTAACAACAACGTTGCGATGACGCGACGACAAAATCCGGAGTCATCTATCTGTACGCTTCGCAACCACGTCGCAACTACTAGAGACAACGTAACCACGTCCACATTTTGTAGGTATCGCAACACAACCGCAAGAAACCGCAGCGCAACTATTCACACGTAACCACAGTTTGACCACTGGCCTGTTGGTCTAGTGGTTAGTGACCCTGACTTCTATGCCATAGGTCGTGGGTTCGATTCCCACCAGAGTCTGGGTGTTCTTTGTGTCCGTTGTTTGTATGTTTGTAAGGTCCCCCGCGACACAGGAGTAATTCCTAATGCGGGAGTTGTCTCATATAAAAAAAAAAGAGACACATTTTGTCGCCACGGTGTGGTGTGGTTGTGGTACATGTGAAACAAACCTTAAAGACTCGAATAATATATAATTTACAAACTTTTATTTAATTTTTAAAAGGAGGTCACTAACATAAAATATTTTAAAGTGATTAAAAAATTAGTAGCTACATGCAATTTACCAAAAAAATCAATGTCCAAAATTGTTGACTGCATTTATTCAAATCACCTGGAATACCTGGAATTTGTAATACTACATCAATATGCTAAAGACAATTTGTTGGCGGTCGGCATTTGTAATTTACCTAATTGGAATTAGCTGACGGAACATAATTAAGACATTTTATTTTATTCGTTTAAATAATTTAAATTGGTTTAATACTTAAACAATGCTATGATTGTTTAACCTAAGACTGGTTACGTCACAAGACGTAGTGATATTTTCTATAACAAAACACAACGTCTATAAACGTTATTTTCTATGACACCACGTCTGAAGATGTCTCGTTTCATTGACATGTTGACTTTTGTAACATGATAGGTCAAAATAATATATATAACCTATAACTTTATGCAGCCGTTTTTACTTAATTTTTAACTTTATAGCAGCACACATTGTAGTGCTTTATAGCAAACATAGTCTTTTTTTAAATGTCCACGACATCTCCACGACATGTACAGTCAAATAAACAAATAAATTCTAAATTGAAAACAATGTATACATTGCTACTCTTCCATGACGTCACTAAACGTCATTTTACGTCTTATTCTGATTGACATCTTCGACAGAACGCCTTCAAACGTCTGTAACATACCAAGTTTCTTATATCGTAAAACTTTGACACAATACATGTACATATTAATACGTGAGGAGAATTCTTTGTAGACATTTTTTAAGCAAACGCGCACAGACACGAATGGGAAATTTGGCAGACTTAATGTTTATATGTAGTAGAAAAGCAGAAACCTAAATTTTTTAAACAATATATGTTACAACTTTAAAAATTACTTGAAAACGGCTACGTCCAGTATGTAATTAACTTTCATGGTAAGTAAGTCTATACAATGACAGCTCAAGTTATACTGGCCATTAAAAACCATGGTCGAAATGCGACCACCACGCGATCTGTAGTATACATAATTATACTAATAATCATAAATTTAAAATTTAAAACACCCCCGACTCGAAAATCCCTTCAACGATTACAAAATGCCTTCCATCATTTTGGAAAAGAGCCGATACTCTTACACTGCTGGACCGATATTAACCAAACATAGCTAAGAACCACCGCAAGGAAACTGGCTTTCAAATGAAAAAAAATGCATCGAAATCGGTCCATCCGTTTGAGAGCTACGATGCCACAGACAGACACACACACAGACACACACACAGACATCGACGTCAAACTTATAACACCCCTCTCTTTGCGTCGGAGGTTAAAAAAGAGCGAGTGGAGTATCATCAATGAAGGGTTTTGAAACGTGATTAAAAATAAATTCAACATGTACGTTATAAATGTGTAAATAGTTAGAATTTTTACGAGGGCGGGTTTTGTGTTTCATTTAACAATTTCTTCTCCTCATTCTGGAACCCACAGCACCTACATGCTTAGCTCGAGTCGAGAGAGCTTTATGGACTTTGTTTTTTTTTATGGTATAGGGGGCGAACGAGCAGAAAGTCACTTGATGGTATATGACTACCGCCGCCCAAAGGCACCTGCAACAAGTGCGTTGCCGGCCTTTAAGATGGAAGTAGGGGAAGAGTGGGAGAGGGGAGGGGTGGAAGGCAGGGTGGAAGAGGGGGGAAGGGAAGAGTTAGGGCCTCCGGTAACCTCACTCACTCACACACACAATATTATTATTTATTATTAAACATTTAATTCCAGCTTGATTTTACCTGAGGGTTTAAATACAGTTGCAATATTCTTACAACGTGATATAAAATTTAATTATACTTTTCAAGTACAGTGAAAACTCGACATGTTTGTTCTAAAAGGAAAATGCAGACTTTCATTAACCAGCTCTACACATAGTTATGAAAGCGCTAAGGGTTGCCACTCAATTATAGTGAATATTTTATTCCAATTGTAATACCGTCTATCCGGTGTGATGTCGAATATACATACTGTAGAAAACCAACAAAAAAACTCTTTAATACCGAATTAAAGTACAAAAGAGATCCACTATCCCCCTCCTGGCTACATCATCAGATAATTGTTACTAAGTCCAATGTGTTGGACTTGTCAAAACTAATGAAATGAGACCAAACTCGAGGGGATTACTAATAGCCATTAAAAAGTTGTTCTATTCACTTCCTCATTAGATCAGCTCCAACATGCCAAATTAAAGTATTGTCTTCCGATCTTAGCAGAATATCAGCGCTCAATGCTGTGCTCAGTACTAAGAACCATTTTTGTCTCCTTTTAGTTTTAAGTCATTATGTCATAGTGTATAATTTACTGGTTAAACAATTACTATGTTCACTTTTTAACCCCCGACGCAAAAAACGACGGGTGTTATAAGTTCGACGTCGATGTCTGTGTGTGTGTGTCTGTCTGGGGCATCATATCTCTCAAATGGATGGACCGATTTGTCGGGGGTCTTTTAAATTTTGTATTTCATAGTACGAAATAAATAAATGTCTTTCTTTCTTTCAAACTACATACACATACAAAGTTTGTGCTACCAACTTTACACTCCGAAGGGGACGTCTGGAGAGATGGGAACTCCAATTACCAACTTTGAGTAGTGCATCCAAAACGCCGTCTTTTATGGAAGGCATCTCCCCAGTTGGGTGGCCTGCTGTGCTCTACGTCTTTTGAATTATTTTCAATTGTGATAACCAGTAGTCGGGATGATTTTATGGACTTACAATGTCCTTGCATTGTGATGTCCTAATGTGGACATGACTTCTTCCGGAAATTATGGAAAATAACAGTATTTACGGAGTTGTTTGATTATTGACGTCGTGATTAATATATTAACTACTGTCATTGGTATTTTAATAAAATACAATAAAACGTGTTAAATTTATTTTTGTTTTCTGTTTAATAATAACATGAATATTATTTTATGTTGTCTGCGGTACATTAGTGTGCTATCTGGGATAAGAGCATACGTCTTTAAACGTTTTAACGTGGGAGAGCCATGCTTAGGCACGTATGGGCCGGCTCGACTCCCTCGATACTACGGCCTCCCAGAAAACCGGCAGTGAAGCAATGCTTGCATTGCATTTAGCCGCGTGAGTGAGATTACCGGAGGCCCTAACCTTTCCCTCTCCCTTATTCACGTCCTTCCCCTCTCCCCTCTTCTCCTACTCCCACCTTAAAGGGCGGCAACGCACTTGTGACTCTCAAGTTACAGGTGCCCGTTGGCGGCGGTAGTAATTTACCATCAGGTGACCCATCTGCTCGTTTGCCCCCTATACCATAAAGAAAAAAAAAAGAAAAAGTTGATCTTACAAATATTTAATGAGTAATTCGAGATATTCTGTTCTGATTGGTTCAAGATTGCAAGCGTTGGGCGTAAAGAGCATACGACAAAAACAAAATATACCAATTACTATTAAGTGTATCTATTACTAATGGAATCCCATTAAAATAAAATGTTTTCTCTTACTTAAAGTCTTTAAACACCACAGATTTAACTGTAATTTACGATGCTGGTCACTTTTTACCTAGCAACATGGTGCTTATAACTTTGTCTGTATAGATATATGTCTTCTAGTACTATTAGTAGCTCCACGTAATAATTTTTAAATTTAGTATAGATATAGTAATTTTAAAATACCGAGATCTCGAAGGCATGTCCATAATAGCATATACATTACAGTTCATTCCCTCTTAATCATTGTACCTATTCCATCCTAAGGTGATAACTTATTGTAACATGTATTAAGTCTCATCTACTAGTATTGTAGAAAACAAACATAGCAACAGGCACTGTGTTGTTAGTACAGTGACACTGACGTCACATTGTTTTTTTTCCATAAAATTTATAACCTCTACAATATCGTATGTTACAATCCCTATAAACTAAATCTCTCTAACCAAAATATATTATATTCCAAAATCTAATATTATTATTTCTTTTTTAACAATATCACCGCAGTACGTTCACTTTCTAATTTAAGTGACAGCCCTACCACTCATGCCGGCGCTAAATAAATTATTCTAAGTAATTTTCGGCTAGTGCACTCGTCCTGGTTAATTTGTTCAAACTCAAGGCTTAGTCCAATATTAAAGCGAAGAACTCATAAGTGAATTTGAAGAAGATAATTGAGTAGTAACGAAAATGGCAAGTAATATCAAATAACAGAGTATCTAAAAGTATTTACAGACGTTAATATGAATGGAGATGAAGGTCAAGGAAGAAAAGTTCTGGAAACCATAGTAAGTCCTCACTAGATGGACCAAAAACTCGGTTAAATTCTAGAAAACATATGTATAAATGTAAAAAGAATTAGGATCTTTGGTATTAAAATTCCAATTTAAGGTCATTTTCCTAGTTTTTTTTCATGATATAAAGGGCAGACGATGTCTCCTGATGGTAAGTGACTACCGCGGCCCATGGACACATGCAACTCAAGAGTCACAAGAGCGTTAAATGCGTGTAAATACATACATATTTTTGCCTTTTACTTCACAAATATTTAAACAACGGACACAAAGAACACCCAGATTCGGGACAACTATTTGTGGATCACACAAATTTTTGTCCCGAGGCGTAGTAGCGAGGAGACCACTTAAACCATTGCGCCATCCGTGCAGTCAAATATATTATAGATAAATTACACCCAGATACAGAACAAATGATCATGCTCATCACACAATTATTTATTTGTCCTGGGTAGGAATCGAAACTATGACCTCTGGTTCAGCAGTCAGGATCACTGACCCCAACAATCAGCTATAGTTAGTTTGAATATGTCCTACACCGTTACTAATTTATTAAACTTCATTATACTGCAGATAGAACACGTCGTACATCTTCAAACAATGTTCCTATTAAATATTCAAGTCCAATTTAAGTTATGACAGTATTTTTCGGTTATAAATCTTCTCACACATGACATTTTCTCACCGTAGTCTCAACGCAATTTAGTTATTCTTGCACAGTGTATCAAAAGTTATATTAAACTTACCAACTTTGAGGTAATAAACAAGATCTAAATGTTGGCAACGACACTAAATAAGTTTATAGGAAACTAGCTGTGCCCGCGACCTCGTCCGCGTGGAATAGTGTATTTATATCGAATCAACAGCCTAAAAATAAGTTTCAAGCTTCTAGCTCTAAACACGATACTTCCATACAACTTTTCATCCAATCCTTTCAACCCCTTATACTCCTTTTTTCCCATTAAAAGTGGCCTATGTCCTTTCTCAGGGTCTAGACTATTTGTGTACCAAATTTCATTTAAATCGGTTCAGTAGTTTTCGCTTGAAAGGGCGACAGACAGACAGACAGAGTAACTTTCGCATTTTAGAAGCTGTTTTCGAAGTTGGGAAAAGGCGCGGAAGAGGACTGAAAGACATGCATTTTTCCCATGCAGGTCATAGAGGTGGATTGGAATGAAAGTTTGTATCTCAAACCAATAATTTCTCAAATTTAGAGAGTTTTTATAATAAATATCTTTATTTATTACATTCTTATGTTTCTTCGTTTTTGACCAATCAATTTAAAATAGAGAGTACAGAGATTGATGATAGCTTGGAGGAAAAATAGGCGAATCGAAGTACTTATTCTAAATAGACGAATAAACATACTTCTATCAGTTACGCGTACATACATCATAATGAAGCGATCTTAAATATTGTATTATACACATAATTTATCTTTTTATTAACTGACTTTAAAGAAGAGAAGTACATGGGTACTCAATCAGCAGAACAATTTTTTTTGTCCATGTTCAGCGATAATTTTTTCGCATATAAATGTTTTTTTTTTGGGTACTTCGTCGATTTACACCACAAGCTGTTCGGACCACGGTGTGAATCGCACAAGGCCCCTTTTTGAATTCGTCGTATCGGACCAGTGGTGTGAATCGACGAATGTCTATTTTGTACTTCGTCGTTTCGCACCACGCTACGAAAATCCGATGTTATCGTTTTGACTTAATCGGTTTGGACTAGCGACATTTTATTATTACTTAACAGTCGAGCACAAAATGCTTAAATTTTGTTTTATTTTGTCATCAATATCTTGGACTGCGTTTGATTGTTACAACACAGTCAAACGTCAAAACTGTTTTTTAGCTACAACAATATTAAATTGTATTTTTTTTTATTTATACTTTTTACATAAATATCTAATATACTCTCAATTTGTAATTTATGTAATTTGGTAAACTACGCAATGTTTATATTTTGCTTTGTTAAAATGTACATTTAATTATATGTATATAGCCTAGCCTATATTTATTAAATATTTAAAATGGCAAAGTTTGTTTCAATAACTGTTTTCTACCCGTCAGTACCATAAAACGTTCTAGTTTTTTGTTTTTTAAATGAATGATAATGGTTCACTTTACTAAGTCAAAAAGATCACATCGAATTTTCGTACCGTGGTGCGAAACGACGAAGTACAAAATATGCATTCGTCGTTTCACACCACTGGTCCGAAACGACGAATTCAAAAAGGGGCCTTGTGCGATTCACACCGTGGTCCGAACAGCTTGTGGTCTGAATCGACGAAGTACCCTTTTTTTTTAAAGGGGTAACCTATTTTTTAAGAAAAGAGACGGATATCAAGTTATTCAATTATCATTAAAATTGTGATATTTCCATTCAATTAAGTTGATATTTATAGAATTAGATTCTCGTATTAATTTATCTCGTATTAAGTATTTAATCGTGGGAGAGCCATGCTTCGGCACGTATGGGCCGGCTCGACTGGAGTGATACCACGGCTTCACAGAAAATCGGCAGTGAAGCAATGCTTGCATTGCTTTTCCCCGAGTGAGTGAGTTCCCCCCTCACCCCCTCTTCCACTCTTCCCTCCCCCCTCTTCCACCCTTTCCCTACGCCTATCTTAAAGGCCGGCAGCGCACTTGTGACTCTTGAGTTGCAGGTGCCCATGGGCGGCATTTGACATTTATTTATCTTTTTTAACATTAATTTATCATTTTGACATTAGTTTGTTATTTTGATATTTTCGTATTTTTATTTTTGACATTAACTTAATATTGTAAATTAATATAATATTTTGACATTAATCCAATAATTGTATAACACTAGTCATCATTATTTAATTGTAATTTTGATTTTATTATTTTAATTGTAGTTTTTATTTCATTTTAACTTAATTGTAATTTTATATTGTATTGTATAGAAAATCAAATTGTTAAATGAAAAATCCTTATGACAAATATATTTTGTAATGAATAAATGCAATACAATAACTTCACTTAACCAACTTTATCGACTTCGGCAGACCCTACCTGTACACAATCAATCTTGATGTGATAAACAAAACCAAACCTCATGTCGTAATAAATTTGTATTACTAAACATTTGTCAAAATAAAAAAAGGTTCCCAATGTGACGTAAATCCTGAACATACCGCCCAAATCCCAGTTCAAACATCCATATAATATTAAAAAAACAAATCAAATTGACCTCCTAACCACAGGCTCGCCCATGAGACTCCACAATTTGAGGAAAGAGAATCCATTTTCCATAATATTTCCGCGCAAGATCTAACCTAATTCAGCTTTCGAAAACATTGCGGAGAAAAAGGTGGCATATTCGTCGGTCGTCATGAATAATGGAACGAATACATTGATAGACTATATACTGAATTGAAAATAATATGGAGTTTCTACATACATACATACAATTACGCTTGTTACCCCGAAGAGGCTGGCAGAGACGTATTTAACACCTACAGTTTTCCAACTACATACATACAGCGTGTAAGTATCACCGTCGCAAATAACTTACAAAAACGTCTTCCTTTGGATACTTATCACAATGCAAAAGTCAGTTCATCATAAAAATGTGAGATTAAGGATTTTTAGTCAATAGTTTGATTTTGAACTCCGTAGTGTAACGCAACACGCGTACTGTGCGGTACGGTGAATGACCTTCAGCGCACGGCGCCGTCGAAGCAGTTAATTGCATTAATGTTTTACTTTGCAGTTTTTGGCTGAATGGGGTATTCACTGATTTTTTTTTTCGGTAAAATGTTCTGTTTACTCATTGAGATATCACTTTTAAGCAAAAAAATCTATACTAATATTATAAAGCTGAAGAGTTTGTTTGCTTGAACGCGCTAATCTCAGGAACTACTAGTTCGAATTGAAAAATTCTTTTAGTGTTGGATAGCCCATTTATCGAGGAAGGCTATAGGCTATAAAACATCACGCTACAATTAATAGGAGCGGAGCAGTAACCATAAACGCAGATGAAACTGCGGGGACTTCCATGCGGGTATTTTTGCGGGAAATTTCCAATGACTTTCCACTCAGAATGATGGTCTGAATACACTATTTCAGGATTCAGTGTCTTACACCCTGTATAATTTTGTCACACTCACGTAATAGAGGCAAGGCTATTGCGTCAACCGGGCTCTTTGGGAAATAAAGATGGTTAAATTGTGAGTATATTAGTAAGTAACTTAGTAGTAAGTAAATTAAACGTAGTTAAGAATAGAAGACAAAGGAAGAAAATAAATGTTGCTTTTACGGATGGATTGCGGATTACGTCACAAGGTTGTCTGTGAGAGAAGACCGTCTATTGCAACGCTAATGGTTTACCGTATCCTATCTGTTGTTGCGTGTAAAAGGAGATTGCCCATCTCCCATACATCGTTGAGTCCAAATCATGATGAACCGTTACAAGTTCCAAACTAGTGTCTTTAGCTAGGTAAAAATATAACCTTTAGACTGTCAAAGTTTCAGTTTTGATTGACAATTACATAATCAAGAAATAAGACCTTGAATCTATGGTAGGTAGTTAGCAATATATTTTGCATGCACCATTGATCATCAGATGACTAATAATAGCGCCTGAATTAAACTCTTTCACTTATATGAGCAGTGAACAGTTATTTCCACATCTAAGGAGATTCCTTGTGCTTTTGGATTGACATAAAATAATTTTTTTTATTCCACTATTTGTTTTGTCTGTAACGTGTGGGCCCAAAAGTGGGCTATCTCCTTTGGTTGGCAAGGCAATAAAGAGTCCTATCTATCTCAAAATGTCATCCTTAAGACAAACATCTTTCGAAAACCCTTTAACTCTGGATGATGATGATAAAGTTATGTATTTTATAGCTTCATGATTTTCGTATTTTTTACCATAAAAAAAAAAACTATTTAATTAAAAACTGACCCAACCTGAAAACAGTTAAAGCTCATAACCTAAGTAAAAACCTTAATATCAATGTCAATGAGGCTGTAGGTCCACTAAAGATGTGTCCAAGGTGCGTATCTATGTATATATTTCTACTATAATAAATTGCCAATAAAATTGCTAGATTTACAAATATTAGCTTAGCGTAGCTCTGGTGAAACAGGGTTCAACGAAGCTAAGTTTTTTCTATACTACTAGGATGTGAGCTAACCGTGAGTTTGTAACTAGCTGTGTGAAATACAGAGCAGTGCTGAGAGAGCAGACTATTAAGTTAGTTCGTGTACGCAATGCATCGCTCAGGTTAGAACTGTGACCACAACGCATGAGCCGAGCGAGCGAAGCGAGTCACAGTTCTAACCTAACCTAAACCAATGACTACAAATAGTGAATCGACGTAGAGTAATGCTGGCGAAACGTTCGTGGATGAAAAGTCCATTGGACGAAAAGTTTATGGTTTAAAGATAATGTTGACCAACGGTTCATGGACCAATCGACTGTTGGTAAACCGTTTCAGATTCGTTATTACTTATTACTTTTTAACCTAATTATATATATACAGATGTGTGTGTGTATGTATGTGCAAATACATTGTGAAGCTATGTTTTCACTTCTGACGTGCAGTCCTACAACTGACTGTTTTTTTATGTATTTTAAAACTTTGTCATGAATTATATTAATAAACTTAATTAATATTTTTTAAATTAGTTTTAAACAATTCAAAATTGATAAAATTTTCAGAAGAATCTTGATTGTTGCCATGTTTGTGACGTAATAATTATTGTAAAATTATATATTAATAAAATATATTATTATGACTACCGCCGCCTATGAGCACCTGCAACTCAAGAGTCACAAGTGCATTGCCGAGCTTTAAGGTGGGAGTAGGGGAAGGGGGAAAGAGGGGGCGAGGAGGGGAGAGAGGGAGAGGGAAGGGCTAGGGCCCCCAGTAACCTCACTCACTCGGCGAAAAGCAATGCAAGCATTGCTTCACTGTCGGTTTTCTGTGAGGCCGTGGTATCACTCCGGTCGAGCCGGCCCATACATGACGCATGACTCTCCCACGAACAAATTTATTTCAATAACTTTAGTCTCAAAAACCTTCCAGTCATTGCAAACACTACGCTCAGTGAGAATGCGTCCTAATCGTAGCTATTCGTCCCTGTAATTATCGAGGGATGTTCACGACGAATACTAATTAGGCTTCTTAATTGCTGTGAGTAAAAACGCTGCTGTGTAGAAGATAATAGATGGGGTAGCGGCGAGATTAAAATAAAAAAAGACTTTGAGAGGGGTGAAAGAATTTCGCTAGATGCAGTTCAGTCTTGCATATTTGCTGCAGTTTGGTCTATAGTAGGTGGGTGGCAGATATTTGATGATGTGCTTAGAACATATACGTTTTTTTTTTTAGTTTAGATGAAAACGTAAGGATTTTTACACAAAAAGATGACCATAAACACTACACATTAAAACATAAAAATAGATCTTTTTGATAATTTGTGAAAAACTGAAAAACTGCTAAACGGATTTTCAAGCGGTTTTCACTAATAGACAGAGTGATTAATGAGGAAAGTTTTGGTGTATAAATTGTACCCGTGTGAGGCCGGGGCGGGTTACTAGTTTAACCGTAAATTATAACAAAAAAACTACTACAGTATAAATGACTACTTAAATGATAAATTCTAAACCTTATGACTATTAAAAAACTAAATAGCTGTTCTTCCTGTTCCTTCTTTTGTCGTGCCCAACAGGGTCCATAATTGTCTCCACACCTAACTTTTAAGACCTTTATAACTTATGGAGTGCAATGAAGATTGAAATTGAATATGAAAGGACGATCTGCCGTCCTTTTAAATCAATTGACTTTTAAGGCACGAAATTTCTAATCACATATTATGCATTATTAGTTATATTATTCGATTTTTCTTATTTGTTAACTTTCTTATTAATTTTTTTTTTTATGGTGTAACTACTACATATGGTTTTTATGGCAAATGAGCAGACGGGTCACCTGATGGTAAATGACTACCGTCGCCCATGGGCACTTCTAACTCGAGAGTCACAAGTGCGTTGCCGCCCTTTAAGGTGGGAGTAGGGGAAGGGGGAAAGAGGGGGCGAGGAGGGGAGAGAGGGAGAGGGAAGGGCTAGGGCCCCCAGTAACCTCACTCACTCGGCGAAAAGCAATGCAAGCATTGCTTCACTGTCACAAGTGCGTTGCCGCCCTTTAAGGTGGGAGTAGGAGAAGAGAGGGAGGGGGAAGAGTAGGAAGAGGGGGGAGAACGAAAGGACGGGAATAGGGGAGAGGGGAAGGGTTAGGACCTCCGGTAGCCTCACTCACGCGGCAAAATGCAATGCGATTATTGTTTCACTGCCGGTTTTCTGTGAGGGCGTGGTATCGAGCGGAGTCGAGCCGGGCCATACGTGCCGAAGCGTGGCTCTCCCACGTAAAAATTTCTATTGTATATGTTCATAGGTAAATGTATCTAGTTTTTAACCTTAACATTTTGATTCCTTTCAATTGAAATAGGCTTTTGTTTCTTTGTTTTCTACATCGAAACTACTTGCTAAATTCTTTTACATCGTACATCAAAAAGTATCCGGAGATTGTTTTTTTACGGTATAGGCGGCAAACGAGCAGATGGGTCACCTGATGGTAAATGACTACCGCCGCCCATGGGCGCCTGCAACTCAAGAGTCACAAGTGCGTTGCCGGCTTTTATGGTGGGAATAGTGGAAGGGGGAACAAGGGGAGAGGGAAGGGTTAGGGCCTCCAGTAACCTCACTCACTCGGCGAAAAGCAATGCAAAATTTGCTTCACGGCCAGTTTTCTGTGAGGTCGTGGTATCACTCCGGTCGAACCGGCCCATACATGCTGAAGCATGACTCTCCCACGATATAAACGATTCCAGAGACAAGCTTTAATATTTATTAAAATTATGTTTTCATTATGTTGGCAGCAGTCAGCCAGGCATGATCACCAACCTGCAACTTAAGAGTCACAAGTGCGTTGCCAGCCTTTGATATGGGAATACGTTTTTTTCTTGAAGGTTTGAAGGTCGAATCGATCCGGAAATACCGCAGGCGACAATTTGTTCCAGAGATTGATTGTGCTAGGCAAAAGTTCCTGGAGAACCCCACAGTGGTGGATTGCCAATTATCCAGGTGATGGGGATGAAAGTTTTGTCGCGACAAACAATTCCTCGGACCACTCCCCATAATACAGGCGATAGAATGGAATATTTGGAGAGGAAACACTCGTTCCTCAACATACTGCACAATAAATCCGACATTTACTTTCCCAGTAAAGTAAGGAATGAGAATCCAAGTGAAATTACTAAAAGTATTTCACCTGTGTTACTGAAATACATGATTTTTATTACACTAGATGAATAATTGATGTTGGTTAGGACGTGCCTCGTTTGATAAAGTCGACTGATAAAAATACTGTCTCCGGTACCTATAAAACAGATTTAGATGGCAACATTTTTATTTCTGATTTATATAACTTCATTTCACGTACACCATAATGTGGCTGCCATAGACTGGATGCAGAAGGCGGAGGGCCGGGTACTATGGTGCAAATTGGGAGAGGCCTATATCCAGCAATGGACTACAATAGGTAAAATGATTGATTGATGAACCATCGAAGTTGTGATCAAAAATTACCCGTTCAAATCTCAGTTAATTGTATAAAAAACAAAATCATTTAGCTATTCTTTGGCAATGGTCTACCCAGTGGTGGTAAAAGAAAAACTGTTAGTGGTACCTATAAAGTAGAGATGAATCGGATATCCGGTCACTATCCGGCCAGGTAATTAACCGGCCTAACAGTTTGAACTCATTACTAGTAGTGGCTGGTGTGTATCATAGGTTCACTGACATTGAAATAAAATACAGGTACTAATTAGCATTATGATCATCATAATTTTAATCAGCAAAGGCCTTAGGAAGGGCACATAGCACGTAGAACGGATGATCGATGGGCCCGAAAAGTTTTCGAATGGAGACCACAGACCGGAAAGCGCAGCGTAGGATGTCCATTATCTGGACAGACGACCTAGTAAAGATCGCAGGCTGTCGATGGATGCAGGCCGCTTCCAACCGGTCCTCTTGGAAGTCATTAAGGGATGCCTATGTCCAACAGTCCTATGGCTGAAATGATAATGATGTTGAAGAAGAGCGCGTATAATTATAAATGTTTAATATCATTGCTTTACCACAAATCGTTATGAATTATATTGCGGTGTAGCAATATGATGTGGTAGCTAGCAATTCTAAGTGATACGTTACTCATAACGTATCGACAACTCTTGCCTAAGGAATCCAGTAGTTTGTAGTTATGCAACATTTTGAAGCTTTAGCTGAATTTTGTGCTCAATGATGCCTTAACATCAAGCTAATGGATATTGCATACAAAGTCCGAATGAATTTTGTAGAGAGCTATTACCAAATTCCGCGTAAAAAGCAACTTGCTGTGCAAATAAAAGCGTAGCAATATTGAAGTGGTTTATTTTTGGCTTTATTGTGCTTCAGCGAAGTTGTCTGTTGATTTCTTAGGGTGTTTCTGTTAATTATTGTTTCAGGATCACGGAGCAGCAGGATTAAATAGAATAATATAAATAAATTAATGGTAAACAATTATTTTATTAATTAATTTTAATGTGTACTAGCTGTGCCCGCGGCTTCGCCCCCCTGGAAATCTATTTGTGACTAAAAGTTTGATTGCGGGAAAAGACTGCCTATGAGGCGGTAAACCTGCCCTTCCGACCTTAAAAGTGGGCATGAAGTTTCCTTCCTTCATTTCTTAACTTATTTTATTCCCAAACGAAGTCGTATGAATTTTTTTTTGAAAAGGTGCAATAGTCTCTACTATAGCACCATTTCAAAAAATGTGCGGACAATGGACAAATATCCGTCAAAAGATTTCGTATCGGTTGTGGTAGTTCCTATATATTGGGAAGAATCAATTCGCCGAATGCACAGCACACCGCTCGCTTCATCTATCCATTTTTTGTATGGCACTTAGGGCAAATCTTACTCATTCCTCCAAATTAACAGTATTTTGGATCGTAACTGAAAGCCGACCTATTACTGTGAGCTAAAATTCTATTGCGCGCTCTAGATGTCGTCACTTGTTGTCTTTCTCTTTGTACCGTGAGCCGCTGTGAACGGGCGGCCGGTGCTCGATTCGCAAACGTCGTAAAATGTTGTGCAGTGGAACATTGTGACCGATCAATGCTCGATCTCCTAACGCGTGTTTGTGAAGTCCTAATATTTTGTGCAGGGAGACGTTGCGAGCGCTCAATGCTCGATTCCTCACTCGAACCTGTGACGTTCTAACATATTGTGCTTTATTCGGTGGGAACGTTCGACTTTCTATCACGCTACTGCGACGCATACTCTCTCTGACTTGTAAGACGATCCTCTCTCTCAGAGGAAGACTCTGCAATACGACGCATTTTGGCTGCCCTACACTGGAAGTTCTGTTTAGAAAGTTGTAACCTTCTTCTAGATATATTAGTAGCTATATCTATTGTAAAGGCTTGAGGGTAAAACTTTTACAAACTTTGGATGTCATATTTATTTATATTGAATCAACAGCCTAAAAAATAAGTTTCAAGCTCCTAGCTCTAAATATGACGATACTACCATACAACTTTTCAATCCCCACCTTTCAACCCCTTACACCCCTTTTTTCGCATTAAAAAGTGGCATATGTCCTTTCTCAAGCCCTAGACTATCTGTGTACCAAATTTAATTTAAATCGGTTCAGTAGTTTTGGCGTGAAAAGGCGACAGACAGACAGAGTTACTTTCGTATTTATAATATTAGTAAGGATTATTTTGTGTTTGCAGTGAAAACTTCTTTATGCACGTTGGACACTTTTGGTATGGGGAAAAGCACTGAACTCACTTCTTTTTGAGTACTCTCCGAGGTCGGTAAACGATTCAAGAGGCTGGTGAATACGAGATCCATCGATTGTAAGCACTTGTGCGTTTTGGAATGAATCATTTTGTGATTTTTTTTTAAGAAAGAGCAATTGTTTAGCATCATTTTGTTTGACTTTTACAGTATAATATCATTGTTATTGTTTGAGTTACAACCCTGAATTGAAATTTCCTTTAAAAGATATTTCACTCTCTTGATCGATTTATCGTTTTTAAGAGTAGATAAAGTCTACAGTAGCTTTGCGTATCTGTCTGTCTATGTGTCTGGGTATTTGTGTACCTGTGTATCTGTGTGTCGATGTATCTGTGTATCTGTATGTCTGTGTGTTTGTGTATCTGTCTGTCTGTGTATCTGTGTGTCGATGTATCTGTGTATCTGTGTGTCTGTGTATCTGTGTGTCTGTGTATCTGTGTATCTGTGTGTCTCTGTATCTGTGTGTCTGTGTATCTATGTGTCTGTGTATATGGGTATTTGTATATCTGTGTATTTCTGTATCTCTGTGTGTCTGTGTATTTGTGTGTCTGTCTGTGGCAACGTAGCTCATAAAGGGATGGACTCATTTTCATTTAGTTTTTTGTTCAAAAGGTGACTTGATCAAGGGCTGTCTTAGGTATAATTTTAAGAAAATCTGTTCAGCCGTCATTATAAGATTTGGCAGATAGTTCAATTCAGTATGTGTGTAGGTATTATTATCCTTAACAGGGACTTAATATTTCCGTGCTCACAATAAAAAAAGTAATTTTTTTATAAAAATGTTTATAAAAAGGTTATAAGTATAATGTTGTTCAGTTTTAAACTAGTACTCTAGATCCAAACTAGGTATACCCGGTGCTATGAGTTCTCTAGAACATGTATTTTTTCCATCGCAATTACCCGGGTCGATAAGAAAACGATTTGAATTTAATTTAGTTCCGTATATCTGACACACAAATACCCAGACAAGCAGAAACACAACTTATAAGTTAGGAAACAGAGTTTTGTCGGTATCTGGTCGACCACTAGTCATGTCAAACAACTCTTAAGAATGTGTATTACGTACTATTATCCTCCGCGCCTTTTCCCAACTAATTTGGGATCGACTTTCAGTCTAATTACGATACGGCCGAGCTTTGATATTTTATGTAAAGCGACTGCCATCAGACCTCCACAACCCAAGTATTTGGCGATATCGAAGTTCTGTAGTTATGATAATAATAATAATAACTGGACATATCTCACACACGGCCGTCTGATCCCAAACTAGCCAGAGCCTGTACTATGGTAACCAGAGTGTCGATAAACATATTTATATATTTCTAAATACATACATATTATAGAAAATTACACCAAGACACAGAACAAATAATCGTGCTCATCACACAAATATTTGTCCTGGGTGGGAATCGAACCCACGACCTCTGGCTCAGCAGTCAGGATTACTAACCACAGGCCAGTCAAAAGTTAGACCAGAGTGTCAGACTTGTTAAGGCTCCAACTACCCGTAACGAATGCCATAGATGTTTGTATGGCAGCCGGGGCCGGTTTAACATGCTCTCCGAGGCACGGAGGGGTCTCAATGTCTTAAGAATGGTCACGCATAATTTTTTTTTTTGTCCGTGTGGAAACCCTCTCGGGCCGTCACCCCACCGGGGTTTTCGATGGGGCGGTGTGTCGGAATCGAACCGACTAAAACCACACTCAACTTTGTAATATGCTAACCTACTCGGGTACCACTTAGCCACGAGCCCCACGTACTATATTCTGGTAAATTGTGTTTTTTTATGTGCATATAATATATTATTTATAGTCAATTCGATTCCGTACTGTCTTTTTCAAGTACATATAAATAAAACACACATCTCAAAGAAAGCCTTATAGGTTTTTATGAAAACATCTATGTTTTTGCAGTCGATCACATTGTTGTGTACTGAAGTTTCCAGAATGATGTGTAAAATAAAATAAAACTCTGAGTCTGGGTTTATGTAGAACTGAATATCTTATTTTACTTTTAAGAGACAAGGCTTCAGAATCCTATAATTCCTATTAATATTATAAATGTGAAAGTTTGGATGGATGGATGGATGGATGGATGGATGTTTGTTACTCCTTCACGCAAAAACCACTGAACCGATTGCGATGAAACTTGGTATGTAGACAGCTGGAGACCTGGATTAACGCATAGGCTACTTTTTATCCCGATAATCCCACGGGATCGGGACTTACGCGGGGAAACCGCGGGGCGCTGCTAGTCTTTCTTATATCGGAGGGTCTAAACAAACTTTCATGTTTTTTATAATTTATTTCATTGACTATTTCGAATAAGAAATGACCACATTTATGAAATAATTCTTGAAAAAAAAGCAACTTAAAAAAACTATTCCATAAAAGACTTATATGGTTTTCTCATGGATGCCTTTGTCATAACTGGACGAAATTAAAATGGGTCCACACGGGAAGTATCAGCTTTCAAATGAAAAAGAATCATCAAAATCGGTTCACCCAGTCGAAAGTTCTGAGGTAACAAACATAAAAAAAAAATACAGTCAAATTGAGTACCTCCTCCTTTTTTGAAGTCGGTTAATAAAGATATTGAATTTGAAACTCTGATCACTCTCATTAATTATGCATTGGTTTTCAAATCCGACTACTAGTTTATGAGATTAACGCGTTCGAGCAAAAACACAAACTCATCAGAGTTTAATAGGATACAGGATACACATTTACAGTAAACATATGGCAAAATTATTATTGTGATCGACTGCAAATACTAAACACCTATAAATATAAACATGGATACATATATATTATATTTTCTGTAACACATAGTGTCCAGCATTGATATAGTTGAGATAAACGGAGTTTTATTTCAAGCGGCTAGAGTTCAATATTGTATAGCAAGACAGTACAAGCAATAAAAAAACCTATTTGATCATCGCTGTTAGTTCGCATTTGCATTGTTTAGTTGTATTATAAAAACAAGGTGACGCGTCTGCTCGTTTGCCCCCTTAATATTAAAAAAGAAAAAACTTTTGTGGGTGGGTGGTTAATTACAAATATACGGTTTCAGGCACTACACCGATGCAGCAGTTCGCTTCACCTTATGATAAAATGAATATCATCATCGTTGATAAAAATAAACTCCGTTTCCCTCATAATCGCATTCATGGAACCACACTTTTAAATAACTGTTGATATATCATCCAATAACACTGAAAAGTTGAATTACTTACTGTGTAATTTTAAATTAATTAATGGAATATTATTATTATTTAATAAATGTCTCAAATATCCGAATTGTAAATTAAATTTTTATGTGTTTACAATTTCTGAACACATTTTTGCAAGTGACTACAAAGTTGCTGCAAGCTTTTTGATTAATTTTTTGTTTCACACTGTTGTGTATTTTAAGAAAAGATTTAATTTGTACTATTCATTGCATATTTTACAATCACGTACTCATTGAATTGAAGACTCCATTTTTACCATTTTTCGCAATATGATTTATTAATTCCAAGAAATATATTTATATTCTATAAAACCAACCCTTTATAAATTATC
Organism: Euplagia quadripunctaria; assembly: GCA_963859945.1. Classification (NCBI taxonomy): domain Eukaryota; kingdom Metazoa; phylum Arthropoda; class Insecta; order Lepidoptera; family Erebidae; genus Euplagia; species Euplagia quadripunctaria. The sequence continues at coordinate 6,874,182 of OY982588.1, read as the reverse complement.
TACCTACCTCAGAAAAACCAAAAAATAGGATCCACTACTCACTCATCTGTGAAAAGGTAAAACTAACACCTTAAAACATCAAGAACATATTATTTTACTAGGTACACCAAATTGACTACAGAAAAACATTCAAACACCCTGAAACATCAACTACCTGAAAACATCCATTTAACATCAACTAAATAAATTTAAACATTGAATACCATTCAAAAACCGTTTCACATCAAAATTTCGGGTACTACCCGTTTGAGTACTACCTATAGACATTCACATCAAAAAGTTGGGTACTACCCGTTTGAGTACTACCCAAAGACATTCTACTTACAGATGGGTGCGGCGGATGATCTTGACCCTTGACATTTTGCAGTTGCTTGTTGTGAGCAGTTGGAGTCCGTTCTCCAGGTGCGGTGGAGGCGCTTGCCGCGGCTCCAGCGCTGCTGCCTGCTGGGGACTTCGCTTGAGGAGAACTTATTGAGGTTGTCCTGTAAGCAAAGGTATTTGTAAGTGAAACATCTTTTAGATGTTGTTAGTTACAGTCTTTATTATTATATATCTATAATAATTATAATATACAATTTATTTATTTTTATAATATACAATTTGGAACAAACGAAGGATGAAAAAATATCGTAATTTGATAAAGGGACAGGCCTAGAAATAAAATAGGTTTGGACACGTAATGGTCGGCTCAAAGTTGATTTAATTAGATGTGGAGCTTATTTAGGACTAATAAGATCTAACGTTTAGGTTATGTCACTGCAATGCACTTTCTTGATGCTTTCTAAATCCGGCGAACAAAAACTTGTGCCAATCGTGCATGCCAGTGCTCAGACATTCGACCAGTAACCTGATGGTAGTCAGGCCTGATGTTAAATACATGGCCGATATCCTTGATAATTTTTACCATAAACTTAACCATGAAACAATAAGTGTCATACATGGCAAGGCCAATGAAAATTAAAATCCTCAATGCTCAATTTCAGGCTAATTAATGACGTCCATTGATAGATTGTATGTGTGATCTGTACAACCACAAAATGTGATCGGAGAAATTATTTGAAATGATGCCCGTAGTTCTTTTTTAATGGCACTTCTCGAAACGTATAGGAGTTCACCCTCACGATTTTAAACCAGACAGGTTCAAATCTTGAAAGGAATTTTCTTAGGACCTTTCCTTTTTTTAGACTATTACAGGGGTTCTTCTAGATGAGTTTTGAACGACTTTTGTAGGGTTTGTAAGATTGCTTAACACACTTTTTGTGTTGGAAATGTAAAAAGGCTAAAATATACGTTAAGCGTGTCAAACGATGGCTATCATCGGGCAGTCTGTACACTTGTTGGGTAGTTTAGACATATTAAAAAAGGTTTTACTGGATTTAGGGCTGAACGGATCTAGATGAAATTTGGCAAAGATATAGATTAAAGTATGGAATAGCACATAGGCTACTTTTTATCCCGGAAAAACGTATGATTCCCGTCTGATAGATTTGAATTTTCACGAAAACGAAGGCGCGGGCAACTGCTATTATAAATGCGAAAGTTTGAATGGTCCTTCCATTCAAACTAACCATGAATGTTTGTTACTTATGATTAAGTAACAAACATTCACACTAAAACGTCTGAACGGATCTGGATAACATTTAGCACAGATACAGATTGAAGTCTGGAATAGTACAAGGCTACTTTTTATCCCGGAAAAAATGTGCGGTTCCCGATCAAAATTTCGACGAGAACGAAGTCGCGTATCGCTAGTAGACTGTACATAGTTTATTAACATTAGAGTTAATTAGTCTTAATACTTTATGCAAATTAGTAAACAGAATTTAATTGCTTTAATATTCAAATTCTGACCTAAATATTTTTATAAAATGTGTCTAGGTTTTAGACATGATATTATGAAATTCATTTACGCGCCTCATCCCATGGGAGGCATTTGTGCTTTTAGCATATTACGGCGTTAACGGGGACATTATGAAATTGAGGCATATGTTACAGTTATAATATTTAGTGAATAAAGCATTCCTGATGAGATGGAAACCGATTAGATCAATCTTTCCTCCAGATTTACAAGCTTATTTGTGACAATAAAATCAACGACAAAAATTTGATTTTATTGTCACGAATAAGTTTCCAATCAGTTTCCGTCTCGTCAAGAAAACCATTGAAAAAATATTGAGTCAGCGTGGGTTTCTGTGTCTGGATTCATTCACAAGTGCACACGGTCTGATTCATTGTCAAGCCGTAGCCTTAAACGGCGACGAACGAACGAACGGCGGTTGCTCAGGGCTGCGAGGAGGAACATTTCTGTACAAAGACATTTAGACGAATTTTGGTGGCGGTAAGAGCAGCCTGGCACCCCATTACCGAATCAGAGAACCACACTTGTGTGTCACACTCCGTTCTCGGTGGTAGATGGTGTTGCCGGAACTAGTGGCAAGGATCTGTCAGGGGTTAATTGCTAAATAGCAGCATTGGGCATATACGCTTCTTAAAACAGTAGATTTAATGTTGGAGATACCGTATGGTTTTTGCTATGTAAACGTGTACATTCGTGGCTGAATAGGCCGATCCGGGAGGCAATCCCTTCGGCTGCACGTGTAATAAATTACAATCAGGCTCAGAACAAATGATCATGCTCATGACACAATTGTTTATTCTGGGTGGGAATCGAACCCACGACCTCTGGCTCAGCAGTCAGGATCACTAACCACTAGAACAACAGATCAGTCTAAATAAAGTGGTTTAAGGTCCCACAAAGCTCATTGAGGGCATAACAGATTTCAGCTCTGCCAGTAAACCAGCGTCATGATAGTTTTCTGGTGAACAGGGTCGCCAGCCTCCATGGTAGACTATCTCCAAGAGACAACATAGGTATAGTAAGTTTTCAAAGGCATAGGAACAGTTTATAATCAGACGGGATCTGAGATGCTTTGAAGACTTAGTTATATGAAGAAGAGGAGTAGAACTTGAGCAAAATACCTACGTCCTCACGGTACTTATAGGTAAACGGATGTAGGATGCTTCTTTTTTAGGCGGGAAAGTTGTTGCCCCATAAGGCAGAGTTGAAACGTTTTGAGCTACTCTGGCTCTCCGAGTCGCACTAGACTGACTCACTAAAAACTACAAAAGAGAAGTGACTTTGTTTTGTTAGAGCCTTGAAAATTGTGTGATTTCACACACGTTAAAGTTACAATTTCACGCCTTAACTACGTAATCAATCATCGTGGAATTTTTCATTCAGGGGCGTGAAAAAGGACATAGGATTTTTACCCAGGAGAAAATTACTGTTCCCCAGGAATAAAAAAATAATTTTAACGTGCAAAAGTTAGTCCAATAATAAATATTAATACTAACATACATAAAACTCAAACATAGAAGACTGTGTTACTATAACTAACTTCAAATATAACAAGTCAATCATAAGTCTGAGCAGTGAACTGTAAAGCAAAAAGTGCTCTACAAAAGACCAGAAATGGTCGAGGTGGCACTAAGTACTTAAACAAAAAAAAAAAACTTCAAATATCCTTCGCGATTTCTAAACATTTTAGAAATGAGTCTTTTAGTTACTGACATTCTGACTAAAAGGTACCGGCAATTCTTACATGAAGGCTGTGAAAGCTCTGAGATATTAACTCGACGAATTTTTACTGATCGTTAAATTTAAAACATTTGTACTTGTTTCTTTGACGGTAGGATTTACTCGCGAGGTCACGGAACAAACAATGGAGAGTATGAGCAAGATAAACATATCATTTACTAGCAGCGCCTCGCGGTTTCACCCGCGTAAGTCCCGATCCCGTAGGAATATCGGGATAAAAATTAGCCTATGCGTCAAGTTTCATCGCAATCGGTTCTGTGGTTTTTGGGTGAAAGAGTAACAAACATTCATCCATCCATCCATCTATCTATCCATCCATCTGGCCTGTTGGTCTAGTGGTTAGTGACCCTGACTGCTTAGCCAGAGGTCGTGGGTTCAATTCCCACCCAGGACAAATAATTGTGTGATGAGCACGATAATTTGTTCTGTGTCTGGGTGTAATTTATATATAATATGTATGTATTTAGAAATATATAAGTATATTTATCAGCAGTCTGGTTACCATAGAACAGGCTCTGCCTAGTTTGGGATCAGACGGCCGTGTGTGAGATGTGTCAAGTTATTATTATTATTAAAAAAAAAAACTTTCACATTTAAAATATTAGTGGGATTACTCATTCGTTACCAATCTTCTCTCCGCTCTGGAGCTAGGGTGACTCCACTCACCAGTTGGAAAACAAAATACTACGCTTGTATAGATCAGGCAGTTTAAGGCCAGGTCCGCAGTGCTACTGTCGCGCTGTAACATTGTGAGGTGCTCATTACACGTTACGTTTTGCTGCCAGTTTTGCCACAATCAAAACGGTGATTGACGAATAACCTATCGTCTAATGCAGTGATTGACGGTTGCATGATTGGATTTTGATGTCGATATTATTTCATCAATCACCAACGAAGATCCGTCAATCGTAACTTTTGGTAATGATTGACGTGACAACAGGGCTTTCAGTGGTATTGCGCGTATTTGTCGGCAAAGTCGCCGCGGTGTTGACAAGTTTCTAACAAGCTACAACTCCTTTGCGGACCAGCTAAATTGGTAGTGCGCGCCTGGCCCACTGCAGTTTTCTGTAATGTGAAAGTGCTCGCATAGGACGGATGCCTTCAGGTCTACTAGATTTCATCTGTATCTGTTCATAAAATTTGCAATGCGTTTTGGAGTCTGTTTTTTTTAAAGCCAACTCCGCATTTTCATATTCCTGTGTCGCGTGGGCTTCACAAACATTTAAACAACGGACACAGAGAACCCCCAGATTCGGGACAACTATTTGGAGATCACACAATTTTTTATTCCCGTGTGGGATTTGACCCACACGGTGCGGCGTAATGGCGAGGCGACAACTTTAACCATTACGCCATCCCTGCAGTCATTTCTTATACTATAGTCAATTATGTCACTTTTAATTCATCGAATTTAGTATTAAATTTACTTTTATAATTTTATCTTTTATATACTCACGTATGTATATCCCTTAAAGGGAAAGGCAAAGATATAATAATAAATAATAACTTTACACACCCCACACACGGCCGTCTGATCCCAAACTAGGCAGAGCCTGTACTATGGTAACCAGACTGCTGATAAACATACTTATATATTTCTAACTACATAGATATTATAGATAAATTACAACCAGACACAGAACAAATGATCATGCTCACCACACAATCATTTGTCCTAGGTGGGAATCGAACCCACAAATTCTGGCTCAGCAGTCAGGGTCACTGACCACTAGACCAACAGGCCAGTGAATGTATGCGAGTCTATTGCTATTTCCGGGCTCATTTAATTACCGGAAAAACCCAAAAGGAACCAATGAGGCAATCTATAACTAAGTAAATAAAATAAAACATATTTTTTTTACTGTAAATAAAACAGCCAAAGATGTAGGTAATGTAGAATACATAATACTCACTCAAGCTGCGCTCTGCACACCCGACAATACATGGAACAAAGTATAAAAAGATTAGTATACATTACGACTATACAACCAAACACTTACAGCTACACAGAACATAAAATGTCACATTCAAATGGGGTTAATAGAAATTTAGGATAGAAATTGTCGCTGGGTAGGCAATATATTTCAATATGACGACAGTAAGTATAAACGAGTGACCGCGCCTTGGAAATATGACAAGTTTTTGCTGATAATTTCTGTTTTTTATCCGCCGATCACAACTGAGTTTCGCAACCAGTTGCGAAGAGGACTTTTTATTGGTACTTCACAACTAGATACATAGATAGATTAATTAATGTTCTTATTTGAATTTTATTAGAAATCTTAACTCTAATTTAATACAATGGGCAGTAATATTTTGATTGTTTGTGGTAGTGAATGGTAGTTGACTATGTACTTGTATAAATATTATGGAGGTTGTGCCTGTAGCCGTAAATGAGTAATTTTAATTTCGACTGGCCTGTTGGTCGAGTGGTTAGTGACCCTGACCGCTATGCTTATAGGTCGTGGGTTCGATTCCCACCTTAGTCTGGGTGTCCTTTGTGTCCGTTGTTTCTATGTTTGTAAAGTCCCCCGCGACACAGGAGTAATTCCTAATGCGGGAGTTGTCATTATAAAAAAAAAAAAAAATGATTTCAGTACAGTTAACGTATGCAATAACGGTAAAGTGTTGATAAGGAACCGACGTGGAATGCAAAGCCACTTTTGAGTTTGGGTTTTCGAATGAATTCTGGGGATCGAAGTGATTTCTGAAAGTGTCCCTAATTAGGGGGCTTGTTGCGGAATCGCTTAACAATGTCAATAATCATTATCAGTAACAGTTATGTACTAAATTAAAAATAATACATTTTACTTATGTAGTAAATACCTCCAGAGAAGGCGAAACTATTGGTTTCCCCCAGAAGAATTAACCACTTCCGTAAATCTATACTAATATTATAAAGCTGAAGAATTTGTTTGTTTGTTTGCTTGAACGCGCTAATCTCAGGAACTGCTACTTCGAAGTGAAAATTTATTTTAGTGTTGGATAGCCCATTTATTGAGGAAGGCTATAAGCTATAAAACATCACGCTACGATCAATAGGAGCGGAGCAGTGACTATAAACGCCGGTGAAACTACGGGGAAGGCTAGTCAAACATAAACCTTTTACAAAACTTCGAAGTCGCTCAAGTTATCTTATTTGTTCTCAATGTCATCTGGATAGCCTGGACAGCGTCATCATGGAAGTAGTAGTAAGTTGGAAATATAAAAGCACAATTTTGGTGACAGTAGGAAGACAGACGTGCACCGTCACAGTGTTCTGCAATTTCACAATCAGTTGCAATCAAAGATTTTTTTTGGCAATGGAAACCTATGTTGAAGGATTGGCTTGCGTCATATTTATGATACGTAGATATAGTACGTTTTATTATAAAGCAATATCGAGGAAGTGCCAGAAACCAGTTGGGTTTTGATTAAAACAATGAAATTATTATTTTGTATTGAATGCTAATTTATATTCTAGTTGCTAATTAAAAATCTGAAAAATTCTATTAAAATTTTTACAAACAAATTTGTTTGCGAGTATCTACCTGTAACTGTTTAATGGCAACTGGTTGCTGCGAGGGAATGAATATTTCTTTTATGACTGAAAATAAAACATGGTTGCGATTGCAACCGACAACACCCTTTTATGACAACCTTCTCAAAAAACAAATCGTTAACGGTGTTGCCGAAAAACGACTTGAACATATATATACTAAATAAATTAAACAGATACATAAGAATTGTTCGTTTAAGGGTTTTTGGTAGAAAAGCTTAAAGCTTCTGTGTATATATACGATAGGTATTTAATGGTGTGTAACTGTGTTCTACACACACTTATTTATATAATATATATATTAATATATATATATAATTCTTGTGTACAGAAGCTGCACTTTTTAGGAACACTCAAATAAAAAGTGATGCTTGTAGCAACGTAATAAAGTGCAAATTAGCTTTCACGGGCATTGAGCCTGGGGATGACGTACAAACTTTTAATTAAAACGTTAGAGGAATGAGACTATAAACTTTATAAATTATAACCAAAGTATGTTAAGTATGTTGCTGTAACAAAAAGGTAAGTCAAATATAACGACATATTTAACACTGCAGTGGAAAAAAATGGTCTTCCACATATATTATTTATATCATACACAACGTTTGTTAAAAGTTTTCTATTGTTAAATGAGTATTCAAGTATCAAAATCTTGTGATTCCATTACTTTTAAAAGCTTGTTTTTTTAACTTTAAGTTATCAGTATTAACGTATTGTTTTACCTTTCAGGTTAAAGAGTTATTATTATTATTTAAGTGCCTAGTGCCACCTCGACCATTTCTGGTCTTTTGTAGTGCACTTTTTGCTTTCCAGTTCACTGCTCTGGCTTCGAGAAACCTCCAGATCCTATCAGCAGTTGTTGTTTGTATTTCCTGCGGTTGCATGATGTGTAATCCTAGGTTAATACTTCGGTGCCTCAGTAGTGATCCATAAGAGCATAGAATATGCATTGCAGTTAAGACGACTGACAAACTATTATATCGACGGGCCTGTTGGTGTAATGGTTGGTGACCCTGACTGCTGAGCCAGAGGTCGTGGGTTCGATTCCACCCAGGACAAATAATTTGTGTGATGAGCAAGATCATTTGTTCGGCGTCTTGGTGTCAACTATATACATATATTATAATATGTATTTAGTAATATATAAGTGTGTTTATCAGCAATCTGGTTAATATAGTACTGGCTCTGGTTAGTTTGGGATCAGATGGCCGTGTGTGAAAAGTCTTAAGATGTTATTATTATTACATTCTTTACTCATTTCGTCTCTCTTGGAACTTATTTTTCTTTCATCCTAATTACAAATTACATTTAAAGGAAAAAAAATAAAGCGTATTAAAAGACTCATCTGAAACTGAGTCGTAAGTAGCTAGATCGTTAGAAGAGTTAACAAGTCGCTAATCTTCGTAAGACTTGTACAAATATACCAGATAAGTCGGATGCTACAAAGCCTTAATTTACGAGAGTTCGCGATTCGTGTCAACGTGGTTTGTCATGAGCTTGCTGTGTTTTGTTTAACTTTTGATGACAAGTTTAATTATGCAAACTCATCAAATTATGATCTTGCCACCTCCTTAAGACATTCACAAGAGTGAATGTAGTGCTGACAAATGACACACGTACTTTATTTTATTCTATTTATTTTATTTTATTTTATTTAAAAACTGTACGCATTTTAGTTAGGCATTTCTAAAAAAGGGTTTTATAATCAGTCTATCGCCGTCCACTAGTGAAAGGCGGCCTCCCCTAAGGAGCGCAAATTATCCCGGTCTTGGGCAGTCCGTATCTATTCGCTGCCAGCCACCTTCTCCAAGTAGGGTTTGCTCAAATGCTGCAAATTCTGCGAAAATGCATGGCATTGTGGTTCACCATTTCGACCCAAACATAATAACTTCATTGTGCTCTTATCGATTTTGGTACCGGAAGGTTTCCACACGATAAAAAAAGGTCTACTCTTTTGTGATGTAAATATAGAATAAGTAAGGAAGTAAGATTATACGTCATTTTTTAACATTAAAACGTTTGGGACACCCGCTCACTTGCCCGGTGCCTTTCGCTCTATATAAATATATTAAATAGATTGAATAAATTGTATCAAAATATAGTTAACCAGCCTTCTCCTGCGTTTATGGTCACTGCTCAGCTCCTACTGGTTGTAGCGTGATGATATATAGCCTATAGTGTTTCTCGATAAATGGGCTATCTAACACTGAAAGAATTTTTCAAATCGGACCAGTAGTTTCTTAGATTAGCGCATTCAAGCAAACAAACAAATAAACACTACATATAGTAGTATAGATATTGCCATAGCCACTGTCCCCGAGCGTCTGAAGTGTAGCGTGCGATAAGGGAATTTGTTCGAAAAATGTAAACTGACACTACTAGCCACGACCCTATTATAAACGCTAATCAAAAAAAAAAAAGAATTCAAGAAGAAATAGGTCTATTAATAAAGGTTACTTAACTCCGAAATGTATTAAGTCAAAAGTTTTATGCATCGAATATTTTGGTTTTGTAGCTTGAAATTTTTTATTGTATTCACAGAACTTATGCAAGGTAGTTTTTCTCAAGCAATATGTAAGATTGCCTGTGTCTTTTGCGCGCTACAGTCCGAACTTAAGTCTCAAATTCTTTCAGGCAAATATGATTCAAGTTAGCACCTGTGATTACGAAGTAATTATTATCTTATCTGTGCGTGTGACAGAGGGAATATTATTAAAGAACAATTCACGTTATATTGAGCTGGACTGTGCCTCAAACGATGTACCTACATTTATATTTATTGCCTCACAATACAGTCGCGCAATGCGCAATCAAAATTAAATGCTACTTAAATGTAGGAACACAGTTACACACAGTTGCATTGCCATTGCACGCCCGCAGGTTAGGCAACGAGGTTAATACTCAGCTTGATGCTGGCTGTGACGCAGGCTACAACACAGCGCTACGCACGAACAGAACTATAAGAAGAAGAAGAGAAATATAGGATATAGGACTGTAGAAACTCAGTATTCAAATTTTCACGTGCCTCTTTTAGCGAAATTTTCTTAAAAATGCTTACAGAGAATTATTTTTACATATTAATATATACATATACAAAGCTTGTTTTTTTTTTTAACTGACAGTCAAAGTTGAATATTATACGCTGCCTAACATCACGCTCGAACCCTTCGGAACGGACCAGTGACCATAAACGCAAATGAAATGGCAGGTAGTAAAATAAATTCAAATTCAATATCTTTATTTCATAAAATTGACCGATCAATTATTCGAAATCGTCGATTTAATAAATAATTATTATAATTAAAAATTATAGATCAACACACACAGAGCCATCGCAACAATAGTTTGCTTCGTCAAATGTAAAATTATTAAAGAAAAAAAAATGGATAACATAATATCACATCTGCCTGTTTCGATCTATAACCGCCCGTTTCCAAATGGATGAGCCTTGTGAGAAAAAATCGGGCAAAGAAACTCACGGCCACTTTAAAAAAAAAAAACCAGACAGTTTTAACAATATTAAGTACATATCACATCATTTTGTAGTGTGCTATTATGTTTTTAAAATTAAAAGTAAATAAACTAAAAAAAAGAATATGACAATAGGGAAACTGAAAATTAAGGAAAAAATTAAAAAGAAGAAAAGAAAAACATAAGAGATGGAAAGTAAGAAACATATTAGCTCACATTAAATTTCTATTAAGTACATGAAATAGCCTGTGAATCCAATACAATTCCATCCCAAGCGTTTTTATCCTGCATATAATCTACTACTGAGTAATAGCCTACTGAGTAATAAATATCAGATTTCATCCTCAATTTTAATATCCCAATATCCCAAACAAGTTATTGATAGATAACGGTCAGTTTATCCCCAGTTGAGGCCTATTGACAGCCATTCAAAGAGAAAAAACCCAATTACGTGTTTGAGTGACATCTGAACAGAATCCCGGGCACGGACTGGCGCCTTTTGCAAGTGACATGTGGTTGTTGGCGATCGACAGAGTATAAAGAATAGATATTTTATCGATGAAGCGATAAAACAGATATCGACTAATATTTTAACTAACTAGCTGCGCCCTACGGTTTCACCCGCGTAAATCCCGATCCCGTGGGAATATCGGGATAAAAAGTAGCCTATGCGTTAATCCAGGTCTCCAGCTATCTACATACCAAGTTTCATAGGAATCGGTTTAGTAGTTTTTGCGTGAGAGAGTAACAAACATCCATACAACCTCACAAACTTTCACGTTTATAATATTAGGAGAATATATTATAAATATGAATGTGAGTTTGTTTGTTAAATTGAAATGAAATTTTGCATACACGTTGTTAGGAGTACGGAAGAGGTCATAGGGTAGGTACCCTATGACCTCTTCATCGAGAAAAAGTACTGTTCCCAATTGATTGCAAAATAACTTTTAGATGGTCATCAGGCTTAAAAAAACTACGTTTACGCGAGTGTGCGAAGCTAGGAACACGTGAAGGCTTTTTTTTTTAATTTTTAATGTGTGGAAACCCCCACGGGTCATCATCTCACCGGGGCCAAACGGCAAGGTGGTATTTCGGCCTCGAATCGACTGAAACCACACAGTGTTTCGTCACCGGGTCTTATGGACGGGGACGCGTCTTTACCCTAGAACGGAGAACCCTGTAAACCCCGGCAGAACACGTAAAGGCTGAGCTTATGTACAGATTTCTAGTAATATAGGGTAACTTCCTTTGTTTAAAATAAATTATTAAACGGTCATCATGAAATAAACTGTTAGATAAGTCTTTGAAAAATTAGATTCATTATTATGATCTACGACTATACAGCGTGTAAGTATCACCGTCGCGAATAACTTACAAAAACGTCTTTCTTTGGATACTTATCACAATGCAAAAGTCAGTTCATCATAAAAATGCGAGATTAAGGATTTACAGTCAATAGTTTGATTTTGAACTACGCAGTGTAACGCAACATGAGTACTGTGCGGTGCGGTGAATGACCTTCAACGCTGATTACATAAATGTTATACATTGTAGTTTTTGGCCGAATGGAGTTTTTTGATTTTTTTTTCGGTAAAATGTTCGATTTATTCATTGTGATATCACTTTTAAGCAAAAAAAATAAAAAATATGGATTTTCCGGCAGTTTCCAATGATTTTCCACTGAGAATGATGGTCTAAATACACTATTTCAGGATTGGGTACGGTGTCACTTACACACTGTATATACACAATATAACTTTTAATTATGTATTTTTACGGGAAATAACGCGATCCCGTAATAGGTGTTACATACCTCTGAATTGTCTGACGTTTCGACCAGGTTGCACAGAATACATAATTATATCATGAAACGCAAATGTTTAAAAGTTAGTACAATAAAACTATTTTCTTTTTATACGATAGTGAGGAATGATCACTATCCATCATCAAGTTAATCATCAATAGTGGTACTGTGATGATCAAACGATGACGTAACAAAAAAGGATTTTTTATAAACATAATTATGAATTACAGATTGAAGTATTTGCCACTCATTGCTGCATAAAAATCATGAACATTACGTGTATAATTTGCTTACATATGTAAACTTCATGTTCATTTCAAAAAAACATCGTATTATAAACTAAAGAAAGATTTCCTTAGAACAAAACACGCGGCTTTGTAGAAGAAGTACTTATGTATGATGTTTCATTTGTTAAGAAATTTCTTAACATTTTTATGCACACTTGTTGAAACCGCACAGTAAAACTACTAGAATTATTTACCCTCTGTAAAATTGGGTCCTGATTCTAACCTATTATAAACATTTCGTTGTGAAAGCGACACGTGGTGGAAGAACCTGGCCGATAATTAACGGTGTTAAGAAGCGTTAATGTGCGGCAGAAGGAAGCAGTGGGTTTTACGAGGTTCTGACTTGTATTAAAGTCCCAGGCTGCGTTAAGTTGCATTTGTTTTATAACTTAATGCATTTGCGTTGATTTTGAGCCTCGCCTGTGCTGCGTTTGTGCCACGGTAGAACTCGAATTCGACATTACACGCAATTTAAAATTTGCGACCTTCATATATCTTACCTGAAAAAAATATCATAACCTTTTCCCAACTAAGTAGGGGTCGGCTTTCAGTCTAACTACGAAACGGCCGAACTTCGATATTTTACATGAAGCGACTGCCATCAGATCTCCGCAACCCAAGTACTAGGCGATATCCAAGTTCTGTAGTTAGGCCAAGTTGTCGAAATTTTTAGGGCTCCAACTACCAGTAACGAATGCCACAGATGTTTGTATGGCAACCGTAACCGACGGCTTAACGTGCTCTCCGAGGTACGGAGGGGTCTCAATGTGTTAAGAATGGTCACCCATCCTAAGATGACTTGGCTAATATTAGTCAACCTTGTAATGTCCCCGCCCCTCTCATTCAAATCAGTTTAATGATCATAACCTATTATTATTTTACTTATTTGAATTAGGAATGCGAGGTAAAGAAAAATATATTTTCAATGTAGCGAGCATTAAAAATCAAATGAATCCTTTATTCACTTAAACCATAAACGTCCAACCCGATCTCCTACATTTACCATTACTGTCAGATTCTCAAAGCAATAGATTCTAGTGGCTCTCAAGTGGAATATCATGAAATAAAATCTCACGGCCACTCTCTTTCAATTACCATTTGTTACAATTTTCATGACTACGACCATTACACGACAGTTGTAGTAATAAATTCAATTATCACACTACAAGGTCTTCAAGGTATTTATGTGTTATGTAAGCTCCCTTTAACTTTTAGGTAGAAGGCCCTATGGTACCGACATGTTGACGAAATGAAATGTAACTTGTTAAAATTAACAAATTAAGTTTCACATAAAACAAGTAAGACAAAGATATCAAGATTGAGAAGTCATCACAACCAAAGATGATTATGGTAACAGAGGCAGAGAATTTTATCTTATATTAGTCTTTTTTAGGGTTCCGTACCTCGAAAGGAAAAAACGGAACCCTTATAGAATCATTTTGTTGTCCGTCCGTCCGAAAGTCTGTCTGTCTGTCAAGACCCTTTTTTCTCAAGAACGCGTGGAGTTATCAAGCTGGAATTTATATCAAATACTCAAGTCTACTGCCCCTTGGCGCTGTGAAAAAATCAAACTTCTAAGCCAACGCAATCAAAAGATACAGCCGTTTATGCCGCAAATTTCAATTTTCGACACTCGCAAGAGAATCAAAATCTACAGGGTACTTCCCGTGAACTCAGAATCTTAAAATTTGGTACGAAGCAACGTCTTGTAGCACAGATAAAAGAAAAATTGCGAAAACCGTAAATTTTTAGTTACATCATATAATAAAAATATTTTACGGAACCCTTGGTGCGCGAGTCCGACTCGCACTTGGCGGGTTTTTTACTTTTCAGGAGTTGCAAGTACTTCACATCAAGTAATATGAATATTATATTGGTAAGAAATAAAACTTCGTCACGTATCTCGCCTAAACGAGCTTCTTCAGGAAGTGTGTCCAGCAAAATAAATTCAACGTTCATTCGACATCGTCGAACATAAACAACATTGTCGAAATGTTGCTTTCAATATTATATTTCTGTTCCTATTCCAACGATCAGGTTCACAAAGATGTGGTCTAGAAACGTGGTGTGTTTGTGATACCATTATGTAAAAAAAAAAATTAAAATAGTGTGGGTGTGTTCAATAGGGTAGATGACTGTCAAGTCAAATCAGTATTTTTTAGTAAACATCAAAACGGTAGCATCCGTACATTTTTGTATGAAATACTAAGGCGTGACGTCACGTCGTAAAAGCGTTAAAATAAAACTGGACGACAATTTTCACAGTATTTTAAGTTATTTTATTGCGACACTTGGCGATATAATTTATTTTGAGCATAGGCATCTACCCAATTCACACACGGCAGAAGTGAAACTTCAAAAAAGTAGTCTACGGGAGAATGAGAAACAAAATATAAAAACAACACATATAATTTACTAATGTTAATAAATTTAATTTAGATAATTTATATTAAAGTTATTGGTCAAATTAACAGAAATGTGCTGAATAATTAACATAAATTAATTAACAAACGAATTTTTAATACGCAAAATTACACCACGTTGACATTAAACATATTTTCTTAAGGCTTCGTAGTATGCAGGCGCAAAGACAAAGATTATGGAAAACACTGATACTTGTATTCTATCTCATTCTCTCGCAAGCTAAATCCTATTTATGAATATGTTTGTCTCTTTTCAACGATTATAGGAAACACTGTAAACTTGTATTCTATCTCATTCTCTCGCAGGTTAAATCATATTTATGAATATGTTTTTTCTTTGTCGTGACGCTTTTTCGTTTCATCGAATTTAATTCACAACGATTCTAAAGAAGTTTCACTTCAAAATCTTATATTTAAAAATCAAGATATGTTTGTTCATATTTTACGTTACGTTACAATTTCTTGAAGGTGTTTTGTCCGTTGCCAATAAAGGGCTTAAGAAATCAAGTGTTTAGTGAACTCCTTACTTTTTAACTAGTTTTTATTCGAGCATCTTTGTCTTATTTTTCCCTGTTTTATAATTTTAAGGTAGTCGTCTTCTGAACAAAAAGATGGATGTAGGGTACGCCAAAATTATAAAACCCTCTCACATGGTAAATATCACATAACTATGCAGTATGCATTGTTTTGAAGTGCACCACATATGTATACCATAGTATAATTATTTTCTATATTTTAATGTACCATTGGAGATAAAAAATAAAACAAGATTTTTAAAGTGAAAACAGCGTTGTGCACTTTTTGGGATGGGTAAAAAATGTTAAACTCGCGTCAGGACACGTGACCTGATCGAAAATTGTCCGAGTTTCTTATATTTAAAAAAATATTTTTACGCCATCTGTGGATTCTGCACGATACCACTGTAGTTTGATATATACTTATGTAATATATGGTATAGATCCACTAGAGGGCGCTAATTAATCTTTAAAAAATGTTTTTTCACTTCAATCGGTAGTCCCATGACTGCCTACTTTTTTTCTTTTTCTTTTTCTCGATGTACATATTGTCTATAATAACAATTATTTACCAATCTGCAACCTTTTTTTTTTTTTTTTTTTTGTTGACGGGGTGGAAAATCCCTTCGGATCTCCGGCTCCTCGGGGACGCAGGAGCCAGGAGTATGTGGTGTTTCCACTAAAAACCACCCCGACAGCCGGTCTCAGGCGCCCTGTTCCAGGGAGGACCTGGACCATGTTATTTCAGGTCCCCCCCGGATCGACTCCGCGCCTATCCAAGCCCTATCCCGGGGAAAGCAGGCTTCCCCACGCCTATCGGCCTAATCAATATGTGTTGCGGCCCGATCGCAAAAAGCGATCGGCCGCCATCCTATCGCCTACCGCAGCAATTAATCTGCCACCAGAGGTCCCCACTCTCTGGCAGCCTGCGGCCCCGTCGACGGCTGATATCGCCGCCGACGTCCTTTACGCTCGGGTTCGGCCCTCTCCCGATCCCGTTCAGCGGTCTCTTTCTGGAGCATTACAGCTTCACAGAAAGAGACCACTGCGCCCCAGCCCTCCTCATCCGCCAGCATGGCAGCAATGATTGCTGGCGGGGACAGGTCTCGTCCGATTTGGTCAACCAGGATCTCGCGTTCAGACGCCCACGCGGGGCAGTCTTCCAACGTATGCTGGGCGGAGTCCCAGTCGGCTGCGCAGTGCTGGCATTGTGCCGTCTCCTCGCGTCCAATCCGATTCAGGTACTCACCGAAGCAACCATGCCCAGTGAGTACCTGCGTCAGTCGGTAGGTGACGCGACCTCCCTCCCTACCTACCCAAGCTTCGAGGTTAGGCAGAACGGCACCGACAGCGCGTTGGCGCGCATTCCGCGGTTGCTCCAGTCGCGCGCGCCACTGCGCCAGTGCCTGTCGGTGGGCGTTCCGTCGCATTTCGAGCTCGTCCTGGTCTTCCCCACCCTCACCCCGGCGGATTGCGCAAGTCTGATCATAGACTCTCGCGTCCATATCCGCCAGGATATCAAAAGGCGGGAAACGTGCCAGGACTGTCGCCGCCTCCGACGAAATTGTGCAGTAGCCTCGTACGATCCTAATGGCCGCTACCCGCTGGGCTTGATTGAGCTTAGCACGGTAGCGGGAGGAGGCCGATAGGCGCTTGGCCCATATCGGCGCTCCGTAGAGGGCCATGGATCGTATCACCGCACAGTAGAGGCGGCGAACTTCCTCCCGCGGACCCCCTAGATTAGGCAACAGCCTCTGTAGGGAGCCCGCCACCCCGCGAACACGAGGGATCATTCGCTCGAAATGCTCCTCGAAGCTCCAACGGCTGTCCAGGGTG
The DNA here is from genome assembly GCA_963859945.1 of Euplagia quadripunctaria. Taxonomy (NCBI): domain Eukaryota; kingdom Metazoa; phylum Arthropoda; class Insecta; order Lepidoptera; family Erebidae; genus Euplagia; species Euplagia quadripunctaria. The sequence goes on along the minus strand of OY982588.1, from coordinate 6,856,707 downwards.
AGGCCGAGATATTTAATGTACCGCCCGACCTCGACCTCTGTTCCCCCCACTCTAAGAAGCGAGCGGGTGGGAACTGCACCTCTGCGTTTCCTGTGAAACCACAAGGCTTCTGTCTTAAGAGGTGCAACCCTTAGACTAAGACCGCTGATAGCCACCCCTAACTCGGCGAGCTCCAGGACTTCCTGGAAGCCATGCCCCCCAGCTAGTACCAAAGTGTCGTCCGCGTAGCAGACTACACTCACTCCTGGGGGGAGGCTGGTCCTCAGGACGGCATCATACGCGAGGTTCCACAGAAGAGGTCCTAGGACCGACCCCTGGGGAACCCCGCATGTGACCTCCCTTCGACAATCTTCGCCGTTCCGACCCGTTTACGATATGGATCTGTTGCGGAGATAAACCCCGATGATGTCCCGCAGATAGGGAGGCAACTGGTGATACACAAGCGCCTCCCTAATCGCCCACCACGACCAATATGCAACCTACAAACCGGTTCCGAGTTCTGACCGAGCGCTCAATGCACGCCCATAATGATAGATGACACATGTTTAGTGTTTACACGGAAGGTCTAAATAAAAAATAAAAAAATAAAAAAATATTGTTGTACTTAACAATTTAATTTATAATGAAATAGTTTAAAACAACAATTATTAACGGAATTCTGTTCTTTGCACCATTTATATGTTTGTATTAGTGGTCATAAACTGGTAACTATCTTATGTGTACATGAGTTTGTAATTCACTGCTGTTATCCTTACTAATATTATATATGCGAAAGAAACTCTGTCTGTCTGTCACCCTTTCACGCCAAAACTACTAAACTGATTTAAATAAAATTTGGTACACAGATAGTTTAGAGCCTAAGAAAGGACATGGGATACTTTTTAATGCGAAAAAAGGGGTGTAAGGGGTTGAAAGGTGGGGATAAAAAGTTGTATAGAAGTAGCGTCATATTTAGAGCTAGAAGCTTGAAACTTATTTTTTAGGCTGTTGATTCGATATAAATACACTATTCCACGCCGATGAAGTCGCGGGCACAGCAAGTCTTTAATAAATAAATAAATCCTACAAAATGCTGCCTTTAACCAGCAATGCTAGGTGCTCCGTGATACATGGAGCTCCTTGGGGAAAAGATGCCGACTTTTGCAAAGCCTATATTACGCCACTAGCAGCGCCTCGCGGTTTCACTCGCGTAATCCCGATCCCGTGGGAATATCGGGATAAAAAGTAGCCTATGGTTGGTGGTTATGGTGGTTAATCCAGGTCTCCAGCTATCTACATACCAAGTTTCATCGCAATCGGTTCAGTGGTTTTTGCGTGAAAGAGGAACAAAAATCCATCCATCCATCCATCTAAACCTTTACATTTATAATATTAGTGGGATTACTATTGCGTTTTATATGGACTCGTTACTGCTTGCCAATAAACTTACTCATTTAACATGCTTTTATTAGCCTCACTTGTAATAACTTAACTGACTGACTTGTTGGTCAAATAGTTAGTGACCCTGACTGCTGAGCTAGAGGTCGTGGGTGCAATTCTCACCGTGGACAAATAATTGTGTGTTGAGCATGATCATTTGTTCTGTGTCTGGGTGTAATTTATCTGTAATATGTATGTATTTAGAAATATATAAGTATGTTTATCAGCAGTTTGGTTACCATAGTACAGACTGTGCCTGGTTTGGGATCAGACGGCCGTGTGTGAGATCCATCCATCCATCCAAACTTTGACATTTATAATACTAGCAGCGCCCCGCGGTTTCACCCGCGTAAGTCCCAATCCCGTGAGAATATCGGAATAAAAAGTAGCCTATATATTAATCCAGGTCTCCAGCTATCTACATATCAAGTTTCATTGCAATAGGTTCATTAGTTTTGGCATGAAAGAGTAACAAACATCCATACATACATACATCCTCACAAACTTTCATGTTTATAATATTAGGAGGACTTTTTTTTATTTGAAGATTACCAGTAACGTGGGTAACACATTACTAGTAATCTCGTTAACCCCTCCAGCTAAGCTTAACGCTTGTGTTAGGTGTGGGTTCACGACGGTAGTGCACTGGGTGGGGTTCGAACCCGCAACCACTTGATCGCAAGTCCGACGCCTTAGCCATTACGCTACCGCCGCTTATTTATTATATATTTATATTAACTATGTAAACAAGTCTAACAAGTCCATATTAACCTACTTCTAATTGTCGTACCTCAATCAAACTTTGTATGTATATGTAGTTTGAGTGACAATTCTATAATTTAGCATCATAGATCTGACCTGATGAAGGAGCCAGGAGGTGGTTAGTGGAACTCTTCCGTGGCTAGTAAACCCCTTGAGTTTGTGCTCATGTGATTCATTATAACGAGTCCAATAGATTGGGTATGGTAACATGATGGTCCAATGATTAAACCATGCAGTGGATAGTGAAACTAAGCTAACAAAACTCGTTTTTTAGTATCACTAATTATTCCAATTAAATAGATTAATTATTTGATTACTTTTTACTCGAAAAATTATACCCAACAATTGTATAAAGACAAGACAACTACCAACATAGATGAAGGTTTACACACGAAAAATTTTTTCGGGCAAAAACTATTAGGCGACCGGATTTGTCAGCTTTCGTGAGCATATCCGTTGATTTATTTATGGACTGGAGAATTTCTCAACTTTTCAGTGCAAAAAGAGCTTGTAATTTATGAGGGTTTGTCCAGTAAGCTAGACAAAGTGGTGTTAAATGCTTAGTAACTTCATTACTTGGTACCAATTTTTTATTAGGATTTCTCTAGATTTTTAACTCGATTTGTAACTAAAATTTCTAAGTAGATTTCTAACTAGAAATATTACATTTGGTTCCGTGTTGAGATGGCAAAAAGAAACACTTAGAGCCACCGCGCACTGTTGATTTTAAATCGGACGATAATTTAGTCGCTACCATTTGACAATTGTAATCAAACTATCGGCCGTTACTCACAACACGGATTTGTAAGTAAAGAATTGCACGTGTGGGCCAGGAGGAGACAGATAATGGCTTCTGAAACTGTATTTTTTTTATGGTATTGGGGGCAAACGAGAAGACAGTTCACCTGATGGTAAATGACTACCGCCGCCCATGGGCACCTGCAATATAAGAGTCACAAGTGCGTTGCCGGCTGTGAGGCAGTGGTAACGCTCCGGTCGAGCCGGCCCATACGTGCCGAAGCATGGCTCTCCCACATATGCAGTATGTATGCAGTAATCCACAAACATCGCACATACTAGAACTATCAATCGAATGTTTTATTTATGGAATGCACACACGACGTACTTCGCCATATTGACTGTGCTGATTGATTAACAGTCGGGCGATAGTTTAGTTAAATGCAGTGCGCCTTTGCATCGTGCTTGACACACGTTATGCGATGGCCGATAGTTGTTCGATAGTTTGATCAAATAGAAATCTAGCAGCCATTTTCGATGGTTTGATCAGTCGATTTTTAATCGTCAGAAGCGCGCACTGTCGTACAGTTTCATACTGATTGCCAGAATGATCAAACTATCGGCCGATTAAAGATTACCGCTGCGTGGGGGCTCTGTATAATATAAAGTATAGGCGCACACCTCATTTGTATTTTGTCTTTGAAAATGTGTTTAGAAATCATTTGATTCATCGCTAGTTTTGAACCCTTGTAAAAGTTCAGGGTGGTTACTGATTTGAATCGATTCAGCGCTAAGCCCGGGTTTCAGTAACAAACTTTTCAAGTCTAGAGACAGTTTTAGCATTTGTCTTCACGTAAAAACCTTATGCAGAGATAGTATTAGAGACATTTTATTTAAAATATCTCTATGTTGTGAGCTGACACTTTTCATTCTGCTTTATAAACTATATATTTATAACTATACGTATTAGGGTTCCGTTCCTTAAAAGGAAAATCCTTATAGCATCACTTCGTTGTCCGTCGTGGAGGTACCAAGTTGAAATTTACATCGAATCACTTATCACATAAAAATATTTTTTGCTATTCCAAACTTATATTATGCGCTTGGAAAATTGACTGTGACGTATACCGATGAAAAGAAGAGCATTTTTAGAACGACAAAGATAAGCTTCTCGGAAATAACGGTCAAAAATCTCCGAGATATGGACGAACTATCCACATACAAGGTTGTATGGAACCTGCGGTGCGCGAGCCTGACTCGCACTTATCTGGTTTCTTTTTGTCTTAAAATGAATAAAATCTTTGTGGTGTTACCAGTGAGCAGAAATGATATACTCCCAATTTTTTTTTGTTTTGAATATTTTTAGTCTACTATATTATGTTCTTGTTTTTATTTTTTTATTTTTTATTTTTATTGTTTTCATGTAAAAATTTAAGTGTTTATATGCCAAAATTAATCTTTTTTCTTCTTTTCTCTTAATTCAAAGATATTTTGTGTAAAAAAATGTTAATATTATCAATTAATAACAAAAAAGTTGTTATTGGCAACTTGAGAAAACCCGTATTAATTTGGCCAACTTACTATTCTTGGTTAAAAAGCATAATGAATTACGCACAAGTATTTCATCCTTAAATTTCGTTCCCAGAAATTCATTTCATATCACGCGTTATGATTTGAACGTTATTTATTATTATTATATCTAGAAGCAACTCCTCAAATTCGTGCCCTGAGACCCAATTTTACAGCTTGGACGTGACTGGGATTGTATCTCAATGTTTTCTTATACATTGCTAGTCTTGCATTCTTCTTGGAAATATTATATTGATTTTCAACCAATAAATACAGAAGCAGCAATACATAGCTTCCTAAATTCTTTTATTTTCCAAACAATTATAATCCTGGAACGTTTAAGAGTAGAGGGAACAAACCCCTATTCCACTTATCAATAAAAAATTACTTATACGCATACCTACAACATTTCTAGACCTTAAGAATATAACTTGAGAGATTTCAAGTCGGTAGAATTCCAGGCTGTTCAATTTCCATGCAAATCCAGGAGAGTTCTGAACTGCGTTTAAAATCAGTTTTTTAATATGATGAGAGAAAAATTGAACTGAACTTGAACTGTTCCTCTTCAAATGTTACTGAGCGAGTTCGTAGATTGATTAGAACAGCTCCAACAGTATTCTAAAGAGGATCTCGAGCAGATTGGATTGCATGTATGTGAATCACTGCAGCGCTACCTCGCACGAAGTGAGACTTTAGCGTGTCTTACAAGCAATCCAAACATGTGTACTACTTAATTACTTAGTTATTTTGTTATTTAACTAGCCGTTAAATTAAGATTTTTTACTAATGTACGTTTTTAAGTTTGGCTAAAACATATGAGTAATTGTTATTTGAATAAAGAATATTTATTATTATAAAAAGGCAATATTCCTTTGCTGTCTTTACAGCAGCGTCTAGAATACCAGAATAATATCAGTATTGTTACTTTATGCAGCTTACACTTCAAGAAAATGAAAGGGGCATTAGCTTTAGACTTTATGTAGATAACCTCAAGGACTAGTTTGAGCGCCATCTTTGAATTGCAATAACGTATTCTGTTTGAGAGTAAAGACGCATTGAGATTTAATATATGTTTATATGAAGAGATATGAAGATCGATATTGAAGATTTAAAATGATTGGTAGGGTTTTGAAGAGAATACTTTCATGGTTCTTTGCATATAATAAAACTTGAGGCTGCAATTTGGCAAGTAATTTTTTGTTGTTTTTAATTAAAGGTTCGGTAATGAGTGTAATCTAACAATAGAAGTATGACAACTTCTGTGGCGCGGCGACAGAGCATTCGACTGCCACGTGACGGGTTGCAGTTTGATTCTCTCTCAGTGCAAATATTGCTTATTTGCATCGGTCTAAGTGTATCAGTATCATATATAAAATGTATGTAAATTTGTTTGTACGTGTTCTTGAACTCATAGCACAAATTAGGTTTAGTTTATACCTTAATAATGTTCCAGACTATAATTTACGAGTATATGGATTTTTACAAAGCATACATAGATGATGAGGTTTGCGGTCCCACTAGCCTAAATCTTTATTTCGTAAAATTCCTTTGAATTTGCTTTAGATATTTTTATTTTAAATTAAAAGATTTAGGTCAACACAATGTCAACGCAATGGTAGATTGCTTTTTCAAAAGTTTAAACAATAAATCACAAAATAATATCGTATTTCAAAAAGTTGAGATCCGTATCAGCCAGGGTCGATCTATAGGATGTTTCTGACAATGGAACACTTACAATGGGCACGATTCTAGCATGGAGTTACAAAAAAAAATTGAAAAGAAAACCATTCGTTTAAAATTTATGACCTTTTGAATTTCCAGATGTTACCTCCGTTTCTCATAAAAGCAGTGGAGTGTGTAAAGTTGAAGATTTTAAATAGAACACATTTTTTTATTTTGAAATTATTCATTTCGTTATTGCGAAAATCCATAAGAACTGACATACATAGTTTTGGTAGTTAGTTTTAAGAGTAAGACTTAGCAGTGCAATAAAAAAATTCTACTCTGATAGTACTCTCAAACTGCGTTCTTCAATACGGTTAATTTTCCAGACACAAATTTTGGCGCAGCGTAAACAATGTGGAGCCTGACAACGATGCGGTAGGTAGATATACCTGCCATGTCCCTAACTAAATCACCCAAAGGTTGACTGGTACTGGTTTGCACACACATTGTCAGAAGGACAAAAAAGGATACAGGGTAACTTGCAGACAGACAGACAGTCATCTATGCAGAAGATGTCTCAACGCGGAGGAAACGGCCGGCCACGTTATCCTGGAGTGCGAGGGAGTGGCCACACAACGGGCAAGTATCCTCGCGGGTGCAAGATCGCACCTAGAAGCCTGCGTACAATCCAGGAGGCTTCTGTGCTTCTGGAAGGAGCTAGGCTGGCTCAACTAGTCAGCCTATCTGAACGCCTAATGGGCCGCCTATGAGTCTAAATGCGGAAACAGAGCCGTATACCAATACCTATACACCCAAGTTTACATCCACACCGTAAAAATTTAACAATTTTACACACAAATACAGACCAACATTAATTAAGAATTTCTTCACCTTTTACCTTTATCAATTTACTCACTCATATCTCTTATACAACACAACAGAAGTTCAAACAAGATACAAACCTGCTCCCATTGTGCAACTTTCAATTTCCTGTGGCGCCGATCAAAGTTGTACAAAGGGTGAAGTGTATTGTAACCTGCTTTGAGTTGACACTATTATGCAAGAGCTCAGTTGTTCACGAACAGAACTTACTTAGTAGTAGGTAATGCTATGCGTGACATTTCTAACTACTAACGAGGGATCTAACTACTAACTCGTAATCAATACTATGGGAATGCATAGCATTAGGGCATTTAGAGATATTCTTATATGTAGTAGTATGAACATGCATACATACAGTCATGCCTGTGTACTCGAAGGTATAGGCAGAGGCGTATTGAACGCCTGCAATTTTTAATTTTTAATTTTTATGATATGGGGCCAAACAAGCAGACTGGTCACCTGATGGTAAATGACCTCAGTCAGACTAAGTCAGTCGTGAAGCTAGTTGCATGTTCCAATATGTAGATCCTATGGAGAAAAACAGGCAAGAAACTCCAAGGACACTCTTTTTAAAATGTTTTTTTACTTTCTGGTTACATTGCTTATAAGCGTAAATGAAATGTGAGGACAATGTAACATACCTATTTTTTTTTAAATATAAATAGACGTGCTAATTATTACTATACATATTTAAGTAATACCAGTCCGGAGATGACCAGTCCCGACCAACACGCGTTCACGAGCATGACGCACAGTCATCGTACTTTCAATGTTACTTTTACTTTCAATGTTTACAAATGTTTATAAATTTAATTAATAAATATGTACTTATGCCAGTACTTCCCACCTCTTCCACTTCCCACCACTTTTGGCCATTAATAAAATGTCTCAGACCAAACCAAACCAAATCACTTGCCTTTCCTGTAAATAAAATATACTCTGCGTGCTCTAATATTGCAATAAGAATGTGAATTGCTATGATACATTGACATCTATCATTACCTCGTACTTCCCGCCAAGTCACATAGTTATTCCTAATTTGCTTGAAAATGAATTAGGTCAAAAAATAGTACCAGTAATAGGAAATAACGTAGTAACTCCTCTTGTTCTCGAGTAGGTAAAAACCGTAAATGAATTGAATGAAACGTTATTATCAAAATAAAGGGCTTATTTAATATAATAAACTTAATTAAGTGGAGATGAAATGGCTATAGTAAATTTGTTCGCCCTTTTAATTAAACAGGGCGAAGGTAAAGACGATAATTGTTACTCTCACCCTACTATGACACAATATTACACCTTTATCTTAAATGTGTTAAAAACGATTATGGTTTTTGTTACATAAGTCCTTTTGTGATACTGTTTCAGTACAAAAGATATCTAATAATTTTAAATATTTCGTGTATTTCGGCAACGGCTTTCACGATTTGGATCAAATTTTGTATTCAGGTAAGGTTTGTCCGGTGTCTTTCCTAAAACCGGACACGTGCGAATCTGACTCGCGCACTCGGAACGGAACCCTAAAAAATTGATTTTCCAAAAAAAAAACGGACAATTAGTGCGAGTCTGACTCGCGCACCGAGTGTTGCGTAAGCAATCAAACTTGTATGTAGATAGTACGTCCATCTCGGGAACCAATTCAACTTCCGCCTGAACATTTAACAAGAAAATATCCTCAGAGGGAAAATACATAAATAGACAGAGAGAGAGAGAGAGAGAAAGAGCCCTGGTGTCATTTCTTAAGCTTCTCCAAGGTCTTATTATAGGCCCTTCGGTTTGGTATTGCTTTTCAAACAAAATAATAAATCTGTCTCCATGATACAGCACTTCCGAACCTATTCATCAAGTCTAAGGGTGTATACAAACATGTGGCATTGTTGAACTGAGATTTCATTCCCTAACGTGACAAGGGTGCGAAGTGTCATCAATTTTACACTCACTATATTGAAATTTTCTTTTGATTTCTTTACTACGAGGCAATATGATACATATTGAATGGTGGTTAAGTGTTAAATTTTACGTCATGCTCGAAAACTGGTGCTACTAGTGGTGACCAACTTACTTGTAGCAATATTTTCAAGGTTGATATTTTAGGTCCTTATCCCTGTTGCCAATTTTTTTTTATTGTACACGGGGCAAACGAGCAGACGGGTCTCCTGATGGTAAGTGTAGTCACTTACCATCAGGTGACCCGTCACTCCCACCCATGGGCACCTACAACTCTAGGTAGTAGGGGAAGAGGGAGTGTTCGGGGATGGGAGAAGAGGGGAAGAGGAGGAGAGGGAAGGGTTAGGGCCTCCGGTAACTTCACTCACTCGGCAAAATAAAATGCAAGCATTGCTTAACTGCTTAACTGTGAGGCCGTAGTATCACTCCGGTCGAGCCGGCCCATACGTGCCGGAGCATGACTCTCCCACTTTGATTATTGTTATTATTATTTTCTGAAACACAATTCCCGCCCTAAAACTAATTCATGTGTATTTGTTACTTTGCAAATAGTTGCGGACACAAAGAACACGCAAACCCGGGACAACTATTTATTGATTACACAAATTAAATGTGACTTGAATAGTTTTTGTCGTTTGGAGATTCACGAGACCAGACGTCATCTTTTACGATCGAATCTGTCGTACTACGTTTTTCATGTGCCATATCGATTACTTTGACTTGAAGTCTCAATGGTATCGGTGAAATCCATCGTCTATCGCTTGCAAGTAAGTTTCTATTGCACCTTTTACATCTTCGGCCACGTTGATTATTATTTAATAATAATAATTATTTAATAATAATTATTATTTTACAATGACTGTTTATTTAGTTTACGCGTTTTATTCTTATTTATTTCTCTTTATTGTGCACCATTGCGTTGATGTACATTTATGTTGAAATGAAAAACGTGTTCTGCCCCACTTGACATCTCTGTACGAGCAGGGGACGAGCCCCCCTGGTTGGGAACTCCTGGGTGACCGCTATTTATAAATACTTGTAACAATCGTAGTATCATCTGTGCATTGCCAAATCCACACACAGTCCCCGCAAAAGAAGTCGGCTGTGCCTTTTTTGTAACGGTTACTTTAAATCTTGGTGGAATAAAACTATTCATGTTTATTTAAAAATTAAACTATTTCTCGTTCGAGATTTAGTCTGCATACTTATGCAGACTAAATCTCGAACGAGAAATAGTTTAATTTTACTTTACAATGATTGAGCGTCCAATTAAATTTGAGACACGTTTGTATAGGCGAGGATTCTAGATAAATTGCCTACCCCCATCTGGTACCACAATTCTAGATTTAAATCCTAATGTAAGGGTCTTAAGCTACGTAAGTATTTTATTTGACATTACACTTAAATATATTTTCATGCAAATAACTCGCAGCTGGCATTGTTTTACTTTGGAATTAGAGGATAAGCAATCTCAAGTGAAAACTTTTTGAGCGGCGTTGTGCTCTTTTCGGAATGGGTAAAAAATGTTAAACTCACGTCAGGACACGTGACTCTGATCGAAAATTCGTAAGACGGAGCCGAGTTTCTTATTAAAAAAAAATATAATATTCGAAATTCAAATATTTATGAGCGGCCAGGAGCGCAGAACTTCTAGTGTACCCTATGCTTACATTTAGATATGTTATTACCTACTTTTTACTATTTATTATTATTACTTTATTAACCTAATTATATATAGGTATACAGATATGTGTGTATGTATATGCAAATACATTGTGAAGTTATGTTTTCACTTCTGACGTGCAGTCCTACTACTGACTGTTTTTTTATTATTAAAGGTATATACGGTTTTATTCACGTATGTATTTCGGAGATGCCCAGGGATGTTCGGAATATTTATCTCAATGCAAAAGTCAGTTCATCATACAAAATGTGAGATTAAGGATTTACAGTCAGTAATTCAGTTTTGCAAATTTGCAATATTTACATAACAAACGTAAGTATCATTTTATCTACCTTAAACGTTTATCGCCGTCAAAACGGCTGCTTGCATTAATGTTGCTTAATTGATTACATTGCAGTTTTTGGCCGTATGGGGTATTTATTGATTTTTTTTCGATAAAATGATCTGTTTACTCATTGTGATATCACTTTTAACCAAAAAAAAATGTAAAATAATTCTTTAAAAAAAAAACCGACTTCAACAGAAAAAACTATTCCATAAAAGACTTTTATATGGTTTTCTCATGGATGCCATTGTCAGAACTGGACCAAATTGAAATGGGACCACACGGGAAGCACCAGCTTTCAAATAAAAAAAGAATCATCAAAATCGGTCCACCCAATCGAAAGTTCTGAGGTAACAAACATAAAAAAAAACATACAGTCGAATTAAGAACCTCCTCCTTTTTTGAAGTCGGTTAATTAAAAATCAAGGATCAATTTTCCGTCAAAAAGTTCCATTGATTATTGATTCAGAATGATGAGCTGATATCACTGTTTCAAGATTCGGCATTCCGTTTTGTACCGTTTCGAACGTATATACCTTACTGTCTGTGTACCATAATATCACAGTTGATCGGAATAGTACGTAAGTTGATTTGATATTAAATAAAAAAACATTTTTGAGAATATCCTACTAATATTATAAACGTGAAAATTTGTGAGGATGTATAGATGTTTGTTGCTGTTTCACGCAAAAACTATTGCACCGATTGCGATGAAACTTGGTATGTAGGTAGCTGGAGACCTGGATTAACACATAGAATATTTTTCATCTCGATATTTCCATGGCATAGGGGCATTATACTGGTGAAACCACGAGGCGAAACTAGTTAATAGTTTTGCTGTACCTGTAAGGGTTTGGCTTCACCTAAGTAATTTGCCACCATTCTCTAAGTAACACGATCCAAGGTCCACCAATTAAGCCGGCTAGATAACGTAAGTTCCATTGTTGCTACATAGATTATGTAGGTAGGGCCAAAATTCAATTACAAGAAGGCTATGGAATGGTAGGAATAATATGTACCTGTTGTTAATACCTTTGTTACGTAGGTATTGGAACAATACAGTTTTTGTTTAATTAAAAAAAGTTACCGTAACACAGTGGAAATCGATTGTTAAATCAGGCACTCATAAAAATACATAAAGTCACCACATTTGATTGGCCTGTTGGTCTAGTGGTAAGTGACCCTGACTACTAAGCAAGGGGTTGTGGGTTCGATTCCCACCCAGGACAAATAATTGTGTGATGAGCACGATAATTTGTTTTTTTTTTATGGTAAAGGGGCAAACGAGCAGACGGGTCACCTGATGGTAAATGACTACCGCCGCCCATGGGCACCTGTAACTCGAGAGTCACAAGTGTGGAGGGGGGGGGGGGAAGAGTGGGAAGAGGGGAGAGTGGGAGGGGGGAAGGACGGGAATAAGAGAGAGGGAAGGGTTAGGGTCTCCGGTGACGTCACTCACGCGGCGAAATGCAACGCAAGCATATCTTCACTGCCGGTTTTCTGTGAGGCCGTGGTATCGAGCGGAGTCGAGCCGGCCCATACGTGCCGAAGCATGGCTCCCCCACGTTGTTCTGTGTCGGGGTGTAATTTATCTATATGTGTATATATTTAGAAATATATAAGTATGTTTATCAGCAGTCTGGCTCTGCCTAGTTTGGGATCAGACGGACGTGTGTGAGATGTGTGGAATTATTATACATACAAAAACCCTATCCGACATATCCGAACATTCCATCAACTTTCTTGGTGTTCAATACCTATGGTTTCATTAATTATCTTCTCTCTAATGAAATAATAGCTTTATCGGTAAAGGACATTGCCCATTTCAGTATGAAAATCAGTTTAACACTTTTTTATGCCGCGTCAAATATGTGTAAACTGCATTATTAAGCCTCCACTGAGTATTATATGAAATATAAACGTATATTGTAACATAACTTGGGGTTATTGAGAAATTAAATGCCAATATTAGATTAAAAAATAACAACAAACAATACCTACAATGAAAATATTGTGACACTGACGTTAGAGTTTTTTTTTTTAATGTTTGTGGCATCATGTTTTTGACAGGGATACCATGTATAAATTAAGGCAAAACTAACACTGAAGTATAATTATATTCCCTACTTAAACTACGACTACATACACGAAATAATAAGATTACTAAACTGCAATATATTTTAATATGACATTACGAATTATTTTCACGTTTATTATTTTTTAACCATTTTATTTTAAAACGATATTTATTTGTATTCAACCATTAATGGTTTATTTTATATAATGGCAACATTTCACTTAAAATGTAAACGGTCATTGATTCAAGTTTTAGTCCTTGTAAGATTTAATTTCAAACCCCAAGTTCTATAGAAGAGATTTAGGGTCGAAAAGTCACATTAAAATCTTTTTTTTTAACATTTGAAATAATGACGCCAACGTCTAAAAGTGAAACCATGAATGGGCATCCTCCTTTCAAAATCATTTTCTCAGTTTCAAAACAAGATTTCTCTGTTAAAAATCACGAAATCTCCTAAAATTGTTAGCGCTTTGCGCCATTGGCAGCAGGAACCTTATGGAGCTACGTTACTATAACCGAATTATCGGATTTCCGAAATAAAAATCTATGCCAAACTGAAATCAAACCTGAAATAAAGGTTTTGGATAATTTCGGATAGGGATGGAGTCTAAATGAGACACGTTGTAACAGGTGTTTATTATTTCTATGTGGTTGGAATGGTTGTTTAATTTTGCCTACAATAATCACATAAAATGCTAATTGCTTTTTTGGAAATTTAGTAGCAAATGATAACGTAGAAATAAAGTCAAACCATTACATATATGTATGTATGTATATTTCTGTTACAATTATTTAATAAAATGTAATATCCGTAACTGAAATATTCGAAACTATCGGATAATCCGAAATAATTTCATTTCCGTAATGGTATCAGAAACCGGTATAATATTACAGATCCGAAATTCAGATTAGCAGGGTCTAATATACAACCATAAAATACATATTATGACCAATTCATTCTCCAACTCATTCTCTAAATAAGATCTTATATATACCCAGATATGTGTACAAAATATAATCCGGTCTTTACAGTCGAGTAAAAGACAAAAAGAAAAGTCTAACTAGCAACTTCCTCAGTCCGGAACTTTTAAACGGAGGTTATGTTCCGAGCCGGCAGTAGTTAAAGATGTTCCTGTAATTTACGTACTTAACAAACATTAAGCATTTGAAATAAAAGGGTCCGTATGTTCAGTTTTTTAGGGTTCCATAATGTGCAAATGACGAATATTTATATGTACGTGGATGTCCATACGTCGTCGATAAACATATATCAGCGCCATCTAGCGAAGACCAGCCGAACCAAATAGTTGCTACTGATCCTAAATCGCGCAATTACAATCTCAACATCAACCGTATTGCCACGGTCCGCTGGACATGAACACCTAGCCTGGTCGGAGGATCCTCCCTTTGTGTTGAAGCGATATAATACCTGCCCCTTGAAAACAAGAAAAATTACAATACTTAGAATGTCACAACCTATGTATGTTGTATAACTCAATAAGCCCTAGTGTCTAAGCTGTGCCTAGCCTGTTTCTCATACTATATTGTGTCCCTTTTTGTTACCTGTTAACAATATATTTCCATCTCACTTCAAGCCATCATCGTCAAGTTTTGCATATACCTTGACAGGGTTACGGATAGTGACTTAAGGTACCATTCTTTCAGAAGAAAATTACGGCTCCGGAAGGATGGGAAAATACGTCATCGTCGTAGAAAAACGACGGATTTGATTTTTAGTAACTTTACAGTTCAAAGTTTTCAAATTATGTTTTATGTAATATTTTGAAAACGGCTGTTAATGAAATCTGAAAATGTTACTGTGGGTATGTGCTTTGAAAAATGTTTCGTTTTATGGTAAAGTATAATGTTTTCAGTAGGCTTATGTCGAAAACAAAAATCGTCACAAAATCAAATCCACCGTTTTTCTACGACTGCGACTAATTACTTTTACGCGAGTGAAGTATTTTGCAGTAGCGAATGTATTACGTAACCAGAAGCCAACAGCCCGACACATGCCATGCTTATGTAGTTTACTTATTGGACCGGTCGTTTAGTTTACTATGGTGTCGATTCTATTGTCAGACTCACTAAACTAAAACCTAACTTAATTTCTTCAAATGAAATGAACCTTGTCTTCTTCGCAACAAGGTTTATTTGTTACTGGCATCAATTTCTCAGCGCCAATAAATTTCACTAAAACCTGTCAACGTATACTCAACTTTATTTCCACGCAGCGAGAGTCCCCATTTATTCAAAAGCCGTATAATTGCCGTATAAAAACTTGTTCAAAACGAACTAAGATGACGTTATTTTAATCGACACCTACGAAGACGCTTACTAAAAACACAGAGCAAAAGAGATGGCATTCAACGGATAGCAGCTCTCGCTACGTGGTATTAAAGTTTATTTAAGCGTGTCAGACTTTAGTCGACAAATAAATTGCTTATTTCGATAGCGACGTAAGTTACCTACTTGTTTATATTTGAAATAAGACCTTGTTTCGAAGGATACAAGGTTTACATCTTGTATGAAGAAAATTTAGTCAATTATAGTTAAGAGAGAAATACAAGAGAATTGACACCTATGTAAAACTATTTTATTTGGAATATGAAATTTTGAACAGACTCTTACCACAAGATTTTACATAGGTATTCAATTTCGTAACTTTTTTTGCATTTATTTTACACCTTATTTTATAAGAAATAATTATAGTTTAGTGAAACTGTAAAAGAAAGAAAGAAAGAAGAAATCACAGATTTAAAAAAAACAAAAAACAAATTCTAAAATGTATGATAATTACGTACTAAATTGAAACAGAGAGAGAGAGAAGAAAAAAAAAGAAATAGGTCCGATTCTGTGCGAGAGTAAAATGGCCGCCATCTCAGCAAATACTGCATGTATGACATGCAGCGCTGGTTTCCAATGGGGCCTCGAAAACAAGGTTACTTAAAAAATAAAAATGAAGCAGGTAACTTAAAACAAATACAAATACACAAAAATATAGCATATACAACAAAATACTAAATGAAAATAAAAAATAAACATTATTATCTTTTTCTGGCACTGGCAACCCACACATGCTCCCACGAAAAAGTAACGCCAACCATTTGACAGATTGTTGAGGTGATTGTCAAATATCAGATTGGATTATCAATATTACATTTTGTTAAACGAAACAAGCTCAAGCTCACATAAAATCAGTAAAAATATAGAATTTGTGTATTAATGGCTACATATGTTAAATGGAAACTAGTTTGTATTACCGCAACGATGCTCCATACCAATTTTCTCTGAGGTATCTTGTAATCTGTGACTAGAAAATAGTCGCTATAATGGCGAACCGAATTTAAAAGTAAAGAAGAATTCCATTATCCACCTCCTGACTTCATCATCAGACCATCAGTACCAAGCCAGCATCGGAATCCTTAGTGTCGATATATCGAGCGAAGTCCAGTTCCGCGGTCACTTGGAGGGTAAGCTCAAATTAGCCTCGAAGAAGCTTGGTGTGCTGAATGGATCGAGACAGTATTTCACCCCGGCCCACCGCCTACAACTTTATAAGGCGCAGGTTCGGCCGCATATGGAATACTGTTCTCATACCTATGCAGGAGCACCCCAGTACCAGCTTCTCCCTCTTAACCGCATTCAACGGAGAGCGACTCGAATCATCGAACGCCAGGATATTTCAGATTGGCTTGACCCTTTGACGTTGCGTAGAGATGTAGCTTCACTCTTCATTCTCTATCGCATGTATCATGGGAGTGCTCCGAGGAATTGTTCGGACTTATACCGGCCGCAACGTTTCGCCATCGTTCAACGCGACAAAACTTTCATCCCCATCACCTGGATAATTGGCAAACCACCACTGTGCGGTTCTACAGAAATTTTTTGCCTCGCACAACCAATCTCTGGAACAAATTGTCATCTGCGGTATTTCCGGACCGATATGACCCTCAAACCTTCAAGAAAAGAGCGTACTCCTATCTCAAAGGCCGGCAACGCACTTGTGACTCTTGAGTTGGAGGTGTCCATGGGCGATGGTAGTCATTTACCATCAGGTGACCCGCTTGCTCGTTTGCCCCCTATAATGTTTAAAAAAACAAAAAAGCCCACTCTGTTAGACTCGTCAAAATGAATCATATAAGCCCAAACTCGAGGGGTTTACTTGTATACACTGAGGAGTTCCACTCTCCACTTCCTGGCTCCATCATCAGATCAGATCTAAGATGCCAAATTATAGTATTGTCATCCAAACTTCGTATACATACAAAGTTTCATTTCGATACGGCAATGAGAAGTAGGTTACGTCAGTCGTACGCACTACCGACGCGCCAGAACAAATTTCGTCCAATGTGTATATGAACAGGCAACTTTATTCCAACATATTCCATTAACATATTGTGTTACGTATAAATTTGAAAGATAGAAAAATCTATTCAATCAAACAGAGGTAATAAACAAACGTCCGATCCAATTTACGACAATAGATATTGCTATTTTCTGAGCAGTCTTTCATCCCTAATAAACAGTGATATTTCCACCCTAGATCTTATACAAGTACAACTGTGTATCGCCTTTGTTAGGTAGGAAACGGTGTGTCGTACGAACGGACACAAAAGACTGGAACTGACATCTAGGGCTGTCAATTGCACAAGTTTAGTGGTTTATTTTCAGTTCTGCAAGAAGACTGAAAACTTATTTATTTACCTAGTAGCAGCGCCCCGCGGTTTCACCCGCGTAAGTCCCGATCCCGTAGGAATATCGGGATTAAAGTAACTTATGCGTTAATCCAGGTCTCCAGCTATCTACATACCAAGTTTCATCGCAATCGGTTAAGTGGTTTTTGCGTGAAAAAGTAACAAAGTGGGAATCCTAATATTTAAGAGATTCTGACAAAATAACATATTTTATTAGAATCTAAACGGATTAAAACCACACTTGTGACGTCAAACCTACCTGTATTACTAAAAATTAAAGTAACAGGTGTCAATGGTTGGCCTGGCCAAGATTTTTGCAAGGTAATCGAAACGTTGGGAAATGAATGTATTATCTATACGTCTGAGAAGCAATGTCTTTAACTTCTTCATGACTGGTGGTTAGCCCAGTGATGCTTGTTTGTATGAAAAGATTTTATTTTTAAGTAGCAACCCTAGAACTACCTAGACTTGTAAATGGTGGAAAATTGTCCCTCAAATATAGGTCGAAATCAGGTGGGTGAGTAATACTTGTTTTAAAAGAGCACTTTATTTACTATTGTAGTTTTACGATTAAATTAGTAATCTATATGTATAAAAATGAATCCCTCTTTCCCTTGGGACATTAGAAACTTTAGGAAAACTTAACGCTCACTTACGGGACTTAAGGCTCATTCACGGCTACTGTGTATCAGTGAAGTCACAGTTCCGGCACAGTTCCGGCACAGTACCGCCACCGTAGTAACTATTCTTTTATATATTCTCTATGAACGCATCCACACCTCTCGGTGTCAGTGACGGCACAGTGCTCTCAGTGACAGTGCCGTCACTGACACTGAGAGGTGTGGATGCGTTCATAGAGAGTGTATGAAAGAATAATTATTACGGTGGCGGTACTGTGACCTCACTGATATGTGTGAATCAGCCTTTACGCGGGTGAAACCGCGGGGCGCAGCTAGTCTATATATATAAAAAAGAATCCCTATTTCCTTTGGTCACGGCATCATGCGTGAACGGCTGGAACGATTTCGCTAATTCAAATGTTTTGTGTTTGATATTGTCAGGAGAAGGATCTTATGAAAGAAAAAATAAGAAAGTTTTGCGGAAAATTAGAAAATTTAAGAAAACTTAACGACTTCGTTAACTTTTCTAATGTAACCTTAGCGCTTTTGACATAACTGTCATTCAATATTCATAGTTAAGACAGGACAATATCTGTCTGGTCCGCTGGTTATATATTAATTAGTTACATATTCAAATTGTTAATAGGTCTATAACCCTTTTTGTTTACTACAAAAATGATATTTGGCTATAACTTAATAAAATCACTATAATTATTTAAAATGATGCATTACTAATCATGTATAAAAAATCAGTTTATGCACAAATGTGTAGGTACATGTACAAAAATAATGCCTTACGTTTTATTTGGATTTCCAACAGTGACCACCATCGCTGCATCGGTGCAATTCGATCGAAACGTCGGGTAACCAAAAAGATATTGTGCCTTGTAATTGTTTTACACATCTAATTATTTGGATTTATCAGGCAATATAATACATAAAATGGTTTCATAAGGAACTTAAATATTTTTCCTATCTAAATCTACTAAATTTTACTAAAGAAAGAATTTATGCATATAGTATGCATAAATTCTTTCTTTAGTAAAATTTAGTAGATTTAACCATTCAACAGGTTAAGTTTTTTTTATTATGAGTTGATATTTTAATCCACTAATATTACAAATGTGAAAGTTTGGATGAATGGATGGATGGATGTTTGTTTGTTACTCTTTTACGCAAAAACCACTGAACCGATGACGATGAAACTTGGCATGTAGATAGCTGGAGACCTGAATTAATGCATAGGCTACTTTTTATCCCGATATTCCCACGGGATCGCGACCTACGCGGATGAAACCGCGGGGCGCTGCTAGTGTATACATAACAAAAACATCAACTCATATTATCACACATATTAACCACTTCCAGTGACAAGTTTTACTCAACACCCTCGTAACTACAACATACTCGTATATTTCTCCCTAAAATAACTCTAAACTTTGCCATTTGTAATTAACGTAAAGGACACGAGGTAGGTCAGAGGGTAGTAAATGAACAAATAAGTTAAGTAAACTTACAAATTTATGGTGATTAAACAAATGAAACGAAGTTATACACAGCGACTGACAAACACAAAGTTAATGAAATTGCGGTTCGTAATTAAATACAATTTCATCACCATCAATACGACGGAAAGAACATATAAATATGCCGGTAGGTTTAATAGTATATAGATTTGTGGTGCAATCGACATCGACTTACAACAAAAATATACTTCAGCTCCATCTAGCGAAGGAAACCGAACTAAGTAGTAACTGCTGATCCTCTATCCCGCAATAAAAATTATCGCTTGCTCGACTCACTGTAATATACTGCATTGTGAACCTAGTATTACATGTAAATGTAAAAGTCCACCTAGCTAAGGAACTTGTAAATCTCACAATACAACAAATTATGCAGAGTATTACAGAAAGGTAGGGTCATATTTTATGGTCGTATAATAGACACCGTGAAAGCGCTAATAATTTTAGTAAAATTCATGATTTTTGATTGACAAATCTTATTTTAATACTGACAAATTAAACTTGCAAATTGACTGATAAAAATATGACACGGATTAAACTATGTGTATTTATTACCAAGGGTCTTGATGGAAAGATTCCGATTCTTTTGAAAATGTCTGAAAAAAAAATCATTGAAGTTGACATGAAAATTCATAAAATTATGTTGCTTAGAACTTTTTTTTCAAGCTTTATTAACTATTCGTTGGCTGCACATACTGCTTTATAAGGCCCTATAAATATTGTCCACGTCTTTCATGGAAAACGGTACCAACGAATTGCTGCTTCCACTGAAATATAAATTTCATAAGTGTTACATTGTCTATTCTAAAATTGGAAATTGGATGAGTTAGACCCTGATAATCAAACTTTAAAAAGGTCAAACTTTATTTGGGTCAATCTATTAATAAAATAGCCCCTGGCTTTAACTTTGTTAGGTAACAATTCAATTTATTATATAAGCCTTCTTCACTATGTCTCTGAAAGAATATAGAAGCAATTGCTCCTATATTCTTTGACAATTTGATCAATTTAGTTTTTAATTAAAATCTTACTAATATTATGAAGGCGAAAGCGTGTGAGGATGGATGGATTTTTATCGTGGGAGAGCCATGCTTCGGCACGTATGGACTGGCTCGACCGGAGTGATACCACGGCCTCACAGAAAACCGGCAGTTAAGCAATGCTTGCATTACTTTTCGCCGAGTGAGACTAAGGTTACCGGAGGCCCTAACCCTTCCCCCCTCTCCCCTTCTTCCACCCTTCCTCTACTCCCACCTTAAAGGCCGGTAACGCACTTGTGACTCTTGAGTTGCAGGTGCCCATGGGTGGCGGTAGTCATTTACTGTCAGGTTACCCGTCTACTCGTTTGCCCACTATACCATAAAAATAAAAATGGATGGACGGATGTTTGTTACTCTTTCACGCAAAAGCGGTTGAACGGATCTGGATGAAATTTCGCACAGAGATAGATTACAGTTTGGAAGAGCGCAAAGGTTACTTTTTATTTTTAAAGTGTGGTTCCCCCGGGAAGTGGCGGGCAACAGATAGTCTACCATTAACATTTAATATCATGAGTATTCATAATGTCCATTTATTTAAATATTACTGACATTAGACGATTTTGGGGCACGAAGAAGTGCCCAAACATTTACTATACTTTTAATTTCTAAAGGTACGTTTCATTTTTTTATTATAAAATGTATAAACAATCCCCCATAAAAAAATCATAACTAAACTCTGAAATACATTCACGCATTAATTTGTGTTCTACATGACGAATAAAATTTATATAGAAAAAAAAAAAAACTGATTGACGTTTGTTAAAAGCAATATCATGTAGTTTGTCAGGTTGACAAGTAACCTTCAGCAGTATTCTTTTTTATTTTATCACTTTAAACATCTGTGTTAGACTTTTCTCTGCTAAACACATTTTTCATCAAAGTTTTATTCAAGGCTTAAAAGACAAAGTAGTAATGATACTATTTAGAACATGTTTTTTTTTAAATTAAAAGCCTGGCTTTAAAGCTTATTATATTTTTTTACATCGGCCATTACAAGGATCATTATATTCCGCTGACAAAAACTAAAACAAATGAGAGCCCATTTACATAACAGTTTAGAATATTGTGGACTTGGCCATTTTTGACGTCGTTATTCTCAACATCAAATAGTTAAATTTAAGTATTGTTAGTCAAATATGTTGGATTTATTCAAGTTATTGAGGCTTGGGATTTTAGATTTTCCATTTTTAATGTTATAGGGGGTAAACGAGCAGACGGGTCTCTTGATGGTAAATGACTACCGTCGCCCATGGGCACATGGGCACTTGCAACTCGAGAGTCACAACTGCGTTGCCGACTTTTAAGGTGGTGCTGGAGTAGGGGAAGGGGGGAAGAGGCGGTGTGTTGGGAGTGGGAGAAGAGGGGAAGAGGGGGAAAGGGAAGGGTTAGACCTTCCGTTAACCTCATTCAGTCGGTGAAATACAATGAAAGCATTGCTTAACTGCCGGTTTTGTGTGAGGCCGTGGTATCACTCCGTTCGAGCCGGGCCATACGTGCCGAAGCATGGCTCTCCCACTTACAATTGCGTCTGGTTGTTAGTCACAACTACGTAATGAACGGCTGAGTATGCAGTTTATAACAATAAGAAAAAAACAATAATACTGAATACACGTAATTATACACAACAATCGGGCAATCGGTCTACAGGAAGGGGTAGAATTTCAATTACTAGATTTGACTTACACAAGACACAAACAAGGTAAGCTAAATAAATAATAATAAATAAAACCGTTTAATAAATTGTTATAGTCCGAGATATACATCTAATATACATACAAGTCGCGAAAATTTACAAATAAAAATCTACTTTCCATACACCAAATGAAATGAATATTATCATTAATATGTAATATGAAAATGGCTTTCTGTTTAAATCAAGTCGTTAGCGCAATGGCTATGATAAACGAACCCCGTACCCTTTGAAAGACAAATGAGAGTTTTTAATAAAGAATGTAATAAGTACCGAGTAGGGTTGAGAGTATTTTTGTGTCATGTGCGTAATGTGGAAACGTAACATTTGGAATTTGAAGCGCATTTTTATTTTCCTTTTTCATGTTAGACATTTTACGGTCATTAGAAGTTGGACACAGCAGAATTCCCGTGCAATAAATTGGTATAATTGGCAAAGGTAGCAACTTTCACAGAAGTTGAAATTTGAGCATCAGCAGAAGAAATCTCTTACCAAACTGCTGAGTTAGCGATCGACCTGGTTTCAAAGTGTCAAAAGAAAGATATAATCCTAACTAATCCCACTAATATCCCACTAATATTATAAATGTGAAAGTTTGGATGGATGGATGGATGTTTGTTACTCTTTCACGCAAATCCCACTGAACCGATTGCGATGAAACTTGGTGCCTATGTAGATAGCTGGAGACCTGGATTACCGCATAGGCTACTATTTATCCCGATATTCCCACGGGATCGGGACTTAAGCGAGCGCTGATATTATTATGTATCCAAATGTGTATTTGTTTGTTTTTTACGCCTTAACTACATAACTTATCATCATGAAATTTTACCTATCTACGCGTTATCAAAGGTAAAAAACGGAAATAGGGTATCTTGCATCCAGAAAAAAGTATCGAGGGATGGAAAAATAAGTTTAATGCGAGAGAGTCCGCTGGCAATAGCTAGTATCATTATATTAATACGTGAAGAGAATTCTTTGTACTCCTTTTTAAGAAAATTTCGCGAACGTAGTAACGTGCATTTTGAAATATTTACAGTTTATAAATAGAAGAAGTGCAAAAAGCTAAAATTTTTAAGCAATATGTCTTACAACCTTCAAAATTACTTCATTTTAGCAAATAAACAACGTAATTACCATGATTTTTTAGCCGGTATTAAAAATACAAATATTGTTAAATATCCTTTGGACAGGCAACCGTTAAAAGCTTCTTAATTTACATGAATATTTAAAAGAATTTTCAGATATAAGTTATTCAAAGAAAAACTGGACAGCAAAAAAGATAATTTGTGCTTAAGGGAAATTGACTGACGAAATAAAGGATCTAAAGCGTGTCCCTCATTAAATCACTCAAAGGTTGAGTGGTGAATAATGTCATGTGGCATTAAGTTCGCCCCAGCAGCGTTAAATGCAGTTAAAGTATTAGAGAAAATAAATAAAGAATTACCATCAATTATCTTACGTTTTCATTCTGGTTAACGTTTACTACTATTTGTATTTATATTATATATTTTATTTCCATTCAAACCGTAGTTAATTCTATGTATTATCATCATAATGTCATCCACATAGATGATCCTACTGACGTAGAAAGTTGGTCCCAATACCAAGCCTTGGGGTACCCCATGTCCATCTATCCTGAATTGCTGCAACGGCGAAAGGTCATCATTTTATTCCTTTTGCCTTTTCTGACTGAAACAGAGCTACTTTTGATAAAAATACTCCCGCATTTATCTACTTCACGTTTAAAATGCACCCATTTAGCTCTTATGTGATTCGTCATTAGGGTGGGCTCATATTACCATAATATCTTCTGTCACATTAGGCGCGTAATATCCGCGACCTTTTTACTAAATTAACTTCATATATTTTAATGAAACTTGACACTTAGAGGGGTTAAATAGGTTACAAGCGTGTTTTAGAAATTATTATGTAAAATGGCAGAGTTTTACTACAAACATGATTCTACGGTAGAATTGTTTATAATAATTTATTAGGATTGATACGAGGATATTCAGCTAGTATAAATGTAAATACTTTTTAGGTTTGTAGGTAATCCGGACGAGAGTTTTTTATACTACTTCGGTGGCAAACAAGCATATGGTCTGCCTGATGGTAAGCTGTTACAGTACCCTATGAACGCTTGCAATTCAGAGAACTCAAATGCGCATTGCCGACCCTTTAAAAACCTATACACTCCTTTCTTGATACTGTAGTCCCTCGGAAAAACCTCGGCAGGGAGCTTCCACAGCCAGAGCGTTCGAGGGAGGAAATTCCTCTGGAACCGTACCGTGATAGTGATCTTACTATTACGGTACGGTTCCAGAGGGATTTAGCGGTTCTTCCTCCAGCTATCTACATACCAAGTTTCATCTCAATTCAGTGGTTTTTACGTGAAAGAGTAACAAACATCCATCTATCCAAACTTTCACATTTATAATATTAGTGGGATTAAATAACGAATATTGTCTTATATTCCATGATACCACAAGGTATCTATTCCATGCAATTAATTGTCTAAGATAAATTTACAGTCATTAATCCCGTACAGCAGCTTATCAGGTGACAGCCAGGCGCTAAGTACCCTTGAGCCTTTTAATTTAATTTTAATTATCGCATTAAATAGGTTCGTGTATTTTAATATACTTCATTAATTTATTTTTTCTAAGACTCATAGCGAGAAAGATTTGTGTCAACATCCACTTATGGCGAAAAACATAGTTCAATGTCATCTAATTTTGACACACCAACTACGGAGTAACTACGCAGATTAATAATTACGTATACATTTATACAACTTCCAAACATTAACCGTTGGGCCAGATATGATCACCTAGCCTGGTCGGAGGTTTCTCCCTTTGTGTTGGAGGTCAAAAGATTATTAAATAAGAAGAAAAAAATTCATATCATTGACAGTTATTCTCTAGAATAAGGTTGACTGATTGTCAAGTCATATCAGTATCTTGTTTCTAAAGGTCAAATATTGCTCTGAGGTCAAACCGGTAAGTTTGGTATCATTTTGAATGAGGACTCGACCTAGCGATTGATTTGACGATTATAAAAATAAATAAAAACCTTAAAAGAGGACAACAATTATCAGATAAGAATTAAATTATCAAGATATTATATTGACTGACTCAGGAGAAAAAAATATTGCGGGCAAGGGAAATTATTAAAATAAATAAATAAAGCTTTAAAAAGCTAAAAAAAAAACACGCTTCAATAGCAAACCAAACTTAAGAGTAAGAAAAGGTGTGTGTCAGCTCCGACGCACGACTGGAGTTGACAATTTACTGGAGATTCTCTCTCTCTCTCTCTCTCCCTCTCTCCCTCTCTCTCTCTCTCTCTCTCTCTCTCTCTCTCTCTCTCTCTCTCTCTCTCTCTCTCTCTCTCTCTCTCTCTCCCTCTCTCCCTCTCTCCCTCTCTCCCCACGCGAGCGAATGTAGGGGAACAGTTAATAAATAAAAAGAAGCGAAACTAAAGCTAGGAAGCGATATCAAGTTATAAGAAACTTCAGAAAGTTTCAAATTACTCAAGAAATATGAGTCTTTGGTACATTATAGTGCAAATATTCGTACAATTCGACTTTCTGTGACGAATGCTAGACGTGCGTTTACATTTGAAAACTCTTATTCAGTTATAGTTTAAGGGGTATTTCACACACTCACATACGGCCGTCTGATCACAAACTAGGCAGAGCCTGTACCCATGGCAACAAGACTGCTGATAAACATACTTATATATTTTTAACATATTTTAAATAAATTACACCCATATATAACCTAGTTTTTGATCAGGCGGCAACTCATTATACTTTAAGCTTTTAAAATAATATTTTCCTTCAAAATGCTATTATCCACATAAGTCGCATTAAACAAACGCTTCCTATTCATCTCACAAAAAGAACCATTTGCACTTCGGGACATAATTAATGGGTAACTATTAAGTATAATTTATTTCTCATATTAATGTCCTGAATAGCATTTAATTTTCTAAAAGCTTTTTCAAAAATGAAGTTTTTGTCTAGCATTAATTTTAGAATAGTGGCTCACGTAAGCGATATTTATAATTACTAAAATAATACTATTGTAGTCACGTACATAATTCGGAGAAGCCGGACTACGATTAGTTTTGAACCTAATGAAGGCTTTATATCGCTGTTTTGCTATTGCTGCTTTCCGATCAAAAGGTGACCAAAGGACTCCTTCCCGTGTGGTTTTCGTGGTTCAATTCCGAAATACCCCCGGGAGGTGTAGACCCGTATGAGTTTATACACGATAAAGAAGCGTACTAACTATAACATTTGTTCTAGAAGCTAAATGGCAGCTACATTGGGCTTAATGCAGCAAGCGTACGCGCTTGCTTTAGTGGTTTTCCACCGTGTACGTACGTAATTGCCACTATAATAATGGAGGGAATTGGCTTTGTTCAGATGGCCGTATGCGTGTTCTTATCGTATCTATACAAAAAAAAAATCTAATCAAATCCAAAACTTTTTCAAGTTGATTTGTTGAATATTATTCGATATCTGTGATTAAATGGAGGGTAGTTTGATAACTGACCACCGAACAAGCTCGCTTGCGCTGGCGCCGCTATCAGTAGTTATAGTGCAAGGAGGCGAACGGACGTTTCTTTTGACCCTCATTCGAGTACCGTGTCTTTGTGCTACTATAAACATTGTATACCATTTTTGACTGTGGACTTACTAAAGTGCCGTGCTTGCCCAGATTTTGCGTTCTGTCTTGTACCATCAGTCTTGAGGTAGGTAGTGTTCCCCCCCGGCTGATTACAGAGACGCAGGTATTTTACTTTTACCCACAAAAACTTCACAATTATTTAAGTTCACAAAATTCACAAGCTTATAATCTTATAAGTATTATGTACATTCAGCCTACATCCAGCATTACTGATCTATGTAAATACACAAGACATTTGAACAGAAATCTCATATAGAACCTTGTATTTTAAATTTCCTTTTACGACAATGCGAAGGAATGGTCGAAACGTGCTCTCAAGAGCTTCTTACAAAGAGAATAACCTAATTATTCGGGCCGCAATTGTACAGAACATTAATAAAACCTGTCTCTCTTACTGCTCCTCTAGAGAGCTACTTCTTATGTACAAGTCTGTTGAAGTTTCAATTATACGGTATTTCACTGTGAAGTCACATCTGTTTCCCTACATTAAATGTCAAATGTTCTGTCAAACTTGTATAAAATAAAAGCTTGTAATTAATATGTATTTTGCTACAGTCTACTTTTAATGTTTGATTTGACTAAATTAAAAAGCTTGAAAGACACAAGGAGTGACCTGACCGACTTTGACTGGTCTGTTGGTCTAGTGGTTAGTGACCCTGACCACTATGCTTATAGGTCGTGGATTCGATTCCCACCTGAGTCTGGGTGTTCTTTGTGTCCGTTGTTTCTATGTTTGTAAAGTCCCCCGCGACACAGGAGTAATTCCTAATGCGGGACTTGTCTTTAAAAAAAAAAAAAGGAGTTCAATTTTTAAACTTCTATAATTTCAAGTCGCCAGCTTATCGGTTTTTTATAGGATTCAGTTTGGTGAGGTGTTTTTTATGGTATAGAGGGCAAACGAGCAGACCGGTTACCTGATGGTAAATGACTACCGCCGCCCATGAGCACCTGTAACTCAAGAGTCACAAGTGCGTTACCGGCCTTCAAAGTGGGAATAGTGGAAGGGGGAAATAGGGGACCAGGAGTGTGTGAGAGGGGAGGGCGGAGGGAAGGGATAGGGCCTCCGGTAACCTCACTCACTCGACGAAAAGCAATGCAAGAATTACTTCACTGCCAGTTTTCTGTGAGGCCGTGGTATCACTCCGGTCGAGCCGGCCCATACGTGCCGAATCATGGCTCTCCCACGCTAATAACGAAGTGAGTGTGCGAAAGTTCTCTTCGAATTAATTGAACCTTCACCATTTCTTCATGGGACTACTAGACGCAGACAGAGGTTCCACCCTTTTGCTGTAGAAGCACCGAAAAGTCGAACAAAACGCTTAGACAACTCCTTTTTGGTTCGAGTTGCCAAGGTCTGAAATGAAATGCCTGCATTTGTTTTTCCAGACACTTGTAATCCTGAAACCTTCAAGAGCTCTACTCTTGAAGATTCCAGGATTATCATTGTAAATAGGTTTCTCTTGGATAGGCGTGGACTATCTTCGTCTTCATTATCACTTTCCTAAGAGTGAGTTTGAAGACAAACCTACTCCTTTACATACTGAATGTACAATTTAAATTTAAGTGGACTATTAAACGATTTATTAAAACCATGGACTACCTACGCTATTTTTATTAAGTTAGGTTGTGGAATGCAGTGCCTGCGATCGTGAGGACGTTCATTTTCAGGTCAGTTTCGTGCCAATTGTTGTTAGGAAATTGTACAAGCGATTGACCATCGATTGCCTTTTTTTGGAGTTTTGGTTTGCACAAATAGATTCGCATTTTTAACCAAATAGGGTTTTAACTGTAGTTTTTGGGACACAAATTCAAAATAATACCTGCTACGTTGTAATAGAAAATGCTGAATACTGCAGACCAATGTACTGGAAAAAATTGGAGTTTATTTTATATTACAGTCGCCAATTTTTAGGGATGTTTTTAGTTTGGAGGTTTTTAGGAAGCAATTCAATTAAGGAAATCGATTTGAATTTTTATTGTAAATCGTGTGCTGCCTTAGTAAATAAGTGTGTTAGAAGAAACTGATTAATATTAGAAACTGCCGCTGGAATTAAGTCCGATGCATTTACGTTTGCCAACTTGGTCATATAATAATAATTAACTTTAAGAAAAAAAGTATCACCGATCAGTATAATTTCATTCTCAAACAAGCATACACTTTCAAAGACCTTCCGAGTTCCGATACAAAATCCAGAACAAAACACAGCAACCTTCCCTTTTAATATTTAATTCTAATTCAGTTCGCAGGTTTTAATAACGGTATCTCGGATTTAGGATATAATCCGATTAGATTTAGGTGGTGATTTTGTAATAACGTTAACGTAACGTTAGTACAACAGGCTCATTACGAGCCTATTGTACTTTACATAATAACTGTAACGCGGATTAAACTTCAGAAACCGTTTAAAAATATCAGTTCATAAAGGTTTTTTATTAATTATGGTATCGTTTTCAATTAGAACGAAACCGATATGCATTTCGTTATAGAATGACATGATAAAATTTTAATCACTACATATTATAAAACAAAGTCCCCGCCGCGTCTGTCTGTCTGTCTGTCCGTTCGCGATAAACTGAAAAACTACTAAACGGATTTTCATGCGGTTTTCACTAATAGACAGAGTGATTAATGAGGAAGGTTTTGGGTGTATAATTTGTACCCGTGCGCAGACAAACCTTTAAAATTAGATGTATTTATTTTCAATCAATCAATCAATCAGCCTATCATAGTCCACTGCTGGACATAGGCCTCTCCCAATGTGTGCCATAGCACCCGGCACCCTGCTACCTTCTTCAGGTCGTCGGTCCATCTGGCTGGGGGGCGTCCTACCTTCCGTTTACCGATTCGCGGTCTCCACTCTAGGACACGTCTGCTCCAGCGGCCATCGGTCCTTCGGCATACGTGGCCAGCCCATTGCCATATTAGTTATTTATTTTACTCAAAAACAATTAAAGAAGACAACGACAAGACTTAGTACCTTGAAATAACCTTGAAAATGTTTATTTAAGAATTACGATTAATACCAATAAATCAACTTTACCAATATTATTCATTTCTATTTATCTACGACCTCTTGGACTATTTGGTTTAAAGATTTTATTACTTTTTCAGCATTAAATTTTGTGTCAACCTGGCACGTCTCTTGGCACGTTGTACACAGCTTTCTTGTAATTCATAAATCGTATGCAGGGCAGCTTTTCTAGCCACAATTTTGCCATCTCGTTCGTTTGTTCTGTCTATTGTTAGTCCAGTACAACGCCCATGTATAAACTTCTGTAGGAATTCAGAAACGTGTTCTTCTATATCCTTAATTTTTTTTTCCTTAATTCTAACCTTTGCCTGATACAATAATGGGGTATAATAATAATAATTTATTGACAGTAATCGTGTTACAATAATTTCAGGATTCTCTGACTCCTCCACTAGTAAATATTGTGTTGTAGGAGCCAGTGTCCTTCCTTTTTTATGTGTACATTCATTGTTTTACAGAAGTATAAAACCAAAAATACTAATTTAAATTCATGTGCGATGTGTGTGTGTGTGTGTGTGTGTGTGTGTGTGTGTGTGTGTGTGTGTGTGTGTGTGTGTGTGTGTGTGTGTGTGTGTATGTGTGTGTGTGTGTGTGTGTGTGTGTGTGTGTGTGTGTGTGTGTGTGTGTGTGTGTTGGAGTGTATGCACATATGTGTGTCAGGGCGTTTACCAATTAACCAAGTTCATTTGTAAGTGCGTATATAATTTTCTACAGTGTCGTAGTCCATTGTATTCAACCAGTATGCCGTATGCCAAATGAAGGATTGCATTACATTATATCTACTTCTCCAACAGGTTCAAGAGACTGTGGACCTGTGTATGCTGTTATTTTGCCAAAGTATTTATTACTGTTTGCAATCGTTAGGCTTAAAAGGTGTGCATAGATATTTTTGTTGAATCACTTGACCCAATATCAACAAAACAAATAGGATAATTTAAACGTAGCAAGCTCGTTAATCAACATTGATGTCAAACAGCTAGTCAAGTAGAAATTGGAGACTTGTTTAAATAAGCTAATTATTCCACTTGAGCTATTCCATTCAGGGATTTTTTTTATTGATATATATATATATATATATATATATATTTTTTTTTACTGTGCAGCCGTATTTATCTGCTGTCACGAGCTTTTATATATATAGGTCGTGGGTTCGATTCCCACCCTAGTCTGGGTGTTCTTTGTGTCCGTTGTTTGTATGTTTGTAAAGTCCCCCGCGACACAGGAGTAATTCCTAATGCGGGAGTTGTCTTTTTAAAGAGAAATAAAGAGAAAAAGAAAATACTTACTTCGACATGGCTAAATAAGTAATGAGCTATCACCATTATTCAGATGAAAGATGAGTAGCAACAATATATCAAGGCCTAAGTAACCTTGACCTTTGTGTCCTTGTAATCAGCGTATGCTAGCGAAATTGCTAAACTTAAGCCCTTAAAGGAGTTGGCTGGAATGATTTGGGATTCTGTGTCATCTAAGTTGATGGGAATATAGACTTTTAGATTAAGGCCATGCGGAGTGATTGTGAACCTAGTAGATATAATCTTATTATTCTTCTTCTGAAAGAGTGGCAGTATCAATACTGTAGATACAAACATACATAAATTTACGCCTTTCTTATACTCTACTGTCACTAGCCGTTTCAGATAATTCTGAGCTGCCCTTTCATCAGAACACCACCAATTTGGTCAGGATATGTCCTGCGTCGACCCCTAATGGCATTAGTACTAACATTTCCCTTATATACTTATTTTGTCATAAGTTCCACACTCATTTTTTTCACGTGCCCGAACCACCTCATTATACCTTTTTAAATTTTCGTCACAACATATTCTTTCAAGTTTTTGACACTACTTCAGAATATCTACATTCCTCTTTCTGTCAACCAATCATACTTCTTAATCTTACTTATTCTGTAGATTTGAAGGTAATATTTAATTCTCAAAACAGACATACATTTTACAGTACTGAGTACCTGCATGAGACGGAAACGGGCAGACTGGTCACCTGATGATAAATGACTACCGCCGCCCATGGGCACCTGCAACTCAAGAGTCACAAGTGCGTCGCCGGCCTTTAAGGTGGGAGTAGGGAAAGGGTGGAAGGGGGGGATAGAGGGAGGAAGGGTTAGAGCCTCCGGTAACCTCACTCACTCGGCAAAAAGCAATGCAAGCATTGCTTCGACGCCGGTTTTCTGTGAGGCCGTGGTATCACTCCGGTCGAGCCGGCCTATACGTGCCGAAGCATGGCTCTCCCACGATTAAATTTGTGTGACTTTTTCTGCAGACTTTCGATTGCTAACCTAAAGCCTGCAGAAAAGTCCACCAGTCGTGCAACAGGCGTCGTAGCTGTCATGTTTATTTAAGGAATACCGTAATTGAGCAATTTCTGGAAGACCAACAAGTAACTAGTTAAAATTCACCCGAAATTCAAATGTAAAACTCGATGGTTTAAATTGATATCTTTCTAAATATGTCGAAAACAAATTGACCAATTTTAATAATTGGAAATTAATACCATTTTAATTTGTAAATTGACTTTTATACCATTACAAGATAACAAATGGAAAACGTGGCCAACTTACAGTTTTAATATACTGTGTTTTACCATATATACAATTTCAGTTTTTATTTTTTAATTCCAGACGCAAAAGGAGGGAAAACTTAAGTTCTTGGTTTACGAACATTCCACCGTTTCCAACTTTGCAAGTGGGATGGAATTTTTTAGGTATTTTACAGAACTTTATTAATGCCACGAGTTTTCCTGTTAGATTTTACATACTTCATAATATTTTTTTAACGTAATAATTCTAACGGATATATATTCTTATAAAACTAAATCGATTTCAGTAACTTTTGAAGTGCAGTTAAAAACTATTTTTTTTGCCTTCAATTGTTGCAATAGCAATACAATAAATTTTAACTTCATTTATAATATGTATTAATTTTTTTTTTTAATTATACTCATATTATATCATATTTTAATCGATTAATTTGGTTAACGAATCTTTTCATTCCCACCCTAAAGTCACTGCGATGTCATGTGCCATAAAAATCTTTTTAACACAAATTTAAACCGGCGAAAAGAACTAAAAAGCAAAAAATAAATAAACCTTTTAAGTCTTAAGTATTGAGCTTATTAAGATAAATTATTTTTGAAAAAAAAAATTAAACCGACTTCAAAACCACAGATAGGCACTCAAAAGCGAAAAATAAATTGATATAATTATTATAAGCGCTACCCACTCATCTATTTGAAGTCGGTTTGAAGAAAATGAAAACCATCTGATCATCTACGTCTTAGTGAGTACAGCATCAGAGTTCTCCTACATACATTAAAGACAGCCAAGTGTCAAATTCAATAACTTCGCCGCCGTACCGATGCAGCTGCCGGCTAACGGCGGCCATCCAAACTTCATTATTGACACGAACTTCAAATAACCGTATAAATTAATGAGCGGCTGACATCGCAGAATTGAACCGATATTCTATCGTTTCAGCGCCTTGAAATTAATTGCTTCGTAACAACACTGATAGTAATCCTTATTATAACTATATTATACATACGAATGTAAGTTTATTTGTTAAGTTTTCACGCCTTACCTACACAACCGATTATTTCGCATACACGGTGTTGGGGTTGTTACTTTTTTTTATGGTGTTGGGTGCAAATGAGCAGACGGGTCACCTGGTGGTAAATGACTACTGCCGCCCATAGGCACATGCAACTCAAGAGTCACAAGTGCGTTGCCGGTCTTTAAGGTGGGAGTGGGGGGAGAGGGGGTGAGGGAAGAGTTAGGGCCTCTGGTAACCTCACTCACTTGGCAAAAAGCCGGTTTTGTGAGGCCGTGGTATCACTCCGGTCGAAAATCTCAAACTCTCGCATCCAATTCTTTTTTTGATGTTTGTTGATTTTTCCCTTTGCTTGTGCTTTAAGACTCTACTCTCGCTTCTTGGACATTGAACTTGACAGCAGTGTTGAACAATGTTATGATCAGCTAGTAAAGCCAGCCAGTCAGAAAGTTTAAGTCTTTAAAGTTACCTAGAATAACGATGATAAATATAAGACACATAATTACGCACGGATGGCGTAATGGTTTAAGTGGTCACTTCGCCACTACGCCACGCCGAGTGTTTGGGTTCGAACCCCGCACGGGACAAAAATTAGTGTGATCCACACGTAATTGTCCCGAGTCTAGGTGTTCTCTGTGTCCATTGTTTAAATGTTTGTGAAGCTTCCCACGACACAGGAATATTCCTAATGCGGGTTGTCTTTTTTAAAATAAAACAAAATTAAATAAATTTATAACACATTGGCTTGACTAGGGATAGATTGCACGAATGGCACACTGGTTAAAGTAATCGCCTGGCCACTACGCCGAGTGTTGGATCAAGTCCACTGTTGGAATGTTTGTAAAGTCCCCCTTGACCCAGAATTTATTCCTTTTTTCACAAGCAAAAACACTACTTTTCAATCGAAATCCCAAGTTACTAGTATCTATTAACTATTTTTTTTTATCAACAGCTTACGGCAAAATAACAAGACGGAGTTATTAAATGCAAAACTTAAGAAGAAAATCAACATTGTTCTATGAGCAAACTGTTTCTTTCAACTTCTTCGAATAACTAGAAATTTACAACTTGGTATATTAATTAAGAAAAAACCCGACAAGTGCGAAAAGGACTCACGCTCCAGGGTTCCGTTAACCCTGTTTCTGTGAATAGTTCAATCGCGGTCAATTCTTAGACTACAAATAATAGTTTGTTATCCAAAAAAATTAAGATTAAGATACACAGATTAATGATATTCGGATTTATTTATTAAGTTATTTTTTGTTTTTTAAGTTTTTATTTGGGGCCAAACGAACAGATGGTGATGGTAAACGACTACCGCTGCCCATGGGCACCTGCAACTCAAGAGTCCCAAGTGCGTTGCCGGCCTTTAAGGTGGGAGTAGGGGAAGGGTGGAAGAGGGGGAGAGAGAAAGGTTAGGCAGTGGTTCTTAACCTTTTAGTCCTGAGGGACCATTTGATAAAATTTCTGTGTTGCCATGGACCACCCAGTTGGTTTATTGGTTTGGAGGTAATATATGTGCGGCCGGGTTTACGATGGCTCCGCGGACCACTTTGGATGCTTCCAGGGACCACCATGGCCCGTGGAACACCGGTTAAGAACCACTGGGTTACTTCAATGCCGGTTTTCTGTGAGGCCGTGGTATCACTCCGGTCGAGCCGGCCCATACGTACCGAAGCATGGCTCTCCCACGATAAAAAATACTTACGGGATTAATGGATAGTATTTAAACGATTGACTGTAAATTAAAATTTTAAGTATCAAAATTAATGAATTTGGGTTACGAAAGTACGAAAATACAAAGTGACGAGAAATCTCTAAAACTGCAAGTTAGAAACATTAGTTGAGCGACCTAATATTTTAGTGATAACGTTTTGTACTGTTTGACAAAGTACTTCGTTTGTCATAGAATTCGGTTCTGGCTCTCGCAGGCCGCTGCCGCAGCACGCTTGCTTGGATCGTGCGTTGTGTTCGCGGTTCTAACCTAACCTAAACCTAGCCATTTGTGTTCAATTGACCTACCCGACTAATGTTAAACCATCTCCAACTTAATATTAAAGTCGCCCTCTTTGTATTTCTAGTCGCTCACTTAGTAATACGCATCACGCTTTTAGAAGCTCGTTTTGTTTTTTTTTTCATTTTTTTTTCAATTTCATTGTTCTAGTTCAGCGGGACGTACATTATAAGTAGTAGTTGTCAAATTGCTGGTTAATAGCGCATATTGGGCGAAACATACTTCAGCACCATTTAGTGAAGACATGCCAAACTAACTAACTACTGATTCTATATCGCACAATGAGAAATTTCACGCTGAATAAAAACACATCTCTATATCAACCGTTGGGCCGCGATCCGCCAGGCATGTATATGTAACATCCGTACACCCACAGCCACAAGGAACCGTATTTCGAAGCATTTGATTTTAATTTCAACAAAATTTCAACAAAAAACTTGAGCGGCTCCAAAACGTCTGCATTCGATTCATATTTGGATTACGCAAATATGATCACGTCTCAGAGTATCGTTCTAAGCTCAAGTGTCTACCTATACGCTTTCGCCGGCATGTTCATATTCTTTCTCTCTTGTATAGTACTCTATTCCATCCACACACGCCCTCTTATCTCAAAGAACGATTTGAGTTCTTACACAACACACATTGCCGGGACTTGAGATCATCAGAGAATTTGAAGTTAGAAATGCCTAGACATACCACACAATTTACAGACAAGTCCTTTTCGGTGCAAGCGGTTAGGCTATGGAATAACTTACCGGTGTCAATTCGACAAGCCAAAGCCCTGCAGGCATTTAAAAAACTGGTCAAGGAATATTACTTGTCATTATAAGCGGTCATTTTATTTTATGTACCTGTATATTTGTATTATATTATGTGATTATATATTTATGTATGTGTGTAGTATGTTTATGGTAATATAAGTATAGTATACTAAGTATATATTAAAATTAACATTAACCTATCTCAGTACACCACAGACTACCCTGAAATATGTTTGTTAATATCCGTACAAAGGTTGTCTGGAAGAGATCGCCGTGAGCGATAAGACCGCCACTTGTTATACCTGAATGTCTACATTGTTTTTGAATTGTTATCTCACTTGGGAGGTGTACAATAAAGAGAAAAATAAATAATAAATAAATAAATATCTCTACGCGTTCATGAGAAAAGGGCTTTGACAGACAGGACAACGTGTGTATACTACAGAGAAAGTTTTTTCATTTTGAAGAACGGAATCCTAAAAAGCGTAACTTCTTAACTAATTTGTACAACGGAATACTTTAATCAACTGTGAAGCTGTAAGTTCCTATTTCCATTCAAATGGGGTTGCTTTCTTTTGGAGAAGGCTCTGAAAAAAGTTTAAAACGCTGACGAGGATAAACTTTACAGTATTGTTTCTCGAATCCTGCTCGGATTTGAGCTTCATGCAGTATTCCGTCTTGTTATGATAAGAGTGGCATTTATTACTATCACTACATATTATAAAACAAAGTCCGCCGCCGCGTCTGTCTGTCTATCTGTTCGCGATAAACTGAAAAACTACTGAACGGATTTTCATACGGTTTTCAGTGATATACAGAGTGATTCATGACGAAGTTTAGGTTTCTATTTCAATAAAGTTTTGTGTAAAATGGTTGAAATATGATGATGAAAGTTGAAGAGGTCGGAAAAAAATCAATATATGATTTCCTACCCGTGCAAACTTTTGACTTTGACTGGCCTGTTGGTCTAGTGGTTAGTGACCCTGACCGCTATGCTTATAGGTCGTGGGTTCGATTCCCACCTGAGTCTGGGTGTTCTTTGTGTCCGTTGTTTCTATGTTTGTAAAGTTCAATATCTTCGATATCGCCTAGTACTTGGGTTGTGGAGATCTGATGGCAGTTGCTTCACGTAAAATATCAAAGTTTGGCCGTATCGTAGTTAGACTGAAAGCCGACCTCAACATAGTTGTGAAAAGGCACGGAGGAAAACTATATATTTTTATTATTATATATTTTTTTATATTATTTCTATAATAGATACCTATCACTACATATTTTAATTGATAAGTAATCGTCCTTTTTCTGTCTACCTAGATAAAACTGAGTCATTAGTCCTAGACATCGTTTTCAGCAAAATCCGCAAAAGAGCATTATCATTACTGTCGAGAAGATTTGATTAATGAACTGAATTAATTCGGATGAGAATTTCGGTTCACGCCGATTACAATTAATTATTATTAATCCTTTGACAGCGAACACGAGAAAGAGGCGGATATTTTAGAGTGGCGAATTTTTGAGGTTATTTCCCTGAAGTAGTAAATAAGAGAACAGTTCGCAGAGTGCTTACAGCAACAGTAACGTTAAACGGCTAACGTACCAAGTTTCCGGTCTCAGTATACATCTTAGAGTAGATTGATCTCAAGCTGGAAGCTGTTGGCAAAAGGATGTGCAATGTTGGGGAAAATTTTCTAAAGAAATCTGTATTCCCAGTGTGTAGTTTGACTTTAGTTTTACAACCTAATTCTTTAAAAAAAACCGCCTTCAAAAAAACCTATTCCATAAAAGACTTATATGTTTTTCTCATGGATACCATTGTCAGAAGTGGACCAAATTGAAGCTGGACCACACGGGCAGCACCAGCTTTCAAATAAAAAAGGAATCATCAAAATCGGTTCACCCAGTCGAAAGTTCTGAGGTAACAAACATAAAAAAAACAGTCAAATTGAGAACCTCCTCCTTTTTTGAAGTCGGTTAAAAAACTAAAGTCGGTTTCGGTTCTGGAGTATCTATATAAAATAGTAATGATTATTTAGTATACTGTAAAACCGAAATACCCAAGTTCAAATGAAATTAAAAAGCTCAGATTACATACATACCCTCACATCCACATTTTGCCAACTATAATTTACTTGCCTCCTTTATGCAAGTGGGAACTTATTGTTAGCTTGTAGCGGGCAACTCTGATTCATATTCAGTATTATTACTCGAGTCATTCATTCAATCGATCATCAACTGTTCTTTTATTCAATACATTTTAGCAGCCGGCACTTCTGCTTGAGACGTCGAGGTGATAAGTAGTATTTCCACTGGATTGTTCTTGTGAGCATGTAAGTATAAGATGTGAATATGTTATTAAAAGTATGTAATATTTGATGGATTAGGAAAAGAATATAATTAAATATATGTTTGATTTACGTATGGAGAAGATCCTTTTTTTTTTTTTTATGCTATATATATTTACGTGGGATACGTATATATTTTTACGTGGGAGAGCCATGCTTCGGCACGTATGGGCCGGCTCGACTCCGCTCGATACCACGGCCTCACAGAAAACCGGCCGTGAAACCGCCGCGTGAGTGAGGTTACCGGAGGCCCTAACCCTGCCCTCTCCCCTATTCCCGTCCTTCCTCTCTCCTCCCCTCTAATCCCCCTCTCCCGTCTTCCCGCTCTTCCCCTATTCCCTTAAGAGTGGCAACGCACTTGTGACTCTTGAGTTACAGGTGCCCATGGGCGGCGGTAGTCATTTACCATCAGGTGACCCGTCTGCTTATTTGCCCCCTATGCCTTAAAATTAAAAAAAATAAAAATACTAGAAAAAGTTAAAAAATAACTCGAGGAAATATCTCCAGCCTCCAGTTGAAATAATAATGATGATTCAAGAGCATTGAAAGAAGCATCTAGACCAGGGGTCGGCAACCTTTTGAGACGGAAGAGCCAATTGTCAATACAAGTGGTTTTTTTTAGTCCTCCTAAAAATAGTTGAGGGTTGTTGCGGGGATAAAAAATGTTGTTCACCGTAAAAGGAATATGGAACGGAGAGCCACAACTTTGCATCGAAAGAGCCACGGGTTGCCGATCCTTGATCTAGACCATTGTAAACTCAATGACTTGCCAACTGATGTTAATTTCATCCATTAACAACACGGAAAGTCAGATAAAACCATTTATTAGTGCAAGTGTTAATAATTTAAACAGAGAATCCATAAAGCAATTAATTTTATGGCATTTTCAATCAGTTTCAGTGCGTAATTTATAGGGACAAAAGTTTTAAATTGCATCATTCCGTAAACAATAGGTAAGTTAATGGATTTATACATTTATTGAAACATATTACCTTTCATTCGAGTTAAAAGTGTTGATGATAAAGTACGTTGTATAGCCATAACACCTTTTGTAACAATCTCATTACTTTAAACGAGCAATTCTTGTATGTATGTATTTATTTATATTTCCGGTATCTCGGAAACGGCTCTAACGATTTTGATGAAATTTCGTATACATTTGCATTTTAAGTTCAATTACATAGTTATAAATTTACAAAAAAGCTCTATCTATATATATATATTATTTAATTTTTAGTTCGTATCTTTAACACAGTCGGGTTATTGTTTCATTTAATAATGTTTTTTTTTATGTTTTAGATTCATTTCAGTACGGGACTGCCCATAACTGAAATGAATCTAAACACGCTTTTTAAAATAGAAATTTATTAAATAATATTTAAAATAAAATAAAAATAGATATACGAAAATTACGTTAAAAAATTTGCCTCCTTTGGCGTTAGATATTACACAGCGTATTTATTATTACAAAGCATAGATTTACTATGGGCTCTAGAACATGGCATGACATGAATTAAACCCGCAAACATTGACGAAGCTGTCGAATGCTCTACTGCCTCAGTATATAGGTCGTATTTATCTACAGCTATCTCTTAGATTACCATGAAAAGGTGTCTTTTAAAAATACATTTTCAAAATGGCCGTTCCGACAACAGTAAGGCTCTTTGTAAATGGCTCTCTGGGTATTATCAGTGCTAGCGCCGGCATCGGGAAAATACTTCCGTAGCCTTCTATTAAAAACTAACGACCGGACTGGAACCATGGCAAGTGTTAGTGCTAAAAAAGCGAAGCATTTGTTTAGCTTCAGTTTAACACTCACTTATCGAGTAGAACATCCATAAATGCTGCTATAAAAACGTTGGCGGGTTCTGATTTCTATTTTTCCACCTCTGATGCCTATAAATACCTTGCTTCTTATCAAATTTCATTATTCTAGGTCAATGGTAAATATCCTATAGCTTTTGATTTGCCTGCAAAGTGTCAAAAACTACTGGGTTCGTCGGCTCTTCTTTCCCGGTTCAATCGATTCTTCTGTGGAATGCGCTTCCTCTCGAAGTCAGGACAGTTTCAAATCGTTACACTTTTAAGGTAAAAGTTAAGGAGCTCTTATTCAAAGAATGGCAGAATCTACTCGTCAATAATTCGAACCATTAATGTCGTAATATGTATTTATAATAGTATATGTATAATATAGCTATGTATGTGTTTGTATATGTATCTGTGCATGTGTGTATATATGTAAATATATGTTACACTTAAGTTACGAGTATTTGAGTATAATGTGTGTATATATTCGTATCAAATTTTGTATGTACCCCATTCTTTGTTTTTGTAATTTTTTAACAAGATTTTTAATTGCACCTACATCTACTTTTCTCTGCATTACCCAAAGGTTGACTGGTAGAGAATGCCTTGGGCATTAGTCCGTCTATGTACTAATGTGCAAAAAGTTTTAATAAATAAATTAAATTACAAGACTTAATGTGCCGATATAGTAGCACGATTTTTTTACAGCTTTGAAGGACCACAGATATAAGTTTCAACTAGATACCTCCATGCATTGCCTGAGGAAAAAAGCCTTGAAAGACCGATTGACGGACAACGAAGTGATCCTATAAGAGATTCATTTTTCTTTTTGGGGTATTGAACCCTCAAAACAAGAAAAGAATGTGGCATACTTGTCAAATATACAACACAATAGGGTATTGTCGCAACTTGCTAGTTAGTGACTGTGCAAGCGTTCGTTAGTGTTAGCCACAAATCCTTTGACGCGGATACCAACCACACTCCGAGCATCATACGTGTTCCCGGTTAGAATGTGGTGCCGTCTTGTAAAGTTATATTCAAACTTCATATACCTGAAGATTAATTACTTCTGATAATACAAAAGCAAAGCCATCTGACTAGGCAAGGTGTGGCGAGTATGAAAACAATATTCCACTTACGTCTTTTGTAGCTCCACCTTACCTCATTATTGTTGTCGATTTTAATCGTTACTTTAACGGCACAACAGAAGGTAAATAATTTTCTCTTTGGAGAATTATAAGCAAGTCACAGGACTTACATACAGATAGCATACAGCATACAGATGCTGATTTCAAAAATGTATGAAATAAATTATGATATAATTTCAAATATATGTGAACCTACTTCTACTACAAGCATTTGGCTTAAATGGAGGGATTAATAAGAATTCCTGTAATGTGTGACCCACGTTACTAGTATTTTTAATGAAAAAACTATTCGGAATGTCAATATATCTTATCTATACTATCGACTGCAAGGCAATTTAACTTTTCCTGCATAGACTTTGTACACAGTTAAAAGTTTTTCCTATTGCAACTGCCACATGGCGCCTTCCAGACGAATCTGATGTCGTAAAATTAAATTTTATCGCTATAAAGTACTATTTAATCCCTTTTACTTGATGTTACATTGAAAAGTTTTACTTCATTATAAATGAACATTTTTCATGTTACTAAAATCGGTTAGGAATTAATTTGTAAGGTAAATTTAAAAGATTTTGTTGGTGTTAAGTTAAGGAGTTTTTACAGAAGGTTTTCAATGCTACACGAGAAGTTACCGATATCACTTGATGGCCTGGTATAGCGTGCTCTCATTCTGAAAGATTGTATTCGCGCAACGTCGACGATGCGGTGAATATACAGTAGGTAAGTACGTAACATATCCTTACAATGTATATTCCGATTTTGACAATTGGCAACTTTATAAGAAGATCATAGGTCTTTATAAGTTTGAATAATAATATATAACAATAAATAATACCACACGAACACCATATACCATACCCATTTACATTATAAATTCTTGAACGATGCAAATATCATGTTATACAGTACCGAGTTAGGTGAATGACATGATCATATTTTAGGCGCCATCTTAATATCTTTACTTTCCAAGAAAACGTATCTACCATTTTAGTTTGAATTCACTCTCTTGTTAGTTCTATACGTTACATTAACGTGTGCGATCATGAGTTACGGGAATAGATTAATGGGTTAAATAAATAGTTATTGGATTTACGAAATTCTCAATAGCAAGTGCGTAGCCGGCCTTTAAGGTGGGAAGAGGGGGAGAGGAGGGAAAATGGGGAGAAGGAAGGGTTAGGGCCTCCGGTAACGTCACTCACTCGGCAAATACAACCAAGCATTGCTTCACTGCTGGTTTTCTGTGAGGCCGTGGTACCACTCCGGTCGAGCCAGCCCATGTGTGCCGAAGCATGGCTCTCCCAGAAGTTATATTATATTGTATAGTAATAAGTATAAACATCCTTTCTACTCACTGGTGTACTGGTTAAAGTCAAATGAATTTGTATAGTACCAGTTATGATTATATTATTGTAAACTATTATATATTCTAGTGGTAAATTAAAAAAAAAACTGTATGGTGTCGTGGGACACTAGATAGGAATGAAGTTCCTTATTATAAAAAATATTAATTTCAAGTTCTATTCGAGGTATAAAGAAAATAATTATTCGGGTATACATTTTTAATTATGATTTTTATCGATAAAAATAAAAAAAACTACTTTACAAAATTATATTAACACCTTCATTTTATTGACAATGATTTTTAAAAATATATAATAATAATAATAACACTCATCACGTAGACTATACATTAGACACTGTATAGCCGTCATACATAGACTATAGATAAAAATCTTACGTTACGGACGTTTTTTGCCGGCTAGGGTACCCCTCCGTAACACCTCATAAGAAACTTCATTCCAAAAATTAAGTTTTTCAAGAAAATATAAAGGTAGGGTCTTTAGAGCCTTAGCTATATGA
Source organism: Euplagia quadripunctaria (assembly GCA_963859945.1). Classification (NCBI taxonomy): domain Eukaryota; kingdom Metazoa; phylum Arthropoda; class Insecta; order Lepidoptera; family Erebidae; genus Euplagia; species Euplagia quadripunctaria. The sequence continues at coordinate 6,812,846 of OY982588.1, read as the reverse complement.
TCATATAATTTCAATGTCTATTAATTCAGTTCCATTTCAAGGATTCTGAATAAATAATACATAGCCTATTACCATTTAAACGAGTTAATTAGGAAGCCTTTGATTTCCAATTCTAAGGCAAATTTAGGTTAAGACACTGTTTAGATTTATTCATCAGACTATCTGCTAAATAAGGATTATTTTGCTGTGAATGGTAGGTTAGAAAAGTTGCTAAAAATACTTAAAAACTAAACATCAAGGTGGAGGTGCGTGACGAAGTTTATCGGCTGACTACGAAATATAGCAGTCAGCAAGCATATAAGAACTTCCGCGGGTGGGGAGAAGCCATATGGAATACTGTTCTCATATCTATGCAGGAGCCCCCCCCCCCACTACTAGCTTCTCCCTCTTGACCGCATTCAACGGAGAGTGACTCGAATCGTCGATTGCCAGGATATTTCAGATCGGCTTGAAATTTCATCCCCATCACCTGGATAATTGGCAATTCACCACTGTGCGGTTCACCAGATGGTTTTTTGCCTCGCATAACCGTTCTCTGGAACAAATTGCGCGGTCGCCTGCGGTATTTCCGGACCGATACGACCTTCAAACCTTCAATAAAACAGCGTACTCCTATCTCAAAGGCCGGCAACGCACTTGTGACTCTTGAGTTGCAGGTGTCCATGGGCAACGGTAGTCACTTACCATCAGGTGACCCGTCTGCTCTGCCTCCTATAATATAAAAAAAACAGGAACCAATGGCCGTTTGGGCTAGAGACCAGGGCTGCCAGATTGTAATACAAAATTCGTATAATTCGGTTATCTTATGTATCCTGTTTGTATAGTAGATTGCATTGTATAGTTGGATACTATATCATTACTGATGTTATAGCATAATAAGTGCGTACATACACATAGAGATACTTAAAACAAATCATGTCTGTGGTAAACTGTTAAACCCTTATATTATGTTAAAGTTAAAACACATTTTATTGAAATTCCCAAAGAGTGACGTAGTATAGTACAACACTGATTTTGAATAATAGTACGTGATTTTGTATAATTTCTGAGACTCGGCGGTATAAAATAAGTTGTCTTTACTGGCAACCCTGCTAGAGACTCGCGTGCTTTCTTTGCTCCTGTGGAGGAGCTCCAGCCGGTAATAGTCGAGTAGGCTGAAGGTGCTTATTGGGTACTGGGTATTCGGAAACTACTGTCGATGGCAGTGAGGACAACATAAATTTAAGGTGTCCTCGGCTTAGACGGGACAACGTGGAACTCTCGTTATAGTTGTTGGAGTCACTCCTTTACTTCATCATCCTACGCTTTTCGCTGGTTCGTAGAGGCAGTAGTTTTACTGCGGTCGCCTCCTGTCCTTCTGATTAGATCTATTTTATTTTCAGCATTCACTAATTCTGATTATTTTTCTTTTTCAAGATTAACTCTGACCGACTGGGTCACAATCCCACTAATATTATAAGTGTGAAAGTTTGGATGAATGGATGGATGGATGTTTGTTACTCTTTCACGCAAAAACTGCTGAACTGATTGCGATGAAATTTGGTATGTAGATAGCGGAAGACCTGGATTAACGCATAGGCTACTTTTTTATCCCGATATTCCCACGGGATCATAAACTTGATTCATGATTCGTTCAATACTTCTAGAGTCATATTAAACTGCTACTATGCCTATTTCAATTCTCATCATTATAATCCATTTAAAACCATGCCACTTATTAATTTTTTACAATATATTAATATACTAGCAACCCGACCCGGCTTCGCACGGGTAGTAGCGACATCTTCAACAATCATCATCATATTTCATCAATTTACACAAAACAAATTATACACGTAAACCTTCCTCATGAATCACTCTGTCTATTATTGGAAACCGCATGAAAATCCGTTCAGTAGTTTTTCAGTTTATCGCGAACAGATAGACAGATAGACAGATAGACGTGGCGGGGACTTTGTTTTATAATATGTAGTGATTTATCTATATTAAGTAACATAAGTATGTAGGTTTAATCGCAAATTAAGTTAAGCTCTCGAAGCTAAGTAGATTATAAAGTTGAGTTAATATCAGGCATCGTGTCGGTCCATGAGGTATTTTATCCAACATGACAGTTAATATAAAAGTTGAAGAAAATATCAAATAATTAATTCTGAACAGATGTCACATAAGAATAATTTATACTTGAAAGTTTAATGACAGATGTCATTGCAGCTTTGGCTCATAGCACGTCTAATTTACAACAGCTTCTTGATCAAATATACATTTATACATAATGAAATCTTGATTTAAAGTCCGGATTAGTCCAAAAAGTCCCGCTCGAAAAAATATCAAAATCACTCGAACTGACATGTAAATTTTAATGATAATATGTTTTTAGGAAATTAGCGCGATCTTGAACGGAAATATGGACCTTCACGAGGAAAAGCACATTTTTTTTTACTTTTGAATTGAAAACTTATTAAGCGGCGTTGTGCACTTTTTGGGATGGGTAAAAAATGTTAAACTCGCGTCAGGACACGTGAACTGAATCAGAAATTCGTAAGACGGAGCCGAGTTTCTTATATTTAAAAAAATATAACATTCGAAATTCAAACATTTATGAGCGGCCAGGAGCGCAAAACTTCCAGTGTACCCTATAAATACATTTCGATGATATATTATTACCTACTTTTTATTTTTAACCTAATTATATATAATATACAGATGTGTGTGTGTGTGTATGTATATACAAATACATTATGAAGTTATGTTTTCACTTCTGACGTGCAGTCCTATGACTGACTGTTGTTTTTCTCAATATCCTATTTTCTCAGGTAATTTTTCGGCCATACATTACGCTCCTAAAATATGACCACATCGTTCTGTAAAATGTTGTATAATTTTTTGTCACAAAATACCTTATTGTGGCTTATGTATAAGAGATAAGCATATGGTATTGCGGACGTTTTTTAGATATACCAAGGATCCATATTTTTGCAGAACATTAGATTTACGTATCACTATTAATCACTAACCAGTACGCCAGTGCACGCTTATAAGCAGTACGAGAGCACTTTTCATACGACTTACTCAACAAAACTCAATATTTAAGGCTAACTGAGAAGTTTAACACAATGCTAGATAGCCTATATATTCCTCATGATTTTTTCTATCATATGGAAAATATTTTTTTAATTCCGACTGGTAGATCCTATTTGTATACTTTATTTAAGTATTTTTGTCTACAATTTAGTTTGCTTATTTACCTAATAAACTATAATATTTTTAATGAACCTACTTCCTGTTTTCTCTGCATCACCCGAAAGTTGACTGGCAGAGAATGCCTATGGCATTAAGTCCGCTTTTGTACTGTACGTGCATAAAATTTTAAATAAATAAATAGATCCAGACATTAGCGCGTTTAAACAAATAAATAAAAAACCTTTCAGGTTTATTATATTAGTGTAGATTGATACAAATCAAGATAATATAAAGTGTGTGTAAAAATGTATGTATGTGTATGCTTTTAGTCTTTTTTTTTATCGTGTGGAAACCCCCACGGGTCGTCATCTTACCGAGGTTGGCGGTGAAGTGATATGTCGGAATCGAACCGACTAAAACCACACGGTGTTCCGACATAAGTGGGTCTATTGCAAGGGACTCGGGTATACCCTAGGAAGGAAGTCTCCGAGAATCCCGGCAGACCTTGGCCGCTTGTTAAATAATAGGCAACCTGGTGTGACGTACGGGGGCCTCGCCCCCCTTCCATCAGAGGATGGTTTTAGTCTTAAGTTTACAACAAACATTTGGTATAAAGAGTGCTTCTTATGAAATATATTGATAGGCTTTCTAATAGATACCCTAAAATCTTCATATTAATGCTAGGTACAACGGGAGGTTTTATCGCTAAAAGCTATCTCTCCAGATCCAGACAATCTAGGCTGATATTTCAAGATGGCCGTGTCCGTCGGCAAATACAGTACAACAATATGTCGTCGAACACATTACACATTCACTGGGCTTTGTTTGATGGACAAACATTTGGTGAATCTGTAGACATCTTATAGTACCTTTAGGCCGCTTTGTAACAGTGTAGCTGCTTTCAACACTTACCTGTAACAAGAGAAATACATTATTTGTTTAAGTAAGTGATAGTCTTCTATATACACACACACACACTCCCACATACCCACACACACAAACACACGCACACACACATACACTCATTTACAAACGAACACACTGTCACTCGGTAGTAGTTTTTATACATTCAACAATAAAACCTAACTGACATCTAGTACTGCACAAATCCAGAGCTGGGAGAGGCTGGTAATCTGTCATACAGGCCTGTCCTAGTACAGATACCAGTCTCTCACATAGAAGCATAACAATGTGTCTAAAGTAGGTATGTTTTGTAGTGCCTAATGTATTGCTGTACTGTGTGAGAGAAACAATAAATCATTATTATTATTCTCTTTATTCACTTAAATATACATATAAATGACATTTTTAAATACATTCAGATTTTATCAAAAATACATTTAAAAATATAAAGGAAACTGCCTCACCGGATACAGAGACCAAGCTACCGGTGATTAGGGTTTCAGAGACAGAAACCTCCTCACAATAAGTACCGTATCAAGAAGCCTATATACGCCGATACCTTATGCATCAGGCCCTTAATCCAGCTACCTAACGTGAGCCTCTGAAAGTGTTGGTCGGGGCTCTATGCATTCAACCCATGGGCTGATATGATTATCGACACAATGATTGCTGAATCCACATCCCACATGTCGACCACCTTATTATTATATTATGTGGCTAAGGTAAAGAATGAACTAATACTAATCAGTAGTGGTTTCACCAGTCCGATTGGTAAAATTATTTTTGTGGCCAGACTATACATTAATACGATGCGATTCTATGCAGTGACCATAATCACTGGTAAACCCTGTCTTCTCTTACTGTAATTACTTAAGATGGGCATAAAACAACTACTCTCATTCATGTCGCTCAGAGGTTTAGGCCAGTAATATATTTGATAAAACCTGTACATTTCAATGAGATAAAAAACCGGACATGAGCGAGTCTGACTCGCGCACCAAGGGTTACGTAAGCAAACAAACTTGTGTGTAGATAGTACGTCCATCTCAGGATTCAATTCCTGAAGATTTTTGTCCGTCTTTTCCGAAAGACAAACTTAATTTTCCAGTTCTAAAAATACTCTCCCATACATCAATTTACGACGAAGTCAACTTTCCAACCCCAGAATATTTGTTTGTACTCACAAAAACTATTTTTTATGACAAATAACAACAAATTAACGACTTTCGGATTTTTTCCTTTACTTGTGCTGTAAGACCTTGCTTCTCACCAAATTTCATGATTCTTGGTCAAGGGTAGTACCCTATAGGTTTGGATTAACCTGCTAAATGTTCAAATTTGGTCAAATCTAAGGCTTAAATGGCCGTATCTTTTTATTTTGTTGGCTTGATTTTTTACTGTTTTAAGGGGCGGCAGACATAAATAAGTATTTCGTATTAATTTCAACTTGATGCCTCCTAAAAAAAGGGGCTTGACAGACAGACAGACGGACAACAAAGTGATTCTACAAGAGTTTATTTTTCCTTTTGTGGAACGAAACACTAAAAATCATAAAATAGATCTTTTCAGACAATTTTACACGTTGTTAGTTCTGTAAGACTGGATGTTGTCGCCATTTTCTAAGAGTAGCCTTGAGAAGAAACGTCAAAACAAACTTAAGGATCAAAGTCTAAATCAAATGAAACTGTGAAAGTCCTATGCAGGCGTTCGGGGTGGTGTGTATATGAAAGAAAACTGATGAAATAAAGATAAATTGTGTTACATTAATAGATTGTACTCCTGAATAATAGGTAGGGATAGAAATATTGAGATTCGAGTATCAATATTAGCAACATGTATGATTGCAACTATTTCATGGTTAAATAGCTCGCCTTCCCATTTAAAAGCACTGAAAAAGCGACACGCTTTGTCCATTAGTCCAATAACAAATAACGTACGATTACTATTTATCAAGCGATTTCGAGTATAATAAAATGCGGCGTCGTAAAATATATAGTAGTTTCTTTGTAATTTTTTTTTTTTTCATATTTAGGTAATGCCAGGCCAAGGCATAAAGGGTATAAAGCTACAAGGACACGGCGGTGTTGACTTATTGCGCCAAAATTCAGTATGCCGCTGCGCGTCGTCCGAACCGCACGTGTTAGTTTGATGCTCGCTCGCGCTGCGTGGCGTCATCCGTTTGTATCTAGACTACCCAGTTTTAAGCACAAAGCTTAGGTTTATTTGTTCACAAAAATAGAGTAATAGGCACATAACTTACTGGTAATTAAATATTCAGTATAACTAATTCTTTAAAAAAAGGACAACCTAACGCCGCGGTGTCGTCAGAATAGATAAGAGATACGTAGTAGAAAGAGCGGTAACTTCCAGGTGAACATAACCGTAGGTAATTAGCACTATGTGACCTGAATTGCGACTTTATTGTGTCGAAATAAGAGTCGTTATTTATTTAAATGATTTGGCGGAGTGCGACTTCTGTGCCTGTACTATTATGATTTTTTTATGGAATAGGGTGCAAACGAGCAGACGGGTCACCTGATGGTAAGTGACTACCATCGCCCATGGGCACCTGCAACTCAAGAGTCACCAGTGCGTTGCCGGCCTTTAAGGTGGGAGTAGGGGAAGGGAGAGAAGATGGGAAGAGGGGGAGAGGGAAGGGTTAGGGCCTCCGATAACTTCACTTACTCGGCGAAAAGCAATGCAAGCATTGCTTCACTGCCGGTTTTCTGTGAAGCCGTGGTATGACTCCGGTTGAGCCGGCCCATACCAGCGGAAGTATGGCTCTCCCACATTTAGCATGGCTCTCCCACAGTAAAATTTTGTGTTAATGCTATGCTATAATACATTTTTATCAATGGTCTGTTGAAATACATTTCAATAAATAATGTAAAACTATCTGGTGATTTAAAAGAGTGGCCGTCTTCTCCTATTACGCACGGGCACAGAGGCGACGGAGTTCTTAAGTTTTCTTTCTAAAGCATGTGTTTCTAAACGATTTTGTGAAATACAAATTATTGACTAGACGCATGTCTATCTGACTGATCAGTAGTATTAGAAGTTGATACTTCAAGGCGAAAAACGACCTTGAATCTCAGCTTGTGTGTTTAAAAGTTGCCGCGTTTAATTTGCCGAATGGTCTCCTCCTCTTTAATTATTTTGACGCTCCCTCAGTTCAAGGAGCCCTTGTTGAGACTGAATAAATAATAGTCTCAAAGCGGCCTGACACTCCATCTGGTCGATTAGCCTTTGTTTTGGCTGAAAAGAAGGCTACACCGCTCTCAAAGTTGCCTGACGCTTAACTTGTTCTTGTCTTCTTAGTTGAGCATCTTCCAATAACTTATAAGCTGGATAGCATTTGATACTTTAGCGAACGCGAATCCTAGGCAAAACTCATCGATAAACAACAAAAACAAAAAATATCATATAGCAATAAAATAAATTCAAGAAGAAAATGAAAGAAAACTCTACAAATAAAATGTGGTTTCTAGGATTTAGGAAATTGATTCCTAAATAACATATAAATTACAAATTTAAAAAACCCCCGACACAAAATAATAACCATTTTGTGGTGGCGGCCATCTTGGATTTGAAATTTGTCATAGTGTGTGCATTTTACTAATCAAGCCCTTTCATTTGATACCCATATTGAGGGAGTTGTGATTAAATATGTTATCCGCCATTTTGATGCGGCGGCCATCTTGGACCGATTTTACACGAAAACACATACATATCTAAGAACACTCCCTACTAATTCACCTTTCAAACAAAAAAAACCAAAATCAAAATCCGTTCATTCGTTTGGGAGCTATGATGCCACAGATAGACACACACACAGACACTTCAAACTTATTACACCTTATTGGGGTTAAAAATGACAAAAATTAAATCACATAATTGTGGAAGAAGCAACAAGCAGAAAATATGAAAATGTAGACAGATTTATGGTTTGGTGTCGGATTTTAGATGTAATTAGAATAAATGGAATTGTTCGGACTTATACCGGGAGCTACGTTTCGCCATCGTTCAACGCGACAAAACTTTCATCCCCATCACCTGGATAATTGGCAATCCACCACTGTGCGGTTCTCCAGATTTTTTTTGCCTCGCACAACCAATCTCTGGAACAACAAATTGTCGCCTGCGGTATTTCCGGACCGATACGACCTTCAAACCTTCAAGATAAGAGCGTACTCCTATCTCAAAGGCTGGCAACGCACTTGTGACTCTTGAGTTGCAGGTGTCCATGGGCGAAAGTAGTCACTTACCATCAGGTGACCCGTCTGCTCGTTTGCCCCCCATATTATATAAAAAAAAAACAACCGTAGCGCGTTTTAAAAATTCAGTACCGTCATCTAGTATAGTTCAAGAAAGTTTATAAAATTATTTATTTGCCCTATTAGCCGTATGTTTTGTGTAGTTTTTTGAAGTGAAAACTCTTTAGTTACGTTTGTGCACCTTTTGTGACCGTCACGCTAATAATACATATATAGATCCACTAGAGGGCGCTAATCTAAACATTTAGTTCTGTCAGCTCTTTATTAATTAATGTCACCAACCTGCTAATGTGATGTTGTAAGTTCATCGTTTTGTTTAAGTTTTCACTTCTGTCGGCAGTCCCATGACTGTCTATTTTTTTTGAAGTGAAAACTTGTTTAGCAGCATTGTGCAGTTTTTGGAATGGGTATAAAATGTTAAATTCGCGTCAGGACAAGTGACCTGATCGAAAATTCGTAAGACGGAGCCGAGTTTCTTATTTTTAAAAAAATATAACATTCGAAATTCAAACATTTATGAGCGGCCAGGGGCGCAGAACTTCCAGTGTGCCCTATGTATACATATATATATATATATATATATATATATATTAATAAAAAGTTATTACTTACTTTTTATTTTTAACCTAATTATATATACAGATGTGTGTGTTTGTGTGTGTGTGTGTATGTATATGCAAATACATTGTGAAGTTATGTTTTCACTTCTGACGTGCAGTCCTTCGACTGACTGAAACCTTTAAAGTATTACATTCCACTTATTGACTGATCACAATAACAATACACAATAATCAATATATCTTGCGGTTCCGTCCATCAACACGGGACTTCAGTATTCCAAGGCTCTTCAGACGAGAGTCTTCTGTTTGATGGTTCCATTCTCTGAACTATTTCAAATACGAATTACTTCGAATCTTGATCACGAAGTTGCCAGTAAGACTTCGCGCGCCAAAGAGGTTTAATCATCAATCCACGAAGGTTGCAAGAGGGCGCGCATAGTCCAGTACAGCAATACGTTGTGTACTCTGATTTCTGATTATATAGAAACACATTATTTTCCGGGTTAGTCTGTGCCAGTTTCTGATCACTGGAAAGTGACTCTGTGACAAAAAAATATGAAATGATTTGTTGACGTGCGTTGTTTTTACCGATCATTTCTGAAAATGAGCCATTTTAAACAATCAATTTTCGAACCTCTAACTGTTTCTTTGTAACGTCAAAAAAAGAACAAACGAACACACGTTTGATTTATAATATTACTAGCTGTTAAGCGCAGAACCCTGAATCTTTTCCAAACTAAAAGTACCTTACTAAAAAAAAACCTAGCTAAATAAAAAACTAAAAGCGCCTAAGTTACTCCTTATAATACCAGCTATCTGCCGTGGAAATCGGTCCTCTCGTTCTGGAGATTAGCCGGAACAAACAGACAGACAAAAAAACAATTCGTTTAAGTACCATGTAAACATTTTGATGCATCTAGTAAAAAGCTGTTATGACATTAAAAACAGACACTTCAATTTTATTCATTTTTATAGATTGAGTAACGTTTTCAGAGATATTAATATCGTGGCAGAGCCATGCTTCGGCACGTATAGACCGGCTCGACCAAAGTGACACCACGGCTTTACAGAAAACCGGCAGTGAAGCAAAGTTTGCTTGCTTTTTGGCGAGTGAGTAAGGTTCCCGGACGTCCTAACCCTTCAATCCCCCTCTTCCAACCTTACCTCCACCCCTCCCCCTTCCACCCTTCCCCTACTCCCACCTTAAAGGCCGGCAACGCACTTGTGAATCTTGAGCACAGGTGCCCACGGCAGTAGTCATTTACCATCAGGTGACCAGTCTACTCGTATGCCCCATTACCAAAAAAAAAAAAATTAAACCAAGTACAGGAGTATGTAATTCTCAGCAATCGTTTAAATTTTCTTCAACTCTCTAACTATGAGAAAATTGCTCTCACCTACTTTAATTTAAGTACTTTACTCAAGAAATCCCATTCGTACCTTATCTCAAATAGGTATAATTCAGATGAGATCATCTCCTAAATATTTTCCTCGTAAAACCATTTCTAAATGAGACGCTATTAAGGGTGGAGTCACATTAGGTTACTGTTTGATATTATTTTTTGTGTATTGTTTCTTGCTATGTATGTATATTTGTAAACGAGGCAATGATCTATTTAAAAATAACGATAACATATAACTCGGTTCCACGGTTTCCTGTCAGTCTATATTTATTTACATATTTATATACATAGCTATACATATTATATATACTATACTTGTATCATAATATAATCACCGTCTTAAACACAGATATTAAGTTAAGCGATTTAAAGTCTAGACGCATTTTTCTTGAAACTTTGTTCTTAAATGACGTTTGCAATAACGGATACGACTGCTCAGATTTCACAAACAGGTTATGCTATATCGTTCCGGGGACTGTAATTAGGCGCGAGGTGCGCTCGGACGTGAGCTTTTCGCCATTTCCTCTTGTCGCACTAATGCTGGAGTTCGTGCTCCTTTGCATCCCATGGCAAAATACTACAATGACTACTTTATTGATTTAGATTTATTTACTTTAAATTTAGAGGCTGGTAAATTTAGAAGTGCGTTAATGGAAAAAAGTAAATAGGCAATTTTTTTTTTCATTAGGTCCAAATATAATTGTACATAATATGTATGTATAGTTTTATTATTCAAAGTGAAACTTTTGTTGAAAATTGTATTGTGTTTACTCGTGTTCAACTAGTTCCAAACTTATATAAAACAAAATTGTAAAAAAAAATTGCAACAAATAATACTGTGTTGCAAATAGTTAAGATTGCTTTCTGGCAATGTCGATCTATAACCGCTTGTGTCCAAGCAGTTGAGCAATGTGAGAAGTAATCGGGCAAGCAAACTCACGGCCACTCTTGTTAACCACCAGATAGTTAGAATATTTAGTAAAATTTAATATAGCACTATTTTCTTGTGCGCTAAGTAAACTAAGAGCCATGAAAGTAGGGATATTAGAAACTAAAAAAAATAAAGTTAAAGTAAAAAGAAAGGATAAAAAAAGCCTAGAAGAGGGAAGATGGGAAACATAATAGCTTATATTTCATTTCTATTAAGTATGTGAATCTAGAAACTAAGTAGAAATTCGACCATGGTTTTTTCTTGGCCACTATAACTTGAGCTGTCATTGTATAGACTTACTTACCATGACAGGACACATATACTGGACGCGCGTAATTTCATTGAGCCGTTTTCACGTAATTTTTAAAGTTGTAAAACATATTGTTTAAAAATTTTAGCTTTCTGCACTTCTTCTATATTTAAACTGTAAATATTCCAAAATTCACGTTACTACGTTTGCGAAATTTTCTTAAAAAGGGGTACAAAGAATTGTCTTCACTTATTAATATAATGATATCACTAATAAACAATGTAATATTGGGTCTAAAATGTCTAAAACATAGAAAAAAAATTGCAAAAAACACATGAGGAATTTTTTTCTGATGATCGGTAAACTTTATCAGAGTTAACTGAACACAAATATTATATGGACACTCATTATTGAATCTACATTTAAAATCAAATCAGTAACCTAGTGTAAACGCACCCTTAAATGAGAGGGCATTACAGCCGAGATATAATCTAACGGATAAATCAGTGTTTAGAGGATTTTGTAAAGTAGCATTTGATGAAGAATATAAATGATCAAAGTGGTGATTTAAAGTTACATCAACAATGAAGATATGTGGAGATTGTTATAAATTACCAAAGAGGTCTTTAATAAGAGAGCATATCCCTCGAATATCCGGCGAATATCCATCCGTATAAGGGACCATCCATAAATTACGTCACACGTTAAGGGGGGGAGGGGGTCAACGAAGTGTGACATTGTGTGATAAGGGGGGGGGAGGGCTAAAGTATTAAATACAAATGATTACCTGTAAACGAAAGATTACATACGCTACTACATTTTTAGTAAAAAATAATTTAGGACAAGACAAATAAATTTAGAACTACTTTTTTGAGTTCTCGGTGTAGAATTGCGAAATATGTGTCGTCACACCAGGGGGGGCGGGGGTTCCACATATGTGACTACTGGTGACAAGGACTTGCGGGGGGAGGTCCAAAAATTATGAAATTCGTGTGACGTAATTTATGGATGGCCCCTTAGCCCTTTTTTCCTGCTTTTAAGTCCCCCCTCTCCCCCCACTATTACGTGAGTCGGACTTTAGTTTAGTTTAGTATGATTTAATACTTTACAAACGGGGATACAGCGTGCGCGTGCTGCGTGAGTGTCTGTTGTATGGAGGTGATTAATAAGCATACAGTCTGAACGACGGTCTGTAATTACCAGAGTAATCACTTGCAAGAGCAGCTTCGTCATCATGGAGCTAGGGTGACTCGTACCTACCAACAAGCAGAGTTTTAGGGTTCCGTATCCAAAGGGTTTTAACGGAACCCTATTACTATTAGTTAAAACGGGCTATATCTCATGTACCGTAATAGTTATACAGTTGAAATTTTCACAGTGTGTATTTCTATTGTCGCTATGACAGCAAATAATAAATACTGTCTTGAATTTTTTTGGAAATTGTATCTTTGATCTTAAATTTAAAATTTAAAACACATTTGACTCGAAAATCCCTTCTAAACGATTAGAAAAGAGCTGATGAGCTTCGAGCGGCTGAACAGGCTTTCTTGAGTTATATCCAAGAACACTCTCCATCAAGTCACCTTTCAAAGGAAAATAAAACACTTAAATCGGTTTATTCGTTTGGGAGCTACACACAGACACAGAAACGTCACACTTCGTATGGGTACCATGAAGGAACTCAAATAATTTAATAATTCTTTCAAAAAAAAACCGACTTCAACAAAAAAATCTATTCCATAAAAAACTTATACATGGTTTTCTTATGAAATTGAAATAGGACTATACGGGAAGCACCAGCTTTCAAATAAAAAAAAGATTTATCAAAATCGGTTCACCCAGTCGAAAGTTCTGAGGTAACAAACATTTAAAAAAAAAACATACAGTCGAATTGAGAACCTCCTCCTTTTTTGAAAAATGAGCAACTACACCTGGAAAAGCATTCTTTTAAGAAAGTTTTTCAAGCTAAATCAACTATTTTTCAGCTACACATAACGTTTCTACACTTTAACCACACCTTTCTTTACGCTCTATATATCAAGCAACAACGATGTCCCCATAAACCGTCGAAATTGGCAAGAGCTTAGAATAAAGCGGTCATGCTTGTTCACTACCTAATTGGTTTACAGAAGAGAGTTCTTAATATAATTACTACAATTCGGAATAAACAAGCGAAATTACAGAATTGGGGCCACCGAGATAATTAATTGTGTTAATTATTTCCAATTGAATGTACGTTAATGGACTGTCTGACTAAGAGAAAATACTTTACAGTACAAAATGCAGTAAAGATTTATTTCTTTTGTATATTTTTTACGCAACTACAAATACATATGTTCGCAAACAAGCACAGTTAATCTAAATTAGTCCCAGACGGATGGTTCCAATTCATGATTGGTTCGCTATTATAGGCTGTTTTTATTTCTTTATTCGGGAAAACCAACAATTGTACAATGAGTATTACACATGGTTATGTTTACAAGTTAGGTTAATGAACAATCCACGATTTTTCCACAGATTCCTCTATGAATTTAATAATAATAACTCCATACATCTCACACACGGCCGTCTGATCCCAAACTAGGCAGAGCCTGTACTATGGTAACCAGACTGCTGATAAACATACTTATATATTTCTAAATACGTACATATTATAGATAAATTACATCCAGACACAGAACAAATTATTGTGCTCATCACACAATTATTTGTCCTGGGTGGATCCTGGTAATCGAACCCATGACCTCTGGCTTAGTAGTCAGGGTCACTAATCATTAGACCAACAGGCCAGTCAAATAATAATAATAAAAAATAATGCAACGATACAGTGAAGTTTATGTTCAAGTCTGCTATATCACTACATCACTACATATTATAAAACAAAGTCCCCCGCCGCGTCTGTTTGTTCACGATAAACTGAAAAACTACTGAACGGATTTTCATGCGGTTTTCATAGACAGAGTGATACATGAGGAAGGTTTAGATGTATAATTTGTATCCGAGTAAAGCCGACACTTTACACACACACACACTAAAACATATTTATACTTTCTTCTATATGGAATTGATAAATCAGGCATTTTAAATTGATTATATTAATATTTTTAAGAAGTTTTTATAGTGTTGGTCTACTGGTTAGTGATCCTGACTGCTGAACCAGAGGTCGTGGGTTCGATTCCCACCCAGGACAAATAATTGTGTGGTGAGCATGATAATTTCTTGTATCTGGGTGTCCTTTATCTATAATATTTATGTATTTAGAAATATATAAGTATGTTTATCAGCAGTCTGGTTACCATAGTACAGGCTCTACCTAGTTTGGGATCAGACGGCCGTGTGTGAGATGTGTGAAGTTATTATTCTTAACAAAAAAAAAAATTATAGTGTTGGTCTATTGGTTAGAGATACTGACTGCTGAGCCAGAGTTCGTGTGGTCGTGCCTACTCAGGACAAATAATTATGTGATAAGCACGATAATTTGTTCTGTGTCTGGGTGTAATTTATCTATAACATGTATAATACATAAATGTGTTTATCAGCACTCTGGTTACCACAGTACAGGCTCTGCTTAGTTTGGGATCAGACGGCCGTGTGTGGGGTGTCTCAAGTTATCCTTGTTACATAAGGAAAAGGTAACATTGTTCCAAAATTAAGACATCGTAAAGGACTGTCATGTTACGTCCTGGGGTTAATTTCCGGGACGTGCAAATGTTTACTTAGAAAATTGTTTGAAGGCTCGCCCCTTATTACGTGGGACCAAAACTGTAACAAACGAAACATGGCTGTAATACTCCTCAGTCTTTCTGTTGGCACGAAGTTTCTTATTGCACGTTACACTTCAGACGCTCGGCGGATAGTGGCTAGACAGAAAAAAGTATTACTGAAAAATGCTGACCGTGAGTTAATGTCTTTTATTTTTACGCTATCTAGATTCTGCGCGATACTCATATAATTTGTGTGTAAAACGTAAAATGTTGGTTGTATACTAATCTCACTAATATTATAAATGTGAAAGTTTGGATGGATGGGTGGATGAATGGATGTTTGTTACGCTTTCACGCAAAACCACTGAACCGATTGCGATGAAACTTGGTATGTAGCTGGACACCTGGATTAACGTACAGGCTACTTTTTATCCCGATATTCCCACGGGATCAGTACTTACGTGGGTGAAACCGCGAGACGCTGCCTATCCAATTTAACTAAAAAACCAGCCAAGTCAAATCTTGAGCTTCAATTTATCACAAGTTACGTAATTTGTGTAAAAAATTCGACTGTTCAAAATTTAAGCCGTTATATTTTTAAATAGCAAATATTTTTCAAGCAGAAAATAAGAAGAATTTGTGTTTTAAATTTATTTTAGAATGTTGTATGTTCTTATAAATAAATTTCAGGATTATCTACAGAACTTGGCACCCATTTAGATCTCAATTATTTTATCGGCAAAATCGACAACCACGCATATTTTTACTATTGAACTTGGCTCGCATTTTCACATTTATAATGTCATGTCATGACATTTTGTAGTGGCAGAAGAAGCTATAAGTATATATAATTAATACAGGGTGTATTTGAAAATAGAACACTCACTTAAATCACTGAAAGGGTATGACTGTACCATGCAGTTATAAATAAAAAAAATTGAAAAAAAAACTATCTGTTCTGTGTGTATCTGTTACAAGTTATGATCGTTTGAATTTCCAGGTATTTCACCTCAGTTTCTCATAAAAGCAGGTTTAATGTGTAAAGTTAAAGATTTTAAATCGTACGTATTTTTTTATTTTGGAACTATTCACTCAGTTTTTGAGGAAATCCATGAAAACTAACTTAGAAATATATTTAAGTTAGTTTTTACGGATTTTTTTTTTCAAATACACCCTGTATATAAAAGGTTCAAAGCCTTCTTTACCCACAATGGGTGTCCGAACCTTTTTGGGCTGGAGCTAGGATCGCTGAAATGTTAACAATTTATAGCCTTTCTCAGGCCCCCTGCTATTTTGGGCGTAGTTTGGCCACCATGTTTTAATCGGTTCTATTTTGACAGACAGCTAAACCAAAATCCACGGCACGTGGGGGTATGTATCCACACGCAGAAAAGAAAAGATTATATCTTGTTAGGTTATACAGCTTATGACCCCTCTTGGGGTCTGGATGGGATATAGGCTCAGGCGAAGAAGAGAATAAGTACATGAAACTTTATGACTCAAGAAATAGTCATTAATTATTCTTAAATAATTTATTGTTAACTATTGTTTGTGAGCCAAAGAAACGCTTTTGACAATATCCATTGTGAAAACTGACAAAGTCTTAAATAACGACATTTGTTTTCGTCGTTATGATAGTCAGTTTTGAATATTTTCGCAACAAATGGCAATTATCTTTGATCAATATTGTTAGCTTTATAGTCGTTAGTTAAACCGATTACTTGGACATCTTTTGCCCAAATAATGTGTAAAAGTTGTGGTTGTATTTAGAAGTTTAGGGTTAAAGGGTTATATACATTAAGTGGGTGTATAGGAGGTTATTTGCAACCAAATGATCCCTTATGACAACTATGCACATGTTAACCGTTTTCGAGTCGAAGATCTTATGTTATTTGAAAGATATTGTGGTATACAACTTTGTGAAAAGTGATAAAAATATAAAACAATAAAATTAATGAGTTTGGTTATTTTTAGCCATAAACATTCCAAACACAAATGAGCATAATGAGGTTTCAAATTTAAAGTTGTTTAACAACTTATACAATAAATATACAAGACACCAAGAAAAAAATATATACTTAACAGAATTTACCTTA
Organism: Euplagia quadripunctaria; assembly: GCA_963859945.1. NCBI lineage: Eukaryota > Metazoa > Arthropoda > Insecta > Lepidoptera > Erebidae > Euplagia > Euplagia quadripunctaria. Next base: position 6,795,545 of record OY982588.1, on the reverse strand, counting down.
TTTTTTATCATTATCACTATTATCAGTTCACGACTGTCAAGTTAGGAACTTGATAATCGTGAACTCATTTCTTAAACTTAGGTAGAGAGAGGTGAAAAATAATATACTAATCCATGGAATTATTACCGCAAGTATTAATGATACTGTTGTATAAACGGCAAGACCTTAAAATAAACGATTTTTTCATGATTAGTTCCAGCAGAACGAAAAATAAGGATTTCGAGCATTAAGGCGAGGAAATCCGAAACTTTGGCACTTGTGTGTTGTTTGCTTGCGATCCTGGGTTCTTTCCCCGGTTCGAGATAATTTATATAGAAATTTTCGGCATGAAGTCTAGTAAACGTGCCCGATAAATGTCAATAGGTTAGCCCCTATTAAGTAAGATCAGAAATATAGTTTTCGAAATATGAGAGTTTAATTCACCTTCGCCTACCCCGTCGAAGAGAGACAGGCGTCAATATTTACAAAAATCACAGTTATACAGGTAATATAAGTACTTAAATAAAATAACCCAATATATTACGCTCCCGCAAATCTCGGAGAACCCAACAATCCAACGTTATTTGCAATACTCAACTAACGAAGGGAATTACTCTGACAAATTCGTGCAATAAAACAAAATTGCACGTTATTACATCACAAATACAACAAGATGAATCACGGGCTGGAATTTCTTAGGGTTCGAATCTAAGAATGCGGAACGAGAAACGTTTGTTTATCTTTGGATTTTGGTTAGGCTATAGAAAAATTATCGATCTCTGCTTTTGTAATATTAACTTACATATGGGAAAATATGACTTAAAGACAAATGAAAGCAAAATAAATTATAGTTGAAAAAAATTAAAAACACAACCTTTAATAGCAAACTAAATAAGAAGTAAAAAGGATTCCACCATCCATCGCCTGTTTCATAGTCAGATCAGCTCCAAGAAGCCAAATTAAAGGATTGTCCTCCAAGATAGACAAAAAGTTTAGTTTTGACCGGACAATTAAAATTAGAAGTAGGTTAAAATTTACTTCCAAGATTAGTAATTTTTAGTTAGTTTATTAGTTTCTGAACAAATTAAGCTAATAAATCGTGTTAAAATAGTTTATCTTTAGCATGTTACAGAAAGCTCAATTATATGTAACTCAAAACTATCGATCATAATTTACCATAATTAACCAATGAGTGACAGTTTGAACTTTTTATGACAAGGCCTTGCCAACTGTTTGACATCCATGATTTGGAAGTCGCCTATGACATAAGTATTTCTGTTAAAAATGTTGTAGTATTGAAACCTATTCTATTGTTTTCCATCTAGAATCTATTTGAGTTGATTAGAAAGCTTGAACCTGACTCTGTAAGCGGGAAGTATTGACTCCATTAATCATCTATCAAAAAATTCTTATGGATCAATGACAAATAGGCAAGTCTTAATCAGCATTGATTAATTTCACTATTTATATTACGCAATACCATATCGCGATCTTATTCGATCTTAACGCCATCTATCGAGGCACGATACAATGGATGTGGTTCCTCTGCATTGGCGCAGTTGTTTATTTCGACTAGTAGTCGCGCAGAGGTTGAAATTCAACTGTCATTATTATTAAATTCATCATCATCGGGTAGGAATGCCGTTTTCCCAATTTTCGTTAAGGACGGCGCAATGTGGAGGCTTGGTGTCAGGCAGGCAGTCGTTTTAAGACGGGAAAGAAGGAAGAAGATTATTTTGTACATGGGTAGGGAGAGGAACCTAGGGTACCACAAGTCCCGTAGGTGAGGTTACCGGAGGCCCTAACCCTTCCCTCTCTTTTATTCCCGTCCTTCCCCTCTCCCTCCTCTTCCCCCCTCCCCCTCTTCTCCTACTCCCACCTTAAAGGGCGGCAATGCACTTGTGACTCTCGAGTTGCAGGTGCCCATGGGCGGTGGTAGTCATTTACCATCAGGTGACCCGTCTGCTCGTTTGCCCCTATACCATAAAAAAAAAATTGTTTCAGATTTTTTATACTGACTCTTTAAAAGGGTAGAGCAAGATTGTTGCCCATTTTTTTACTACACGGAAATTTTATTCCTGTGTTATTAATTATTGTTCAATAAACATCAATTACCAAATTTATAAAACTCTACTTTTATTGCAAATATCAAAACTTATTGGATTTTAATTAAATGGAGTAACTCCAATTATACTCTTTCATTTTTAACATTCAGAAAGTGCTTACCGCTATTGGTGATCATTTCAATCACTCATTATATCATAGTCATAATTATATAGTCATATATCATATAATATAATCGGTTACTTATGTAGCTATTGTAATAAAAGTAAAAGTTAAAAAATAAAAATACTAATAAAAGTCCAGCCGCGCACCCCAGTGCCTCTCAACAATCGCCATTAAAATTTTACTTTCCACTGGATATTGTTTTCGCTTTTTTATGTATACTTCAGCCAAAGCCTATGTATTCCATCCATCGATCATTACTAACAAACCGTTCCTTAGCAACCAATGATGGGCAAGTGTTAAAAACCTGTTTACAAATTATCCATATAGAAAATTATTTAATGTATAACGAGTCCGTCTTTCCATTCTATCCCTCCGAGTTGCTTTTTTTAAATGAACGGATGTACAGATTTGTTGTCAAGTATTGTAAATCAACTAACTTTCACCATTCTCAAGTTATATTCAAACGCGGTTTTCTCACTTTCCTTCGAGGTACGCAATTCATTCTAAAAACATTTGCTGAAACGAGGTCTTTCATTTGAGCAACTTAAATTGGTTGAAATGGATGGAAGCTAGGTGTAAATATTCAACTTGACTTTCAATATGCGTTTCAAGTTAGAAGATAATTGTCATTCCTATCATGTTCATAATCTTTTACCCCCTGTATTCAACTTTGGTTAGGTTACAGTACTGCGAAGTAGCACGGGTCCTATCGTATATTTTTTAAATTATTTGTAGATGAAAATAGGACTTATGTATTTGTAATTAAGTGAGCCACGGTTGCTGATTGACGGTAGGAAAGTGATACCTTTTTCGGTATGCCAACCTTTTTCAACAGTTTTTCTACTAAACGATTGTTGATAATCTTCTCTCTCTTGCCGCTCTTTTCTCTTCTCTTGACATGTATATCTTCTCTCACATATTCTGGGGCACATTACACAATGTTAGCTAAACATAAAGTAAGCAGAGCTTGTACTATGTACTAAACACTGCGTTACACGTATAAACATATATTTAGATATTTTTTTTAATAACATAAATATGTTATAGATTAGAAACAGTCAGATCAAAGCAAATAGACGTATTCATTTTACAAATATTTGTAAAAGATTTGAGTGTGAAGACAACATCTCATAATATAACCGATAAATGCTAATTAAGGCTTACTAGCAGAATGTATGTAGAAGTGAGACACGCGGCACTAATGAACTCCTTATTATTGACACATTGTCTAATTAACCAACAAGTTCATCGTAACCAAAGGATCTGGCGACGGGTTGGATTGATTATATAAAAGCCTTTGACTGTGCCATATACATGGCTCTTGATTGCAATGGAGTTGTACAAGTTTGATATCATTCAATGCATTTGATGGGCATGGCCAACGGTTTTTTGGACAAGTGCTCTGTGTGTAATGTAGCCGTGATTAAGTACCTTATTTACGTAAACACGGTTACTATGCTATTATAATACGGCTAAAAATACACAGCGATACCTTCTAAGCTAGACTATGTTGTTATACATAATATTATTGCATACCTTTTTTACTTTGACGATTAATTAGATAAGTAACCAAATTGTTGCTGATCTGTGAAATTTAAATTTGTAATTTCAAATTTGCTAATTCTTGTTTAAAAGTATTTTTTAATTATTACGTATTTGGTAGTGTGAAGTAGATTGGTAGGAGTGAAATTGAACGCGTGAATGATGAATACAAACTGACTTTAATGTAATAAATTAAAACATTATTTACATAGGTATAACGATATAGCGTTACATCCTCACGTGGTTAGATTGAGTTCCAACAAACTCAGCGCTCAGAGTAGTGCGGCCGACGGGTGATGGCCGCATCGGATGACGGGACCCGCCTAGGGTGAGACGGGTCAATGCCTATCGGGGGTTGCGGAAGAATGCAATGGCGATTCTCGCTCCCCCGATCATAGGCAAGTAGTGGAACACCGGGGTGGTTTTACTCTGGGGGGGTAAGAGTCTGACAGACCCCTTCGCCTCCCCAAGGGTGGAGGACATCCATTAGGATCTTCACCTCGTCACAAAAAAAACTCAATAACAGTAAAATCGTTACCTAAGAAATAGAGATAAAATTACAATATTTCAGCAATCTAATTATGGCAACCCTAAACATGATACGACATATCGTTTGTTTGTTTATCAAGACTCCATATCCAATTTTGCTCAAGTATAATTATGTTTATCCGTGTTCTAGAAGCCATAGCACGCGCAATGCTTGGTTTGGGTTTAGAGACCACAATAAAACGTCGCTGTGTGTGGCATGTGAAAATTTTAGTGAAATCTATCCCACAAGAACTGTTCATTACTCCGGGATAAAAAGTAGCCCATGTGCTATTCCAGACTATAATCTATATCTGTACCAAATTTCATCTTACTTGACATCGTAACTTTGACAACTTGTATGCAAAATTTCATCCGAAGTCGCAATAACCTTTGGCAGAACACGCCAACGCGCCGAATCCGTGCGCGCGTACATCTGCACGGGTTCTAATAGTATTAGTTAAAGTGAATTCAAACTCAAACTTTTCATCGTTAGCCCTAAATCTTAACCATTACGCAACCATCGCGGCAACGTTCCGTCATAATGATTCCGACCATAAGTTGACAAAATGACATTCCTGTTTATGCTAGATACAGCTGTAATGCTCTGTTTCACGTTTCACGTCGACTTTACTGCCTCGTACTAACTTGTTGTATAAAACCAGTACAACCTGTGGATTTATCGCGTTTACGTAATCCCGTGAAAAATTCATCCTGTGTTCGCGTTACGTTTCAGCGGCAATAAATTATAACGGCCTTGGAACTTTCTGAATAAGGGTGGTTATTGTAACAGTTGACCAGTGAAACGTAGGTAGTTTATTCTTTTATAACGGTTATTGTTGAAAAAAAATTACTTTTTTTATGGTATAGAGGGCGGGCAAACGAGCAGACGGGTCACCTGATGGTAAATAACTACCGCCGCCCATGGGCACTTGCAACTCAAGAGTCACAAGTGCGTCGCCGGCCTTTAAGGTAGGAGTAAGGGAAAAGTGGAAGAGGGGGGGGGGAGGGAGGGAAAGGTTATGGCCTCCGGTAACCTCACTCACTCGGCAAAAAGCAATGCAACATTGCTTCACTGCTGGTTTTCTGTGAGGCCGTGGCATCACTCCTGTTGAGCTGGCCTATAACAGAGGACTGCGAATTCAATCACCTAGAACCACATGGTGTTCCATCACAAGTCTATTGCAGGATATCGGATAAAACCTAAGAAATAAATCACCAAGAACCGTGGCAGATCTTGGCCACCTCTTGTACGGCACGAGGCCACAACGTTGAGTGGACGTGGCCTTGCGAACCCTTATTTAGACAGGCGAATGTAGAAGACGTTGCGCCACCCTCTCAGCACTTCTTCTGCTGCCTCTCTGGGTAAAGGTTTACCACCCTTTACTCCCTGGTCAGAGTTTGTAGAGATCAGGGATAGTTTTGAGTTCTACAGTGCTTAGTGCGGCTTCTGTGGGATGGAAGAATACAAGTCCTCTCCCGTTTCTTTCCCGGGGCCTTTTTAAGGGACATTATTTTCTCAAAAAGCGAGGTAGTATAACGGCCAGGTACGTAGTATAAGACACCCTGTGGCCAGGTGGAGTGACGATCTGAAGAGCTGACGATCGAGCTCAGTGGCGAATATTTTATTGAATTAGGAGACATATGTCCAGCAGTAGACGATGAAAAGCTGATGATGACTGTTAGCAACAATCTCACCACTATTGCTATGAACTATCAAATTCGCTCAATAACAGTAACTGCTATATTGTTCCTACCTTTGTTTTAATTGTTATCAACTTATAATGCATGCCTAGCCTTCTGTATCACCCCCCTATTGTCAGGCCTACCAACGGCGTGACGCTACCGGAAAAGTAGTCATAATAATATCTTTCTATTTATTATGTATTTTTTATTCCTTTATAAAGTTGGCCAATTATGTGATCGATTATTTTATAGCGCACATTTAAATCAGAACGATTCGGGTCATAAATAACACGTGTGACATTCAGATATGTGATTAATTGTCAACGCGTGTCAGACATGGTTGAATTCATTGATTTATACGTGGCATTGAACCTTGCTTGGTTGAAATGAAAATGTTACAGGTAACGAGAAAAGGCCCGTCAATTTCGTTCCGGTCGCGTAGTTCGATTGATCGAACGAGTATTTTTAGGTCGTGGTATGATTATCGATTGTAAGGACTACTTAAATTCTCTTGTCATTCGAAAGTCGGACCTTTTGGAGTGGAGGCTTTGATCGAGTATTATTATTGTTAAAAGTATTAGGGTTTCTGAATAGTTTTCTTTTCGTTTTTTTGCACTTACATATTTTTTTCTTAAATCGAACCTTATAATGAATAATAACAAATTTCTATGTTTTGTATTATTTTATATAAATTAAACTAAAGTATTAATAAATAAATTTTAATGTTTTAACATCATTATATTCTTTCTTTTCCTTTGTTGTTTAAAATAAAATACTTTTTAGTTCTTCATTTTATACGATAACTAAAACTTATCTCGTACTAATTAAAACCTCGAGAATAATTATACTGATGAATGGATAAACAGTCATAATTCCTAGAGAAAACAGCTCTGACGAAGTCTTTAGTAAACATTTTCATTTCCATGCCAATGAGTCAATCGATCTACGCGATTACAAATAGTACCTTTAGTTTTAGATAATTAATTAACCAAAAGAACACCTTAGGTATCTACGCGATTAGGCACAAATTTCTCGAATAGTTTGCCCATCAAACTACAATGTAATTCTTAAAAACTAGACTGCACAGTGTTCAATATTCTTTCTTTTTCATTCTTAATTTTTTACGTCATTGTTCTCCTGCAAAAATATAATTCATCGTTGGTAATTGTTCTAAATACCATATTATGTAAATCAAGCACGTGACATTATGACTAGAATTTAAATATTTCCAGAGAGATTAATTATATTTTTGAAGATTATTGTGATTGCGGACAATGACCCACAAGGAAAAACAACGAAGAATTACCCACAGGCTTCTACAGTTTTCGAGAATCCGAAAGCTAAGGTTGTATGAATCCTGGTCGCCCAAGGTCTTTAGAGAAAAGTTTGGGTTGTATAGCCTCTCTTGTACTCGTATCTTGCGTTCTATACACGAAAAAGTATCGTAAGCTTTTTAATCCGTAGCTCTGGAATTTGTCTTTAAGCCGCGTACGATCGGCGATGCCTTATTACTGACAATAAATCAATCATCCAATACTTTTGCGTCAATTTATTTTACAAATTGCCGATGTATCAACGTTTATATAAAAAAACTGCTAAATCGTTATAAGATAAAGAATTGGATCCTTCCTCTAGGGTCACCTTACACACGAAATTTTAAGGTTTGATAAAAGGGTCGAACGAAAACGTCGATATGTTCTCATTCCATCGCTGTATTGGAATCTTGTATTTTAGCGAATGTTTCGATGTTCGGCGTTCATTTAACCGTTGTATCAAAATTGTAAGTTTTTTAGAGCTGGCTGAGTCAGCTGGTAGACTATTGACTTGAATATTTTTCTGAATTTTTTCCTTTGCAAGCTATTGTTGCCGTGACTCCGTGTTTGTTGATCTATAAGCTTTAATAATAGTATTTTTTTAAAGTGAGGATTTGGAATAATTAATGACCAATTTAATGAAATAAAGACATTGATATTTGATTTTTGAATATGTAGCTAAAGCTGAGAAAAATGAACTGAGAAAGACTCAGGTTTTCATCTGAATTTTAGCTAATGATATAAACGCAAATGTGAGCAGTTGCCAGGTGTATAGAATATGAGGTACCTGGTTTCATTCAAAAACAAGTACTTCTCAAGAGGAATAGCCAACCTTATTTATCTTATTCTAATATGTACACTTCGTAGGCGACTGGAGATCCAGTGTGAACGAGTACCTACGAGTAGTAATCGTAACACTGTCAGGGATGATTCTGAGCGAGCTAACATTGCTTAAGCAAAAAACTTATAATCAAAAAACGAAATAAATGATCGAAATAAATAAAATATCCATTCCATTTCATATATAAATGGCATATTTGGCAAACTTGAATAATTGAAGTATTATTATGTATTTCCACGGGAATTAACGCGATCACGAAAAGGTATTGCATACCTCTGAATTGCCTGACGTTTCGACCAGGTAGTGATGTGTGTGGTGTGTAATACTTTTTCGTGATCGCGTTAATTCCCGTAAATACATAATTATATCATGGAACGCGAAAGTTTAAAAGTTAGTGAGTAAACTATTAACTTCAAACCATCTCAAAACAATGAAAAATGTTAGTTTGTCGTTAATTCTATTAATTATTTTGTCTAGTTTAGAAGATAAGCCAAAATGAATTATGTTGAGATAACTCAATCAAATGTTTCCAATCTGTCTTAATAACTTAACTTTTTATTCACTTAATTTTAACTCAATATTTACTAGCATGTTGCTGGTAAATATTAAGCCTAAAGTAATTTCTTCCCCATTCGCTCCACGATGTTTCGACTCAAAGAAACTCTAATTTGCTCCATATGTGACTTCTTTATCGGTTAAAAATTATTTCAATGTATTTTTATCCTTCTATTACAGGTTGGCCCCAATTTCATTCCTTTTGCTACCCAGTTTCCTAATTTCCAATGTAAAAGACTAAAATTCACTAACGAATACAAAATTTACTACTATGTTCAATGTCTATATCTTTTATTACACAACAAATTAACTGTACTTTAAGTCACTGTGAGTTGAAACAGAAAATAAATCCTATATGGAGCAAAATGCGAGGCAAACACAGATCGATAAAATAAATAAACTATCTAAAACAACTGTGTGTCATCAGTAAATTTCTATTGTTTATGCTTTAGAAGCGCTGGTGCAAGATTCCATTTTCACGTAATAGCAAAACTTCGACTTAATAGGTAAGTTTTCAAGTCACTTCAAATAACATATAACAAAACATTTTAGTTTAACTTAAAATTAAATTCGAGAAATACGAGAATAGTATGTACTGTACTGTTGTATTTCTAAAGATATATAGTTTATTTGTAGAGAAGCTGAAGTTTGTATTACCTAAACATTGCTATCTTACCTAATGTAATAAAATTTTTGATATTTTTATTTTCATGGAATAGGGGGCAAACGAGCAGACGGGTCACCTGATGGTAAATGACTATCGCCGCTTATGGGCACTTGCAACTCAAAAGTCACAAGTGCCTTGCCGGCCTTTAAGGTGGGAGTAGGCGAAGGGGGAGGAGAGTGGAGGGGGAGAGGGGAGGGTTAGGGCCTCCGGTAACATTACTCACTCGGTGAAACACAACGAAGTATTGCTTAACTGCCGGTTTTCTGTGAAGCCGTGGTATCACTCCGGTTGAGTCGGCCCATACGTGTCGAAGAATGGCTCTCCCGCGATTAAAGTATCATTATCAGTGTGTTAGAACTCATAGTAGAAGCTAGACTTTGCGTGTGTTTAGACAGCGCTGTTTAAATATCCTAGAATTAAATATTTTTACTTTTGACCAGATTTTTTACTTTATCACTTCATCATAAGTGAAGGAACTTCAATAAATATTATTGTTAAAGATACTATACAGGTAACAAAATAATAAAATAGAAGATTATATACCATAATCATCATATTCCCGAATTTCATTTGCCCGAATGTTTTGTTTACCCTAAAAGACACATGACATACTTTTAATTACTCGAAACTTAGATACCATAAGACTCGTATCTTATGGTATCTAAGTTTGCCATACGTATTGTTTTTCATATTTTTAATTGCCATAATAATTATTAGACATAATATTTAAACGCCATAATGATTATTAGACATAATATTTAAGTTTAATGGCCACAGTTCTAACCTAACTCAAATGGCACCTAACCCAAACTACTTCTGGGTATTTTATAAAAAATTAACCACGAAGGGGATGGAGGGGTCTATTCGCTCGCTTTACTCGCTCAAACGACCCCGCCATCCCCTTCTAACCTAACCTATCCGAGTCGGGGTGCCCTAAAGTCCCGATTGCATCCAGTTTCTCCTGATATAACAACCGTTACACACCCAATGTCGATGGCAAATGATGTTATGGCATATGATAATTATGGCATGTGATAATTAAGGCTTACAATGGTTATGACAAATGATGTTATGGTAAGCGACTTTATGGGAAACAAAGCTTCTAGCACGTGACTAATATAGCTAATAAGAGTAGGGCAAATGAATATTACGTCATATAATATTATGGCTGTTGACTATTATGGCAAATGATATTAGGGCAAATAAAATTCGGGCAAACGGCGGTATACCCAAAATAACTGTTGTAGCTTTTCATTCAAGAAATAACGTTAGTATAAGTATTAAGTTACTAGCTGACCCGACAGACGTTGTCCTCTCTTAACTATGAATATTGAATTCGAATTGGTATATTTAATGAAAAAAAGAATTATTTCAAAACCATAGTTCCGACCGATGCATCTGTTTTAAACGATAGGTATTTGTAGCGCGCATTCTGTCAATCGCGCCAACTGTAAAACGATTGACAGTTATGTCAAAAGCGCTAAGGCTACATTATAAAAGTTAATATGATCGTTAAGTTTTCTAATTTTCTAATTTTTCGCGCAACTTCTCCTGCCAATAACAAACACAAAAAAAAGAATGAATGAAATCGGTAAAGCCGTTCTCAAGTTATAGCGTGACCAGGAGAAATAGGGGTTCATTTTTATATATATATATAGATTAGTGGATTAATAATGAGTTCTTCTAAGAAGTATTTTGCAGCATTACCAGCAGTTTCATTGGTAGAAATGATATTTCTAAGTATATTGATATGATTAAAATTAAATGCTCCATATGATATAAGCACGCTGAGGTGGAAATGGGCTGGCCACGTATGTCGAAAGACCGATGGCCGTTGAAGCAGACGTCCCCCAGCCAGATGGTCCGACGAACTGAAGAAGGTAGCAGAGATGGACTGGATGCGGAAGTCGGAGGACCGGGTGCTGTGGCACGCATTGTGAGAGGCCTATGTCCAGCAGTGGATGATAGGCTGATTGATTGATTGATTAACTTGATATAGGCATAAAGATTTCCAGAAATTTCACACTGTGTTCTAAACAATTGAAATTATATACAATAATAACAAGGTTTTTAATTCAGAATTCTATACATAGTTTGTACAATATAGAAGCCGTTATATACATTACAAAATCCGTACAATTTTAAGCTCAGAACCAATAATAAATTAAATTATTAGATGCTTCCCGCGTTATCAAAACATTGCTCAACTCATAAATTTTACTAAATGTATTTGTCATGAAAAATGACAAATTTCGACTGCTTCAACTCATTATTCTAGGAAAGATTACTACTTTCCCCTTAACTTTCCCCCTACTTTCTATAAGTAACTAATACAGTCAAATTAAACTCAATTAGATTTAGTCACTCATAGATGAATTAAATATGTACGATGAAATCTCAATCTTATAAATCCCTCAAATTTGCAAGATATCATATCAAAACCATTAGTCATGTAAAAATAGACGGGGCGTCAAATGCGATAGACAAATAAAAAGAGAACGACTATACTATACGTGGTCCTCCTGTCTCTTATTAGCTTTGACAGTTGCGCATCAATATATACACACGAAACACGCACACGTCCTGGTGAAGGATTGAGGGACCACGTATAGTAGTATTCTCTTTTTCTGTGCTATCGTGTAAGTGGACGTGCCACTGACACGATAGTCCCATTACTAGCGCGGTCTATACTTATGTCTATTATCAAAACGGTGTGTGTGTATTTCAGGAAATCACCAAAATCACCAAGTTGACTTTTTCTGTTTATTTATTTATTTGTCAGAGTATTAGTTAACAGAATTAAGAGATTACTCATAACGTGAACAAAAAGAAAACTCCCAGAAGGGTAAGTTAAGCAAGCTAGCTTAACTTTCCAGTTTATTTGGGCGTTTTTTTCCTGTATATTTAGCACTTACCTCTGTGCGTAATATTCGAAGAAAGCGACTAAGATCTCAATAGATCTCGTCATAGCGGCCCACATTTCATGAGTGTTGCATTTTGGGGTCAGCGCAGACGGTAGTCGGGGTGGACCTTCCGACATTGAGCACTTGGTTTTTACATAATTTATTATCTTAGTATATTTTAATTTACACTTCACTTCACTTAATTAGAAAAGTTTTTTTACTTATTTCAGTATTCACTATTTAATAAACAAAATAAACAATAAGATAGTAGTTCAATACACTTAGGAAATAGCATGAGAGTGCCATGATTCGGCACGTATGGGCCGGCTCGACCGGAATGATACCATGGCCTCACATGATTTCGCCGAGTGAGTGAGCTTACCGGAGGCCTTTAAAGGCTAGCAACGCACTTGTGACTTTTGAGTTGCAAGTGTCCATGGGTAGGTAGGTGGCGGTAGGCACTTACCATCAGGTGGTCTGCTCGTTTGTCCCCAATCCCAAAAAAACACATGAAACACATGCACATAAATTAAATACTGTGATTAAAAGACTCAAAGCTACACCTTTTATGTCGTACTAGATATTGCCTGCAGTTTTGCGTGTAAATGTATACATACATATGACAATAAATTTACTATCCCTCGGTAACTGTACTTTTTTTGGATGAAAGGTACCCTACGTCCCTTTGTAGGGTACCTTTAATCCAATCCAAAATTGAAAACGTGTGTGCAAAAGTTCATAATGATTGGTTGAGCAGTAAAACCGAGAAAGCGTAACAACTATAAACATATAAGAATAGACCGCAGAAGAGGGCGTGATATACGATAGATCGATAAAAAGAGAACGCAGCCATACGTGGTCACTCTATCTCTTTTCAGCTTTGATAATTGCGCATCAACATACACACACATACACACGCCACGTACACGCTCTAGACAATAATAGAGGGACACTTACACGATAGTCACGCCATTCTATGGTAAGAACCTATTCGCATTTACAATTTTAATATTATTTAGGATATAATTTCAAAGTATATTAATAAATTAAGTTTAATGTTATTAAAAACCTTGTCCCGTCCACTTATTCTTCATTAAAGTAAACTGTTATTTTGTAATATTAGTAAATTTAATACATTAAGTTGTTTAAGCAGACATATTTATTTAACACAAATGCAGCACCTAAAGGATTACTGTCATGTTAACCAGGTTTCCAGGTCATGTCTCATATTAATTGTATGTTGTTAGAAAAGTGACAAAATCGATACTAGATGGCGTTAATTTAACTAGCTGTATTACGACCTTGGGCATAACTCCGTCATTTATGGACGGATTTGCAAAATTCTTTTTTCGTTCAAAACAAGTTTATTTAGACTTTTTTATAATTATTTGGGCGCATTGAAGTCAGTTTTACAGTTTTTTTTTAAGTTAAATATCTGGATGAAAGTTAGGTAAATATTTCATATAAATTTCATTTGGTCAGGAACATCTCATTTAAGAGCTTGTAGCCTCTTCATAAAAATGCATTACCATCGGAACTGAACCATTGTGTATAATTTATAATTCGTGGGATTTGAGCAAGTGGTTTTATTTCATCTTCCAAGATTAGACCTGAACAAACAAACTTAGAAACATTACAAGTTAAATCAAAGCTTTTAAAAATACAGCGTATTAAAAATAAACTTTTCAATAATTCAGCATCAGTGAAAAGAGTAATCTGGTCATACCTGATGCGCTCCGGAAAATATTTATTACTTTCAACCCTCATTCACCACACAAGAGTTAATTTATCGGGCAGTGTAAAATGTAAAACGAGGCTTTAATCGGACGACAAATGACGACCCACATATGTGGCGCAACCGTAGAGCTGTGTTAGACTGCAAAGTTCAAAATCAAAATTATTTGTTTCATTTAAACCAATTGTAGGTATTTTTCAATTGTCAGGAGTAGGAGTCATTCAGCATAAGTCGGTCGTGAAGCCAGATGCCTTTTCCTAGTTGAGGGTTCGATTCCCGCTCAGTGCAAATATTTGTTCTTCCGTGTAAAGTAAATATGGACTAGCTGTCCTGTGGCTTTGCCTACGCTGATATTGTCAATCAATTCACTATGCCTCGGAAACAGTACTTTTTTTCGGAATGAAGGCTACCCTTCATCGTCATCTTTTTGCCCTTTTCCCAATTTTCATTGGGATCGGCGCAATGTGTAACATTGTAAAGGGTTCTGGCTGGTTTCTTTTACGGCTGGCCACTGGCCTGACGTCAACACCCCTTGAGAATGTAGTCGGTTTAACACGGGCAAGAAGAAAGAAGGTAAATTTGTATAAGGAAAATGGGTGAGGGAGGGTGAGGAACCCAGGGTGGGGGATACCGTAAGTCTCGGATAGGGTACGGAACTGAGACTGCAGTTGCTCGTAGAAGGCGGGGTCGCGTACCCGAATGTCCTGTACTTCCTATGACGGGAGAGGCCATTAAGACAGGAACATCAGTTGGCTTAGGCAGGTACCCTAGATGTATTTTTCTATACCCTTGACTAGGTGTATACAAAAATTCATGATGATCATCATTAATTCATGATTGAGTGGTTAAGGCATGTACAAACAAACAAACAAACTCACTCTTGCGTTTATACTATTAGTAAGGATTTACAAAAAAACAGAAATGTGTTGAAGAATGTTTATCCGTGTTCTGGAACGCACAGTACAAGTTCTGCTTAGTTTGGACCTAGCAAGCGCTGTATATGTAAATGTTAGTATAACTGTAGTTAGTACTAACAGTTCCCGCACGGCTTCGTTCGCGTTTACATATTTATATATTTTGCGGGGAACCCTAATTATGTTTCCAAAATAAAAGTAGCCTAAGTTACTCCTTATAAAACCAGCTATCTGCCAGTGGAATTACCGTGGAAATCGGTCCACTCGTTCCGGAAATAAACCTGAACAAACAGACAGAAAAACTGATTTTTAGGCATAGGTATCGTGCAAATAACACTTCAATTTTACTTATTTGTATTGAGTATTGATAACTTCAATTTGTATTACGTGTAAATATAACTGTGCTGACTGTCTAAAAGTTCAGGATAATATTAAAAATGTATTCTCTCTCAGAAACATTCTTAAAGAAAACCATCCGTTATCAAACTTATCAATGTCACTTTCGCAAAACGAAACCAATATTATTATGGCAAACTTCCTCTCAACGGAAACCTGGAAATATCTTTGAATTTTTGTCAATTACATTAATATTACCGGTTGTCATGTCTGCCCGGTGGATGTTGACGGGTACAAGAGAAGAGTCCCCTTCTCTTGTACTCGTCAAGAAAAGATGGATGGACTGTGTGAAAGAAGATATGGCTAGAAAGGAAGTAAAACGACACTTTAATCGGACGATAAATGACGACCCACATATGTGGCGCTACGGTAGAGCAGATACTGCAAAGTTCAAAATCAAAATCAAAGTTATTTATTTCATTTCAGAACGATAGAGTAGAATGGAAGAATAAGACATATTGCACCGACCCCAAATAAAATTGGGACTAGGGTAGGCAGATAATGATGATTAATATCACCGGTTTATTCCAATTATTCTATAGACTTCATCTTCGGGTTCACTTGCGTTAAAGTTACTTTTTGATTCTCCGGAACCAGTACTTTTTTCTGGATTATCGCCGCCCATGGACACCTACAACTTAGGAGTCACAAGTGCGTTGCTGGTCTTTAAGGTGGGAGTAGGGGAAGGGGGGCAGAGGGGGGAGTGGTAAGAGCCTCCGGTAACCTCCCTAACTCAGCGAAACACACAGCATTGCTTCACGCCGGTTTTCTGTAAGGCCGTGAATGTATCTCTTTATATTTATCCAATTATTTTATTATTCAATTGGGTAGGAGGCAAACGAGCAGACGGGCCACCTGATGGTAAGTGACTACCGCCGCCGTGGGCACCTGCAAGTCACAAGAGTTACAAGTGCGTTACCGGCCTTTAAGGTGGGAGTTGGGGACGGAGGGAAAAGGGGGAGAGGGAAGGGTTAGAGCCTCCGGTAACCTCACTCACTCCGCGAAATACAACACAAGCATTGCTTCATTGCCGGTTTTCTGTGAGGCCGTGGTTTCACTCCGGTCGAGCCGGCCCATACGTGCCGAAGCATGGCTCTCAAACTTAAAAACTTACATTCTTTGATTACCTAAATCTACCTAATATTACAAAAGCGAATGTGAGTTTATTAGTTTGTTAAGCTTTTACGCGTAAACTACTTAACCAAACATCGTGTGTTAGGAGCACAGAAAAGGAGTCAGGATAACTTTCATTCCGGTGTGTAACGTTTTAAATAATAACAAAAGTTTTAATGATCATATGACCTAATTTCATTTAATATACTATTCTTCTCTCTGTGGCTCGGAGAGCACGTTAAAGCGTCGGCCCTGCGTGCCATACAAACTGTGGCATTCGTTACGGGTAGTTGGAGCCCTAAAAAGTCCGACAACCTGTCTAACTACAGAACTTCGATATCGCCTAGTACTTCGGTTGTGGAGGTCAGATGGCAGTCGCTTCACGTAAAATATCAAAGGTCGGCCGTATCGTAGTTAGACTGAAAGCCGACCCCGACTTACTTGGGAATAGGCGCGGAGGATGATGATGATACTTTTTTTAATATAACGATCACGTGATATAATGATTTTTTATAAAATTTCAGTTTACCTAATTTTATATGGTTTAATGAACATTTTCTATAAATGTTCATTTAGTATAATATTCATAATCTTTATGTAACGTTCGATTGCGACACACCGCCCCAGTGAAAACCTCGGTGGGGTGAAGGCCCGAGGGGATTTCCACACGTACAAAAAAAAAAAGGTTAGAACAGTGACCAGATACCTTCTATTGTTAGTGAATCATTTGGTTTAGATGAGGTTGTAACAGTATGTTATTTCCTGATATATACTTATTCATTAGGTTAGAATTTTGGCTGAAAATAAGTAAATATGAAAATTAGGTCAAATGAACGTTAAGTATATAAAAAGAGCGTTATACGAAATGAAAATTATGTGAAATGAACGTTATACTAAATGTTATTAGAGCAAATGAAGGTTATATAAAATATAACATTAGATCACATGAAATTGGGTTATTTGTTTCTAAAGTAAGTAAATGAAAATTATATCTTGTGAACGTTATTTTAAGTGATATTATACTATCTGTTACTATGCCATATATTACAAACCCCTTTCATCCAGTAAAACAATACTGTTTTATCCAAAATCATCACTAACACGTTCTAGTTCTTAATATTGTTTCTTTACAAAACATACGACACCAATACTTTACATTTAAAATATTCGCAGTATTAACCCTTTGTTGGTCAAACTTTGAAATATTAAACATGCTTTTAATATCCTTTCAAAATGTGTTGTTTTATTTAATAAAGTTTCCCTTATTTTAATATTCTGGGTAAGCGAAAATACGGAGCGTTTTAGTAGCACCATTTGTGATTCGTATCAGTTTTAATCTCGGAAAGTGTTATCATATAACATTTTAAGGTATACCAAAATTTTTGAAGTGAAAACTTTTTTAGCGGCGTTGTGCACTTTTTGGGATGGGTAAAAAAATGTTAAACTCGCGCCAGGACACGTGACCTGATCAAAAATGTGTCCGAGTTTCATTTATTTAAAGAAATATTTTTACGCCATCTGTGGATTCTGCGCGATACTACTGTAGTTTGATATATATTTATGTATTATATGGTATAGTATAGATCCACTAGAGGGCGGTAATCTAAGTTTTGGGGAGTAATCTAAGGGAGTTTTGTCAGCTCCTTATTAATTAATATTTAAAAAATGTGTTTTCACTTCTGTCGGCAGTCCCATGATTGCCTACTTTTTTTTTTATACGGATTTCTTCGGAGAACTCTTGTATAGAAATGTGATTAGATATCGAGAAACGAGCCACCTTGTTTTAGAGATGATTGATTTTGTCAAATATCTTCAACAGATTTAGTAGAATTTGTATTGACTACAACCAATAATATGTGAATTTATCATCAATACTCAATACAAATAAATAAAATTGAAGTATCTGTTTGTAATGTCAAAATAATTAAATAAATAGGTTTTTTAAGCTCATACAGTTACAGTTCTGTTTGTTCCTTCTAATATCCGGAATGGGTGGACCGATTTCCACGTGTCGTCGCCACATCAAAAACTCTTATTTATTTTATTAAAATTAGGGACAAACTATACTAAATGATAACACAGTTCACTGTTTAATAAGAATAAGTTAATACACATTATTTTGACTGGTTATACCGGTAACGCAATGGTATTGGTCGATTGATAAATATGAATGAATAGTGGGGTTATAAAAAGGGTAGTAGTAAGTTCAGAACATTGTCTTGAGTGCGAATAGTGGTACGAGCAACTTGGCAGTTACTGTTAGTTAGTGATTTTCATATTTTATATCAGTGGTTGTGAGACTGTTTCTAACACACGGGACTTTCACTGGCAGATAGCTGGTGTTATAAGGAGTAACTTGGACTACTTTTATTTTGGAAAAAATAAATATATACACGTGAGCAAAGCCGCTTGGAAACTGCTAGTGTTTTATAAAAGTATTTAGACTAGTTGTAGATTTTATAATAAAGCTAAAGTCATTTTATTGTTTGAACGTGCTAATTGCAACATTCGAGAGTGGACCGGTATTACCTCCGTCGAACATTTGTTCCGCTTCGCCATTAACAAAGATGAGTGTAAGAAGTTGACGGCCAACCTTCAGAAATGAAGAGGCACGTAGAGAAAAAGAAAAAATCCTGGTCCAGGTCCATATCATCATAATATTGCATTGTCACGCGATTTACTTGCGCGTGCAAAATTTCAGCTCAATTGGAAACTGGAAAGTGTGTCAAATTTAATATGCAAGATTTGATTACAGAGTTACAGACAGACAACGGGACAAGTGAAACTAAATAAAAGCTTGTAATAACTATACATTTAAAACACCCCCGACTCGAAAATCCGTTCAACGATTACAAAATGCCTTACATCATTTTAGAAAAGAGCTGATACTCTTACAGTGCTAGACCGATATTAACCAAACATAGCTAAGAACCACCGCAAGGAAACTGGCTTTCAAATGAAAAAAACCGCATCGAAAGCGGTCCATCCGTTTGAGAGCTATGATGCCACAGACAGACACACACACACACACAGGTATCGACGTCAAACTTATAACACCCCGTCGTTTTTGCGTCGGGGGTTAAAAAGGCTTTAAATTAGTTTGTAACTTTGCAATAACAAGTAATATAATATGTTGAAAGATATCCCAAAAGACCCAATGCTAACCAACGAGATGAATTTAGTTCCCGCGGGAGCCATTGATATTCGATGATAGCGCAAAATAAGCTTAAATACGTGCTGAAAATGGCGGTATTCCCAAATACAGAATAAATTTGAATTTGTCTTATCTACCCAATTCATAGTCTAAGATCCGGTATGAGAAATATATACATTCATCTGTTATTTGACGATGACAAAGACTAGAAGTTGTAGCAAAAAATTATGTCATTGTTAATATATAATCTGACTTAAAACCGGATCCTTGTTTGGAAAAAAAATCTTTTAAAACAATTAACTTCTTCGAACTAAGTTCCTACATGACACACATGAAAAATATCTAAGGTCGTTTGAGGATTTGAGACTGGAGATGCCACAGCATTCCACAAAATTTTTTGATCATTCTTTCACTGTACAAGCTGTACGTCTGTGGAATGCGTTAACAATAAACATTAGGCGAGCGCAATCAATAACCATATTTAATAAAATGGTTCATGAACACTATCTTTCATTTTAGGTTTCATTAATATAATATTACATATATAGTATACTGTACTAAGGTATATTGTACCTATATTGTAAGGTATATTGTTGTCGTATTGTATAATTATCGTATATAATTATGTATGTATTGGATTTATTACAGTTAGGTTTATGTATGTTTATTGATAAGTATCTATTGGTATTTATAGTAGGTAAATAGGTTAATTAATATAAAATATCTGTATATATTCCTTTTCATATTTATTAGAAATTACAAATAATTATAATTTTAAATATAACACCACCTGCCACTGTCTCTCCCAATCGTTTTGATCCATCCTAAGGTTGCCTGGAAGAGATTGCATCTAGCAATAAGGCCGCCCTTTGTACATTATCTGTATAGTATCTGTAATTATGTATCCACTGTAATGCTTATGTACAAATAAAGTGTTATCTATCTATCTATCTATCTAAGTATCCACGCTTCTGTGTCACTCTGAGTGACAGAGTGATGGAGAGTGAGTGGAAATTTTAGATGTTAACATAACAACAAGATACAACATCTAAAATCTAGGTAATCCATGTGGGAATGTGTGGTATGTTTGGTGTGTATGGTCTAATGGACGCGACAAACTTTTATTAAGACAATATCATTGTGTTTGGTAGGGAATAAAATATCCTTTCATTTAAAACAAAAACCCCGTTTAGTTTATTGTTTAGATCCTGACTGCTGATCGAGTGGTCGTGGTTTCGATTCCCACCCAAGACAAGTAATTGTGTGATGAGCATGATCGTTTGTCTATTTCATCTATAATATGTATGCATTTAGTAATATATATTAAGTATGTTTAGAAGCAATCTGGTTCCCATAGTAAAGGCTATGCCAAGTTTAGGATCAGACGGCCGTATTTGAGATGTGTCAAGTTATTCTCAGGAGAAAGTAGGCAATCTATATTTTTCCCATTCCTTGTGTCGTATTCTTCCAGCTAATGTCCGATTGACAAATCCGAAAGTTGAACGAAAAAAGTTAATTGAAATTTATATTATTTATCAGCATCAGTACGCGATTTAGCTAGAAAACTTATTTGCGATATATCAATGTATAAATTATCTAACTTATTATCTTTGTCATCGTCAAATTACAGATAAGGAGATATATTTTTAATACCGGATTTCGTACATTCACGTGATAATCTGCTGATAACGAATGTTTTTATTTTACATTTTATTTTTTGGTATTAGGGGCTTGGAATATGATACACTAAATAGTTAAATTTGACGTGAAGAAAGAAATTTCTGGTGCTGCACAGGTTTAAAGAGTAAAGTGACCACTTGCTTTCGAAATATATGGTTGAATACACTTGACGTTAGGTGAAATGGTGTGATGGCATTGGACTAACATTACATAGTTTATTACGGTGGCCCGGGTACTGCCTGAGAAAGAAATCTTTGTTTGTTATATAAGCAGTTCGTATACTTATAGACTTGTCATATTCTCGTTTTTAGAATTCTGCTCTTTAAAAGGAAAAATAGAACCCTTATAGAATCACTTCGGTGTCCGTCTGCCTGTCAGCCTATCTGTCTGTCAAGAGCCTTTTCCTCAGGAACGCGTGAAGGTATCAGGTTGAAATTAACATCAAATATTCATCTGCGGTCCCTTGCAGATGTGAAGCAATCAAGTTTCTAAGTCAACGCAATCGAAAGATATGACTATTTATTTTATATTTTAACATTTCGGTATTTTTTCAATCAAAACTTATAGCGAACGTCTCATTGACCTAGAATCGTGAAATTTGGTGAGAAGCACAAGACACAAGTAAAGGAAAAATCCCAAAGTCTTTAATTTTTTCTTATATCACATTCAAAAATGTTTTTTTGCGATTACAAATTTATATCCTGTTGGAAAATGTAAGGTTAAGTAGATATATTCGATGAATGGCAGAGTATTCTTAGAACGGCATAGTTAAGTGAGTCACTCGCATTAACAGGTTGGTGACATTAATTAATAAAGAGCTGACATAACTCAATGTTTAGATTAGCGCCCTCTAGTGGATCTATTAGCGTCTCTTTCACTCACTCACTCACTCACCCACTCACCCCACTCTCCCTCCCTCCCACTCTCCCACTCTCCCACCCTCCCCACTCTCCCGACTCTCCGTCCCTCTCTCTCTCACTCCCTCCCTCCCTCCCTCTCCATGTCTCTCTGACGCTGTACATGTAGATATAAGAAACTCACCTCCGTCTTAAGAAATTTCGATCTCGTCATAAAAATATATATTTTTCACTCGGACACATTTTCCATACATTTTTGATCAGGGTTCAAGTGACCATATTACACTCGGACACATTTTACATACATTTCGATCAGGGTCCACGTGACCATATTACACTCGGACACATTTTACATACATTTTCGATCAGGGTCCACGTGACCATATTACACTCGGAAACATTTTCCATACATTTTCGATCAGGGTCCACGTGACCCTGAATTCTGACGCGAGTTTAACATTTTTTACCCATCTCAAAAAGTGCACAACGCCGCTAAAGAAGTTTTCACTTCAAAAACAGTGGTTGTATTGTAAAATGAAAGTAAAATACATACTTTTAATTTGAGCCAAAGTTTGTACGACCTACATCACATGTGAAACGGATTTAAATACATTCTACCTTAAACCAAAGATCGTAGAGTATACCTTTTTTTCACTCACACGACCTCATTATTGCTTACTAAAACGAGCAAAGGCTTTTATTCATTAAGTATAAATACAGTTTTGTGTATTTTCCTCCCCTCAATGAAGAAAATTACACCGATTCAGATGCAAATGTCAGCATTGCCATAGGAATACTTTGAGGAAAACGGTATCGTTGGAGATTTGCGAGTTTCTGTCAGATTAGGTACAAGATGCAAACGTGTTGTGTAGAAATCAGTAGTCTTGAAGGAAAATTACACGTTTCCGTTATTCATAGATGTTACTTACACAAGTAACATCTATGAATAACAAAAAAGTTGTGTACACACAAAAAAAGATAAATTAGAAAACTAAAAGTTTGTATATGATTTTTTTTTATGGTATAGGGTGCAAACGAGCAGACGGGTCACCTGATGGTAAATGACTGCCCCCGCCCATGGGCACCTGTAACTCAAGAGTCACAAGTGCGTTGCCAGCCTTTAAGATGGGAGTAGGGGAAGGGGGAGATGGGGGAAGAGCGGGAAGAGGGGGAGGGCCCATGGGCGGCGTTAGTCATTTACCATCAGGTGACCCGCCCGCTCGTTTGCCCCTACATCATTAAAAAATGAAAGAAGGAGGATTTTTGTAGCTTTGACAACGTGTATTTATAATTTCAGGATGATTGGTTAAGTTAATCTAGTTTGCATCCCGCTAATATTATAAATGTGAAAGTTTGGATGGATGGATGATTGATGTTTGTTATTTTTTTACGCAAAAACCACTGAACCGATTGCGATAAAACTTGGTATGTAGATAGCTGGAGACCTGGATTAACGTATGGGCTACTTCTTATCGTGATATTCTCACGCGAGACTGACTTACGCGGGTGAAACCGCGGGGCGCTGCTAGTTTATAATATTAGTTAGAAGTCTGTCGTAATATGCCAGAGATTCCTCAAAACTTGTGTATCGTAACCCACGAAGTAGTTAACTACAAAATCCACGAAATCTCGTCACGATCTTGCAAATGTTCAACGTGAACTCACATAGAGGTGTTAACTTATTTTAGTACTTCTCTCAACACAATAATATCGCAAATATCCATACAAAAGTGTAAGACTTTTATCAAACAAAAGCTAATGGCTCCATTCTGTGAGGAGAGCATGAGAATGGTTTAATGAAGCTTTTTAATGTTTGTCTCAAAATGAAGGCAAGTCATCCCTATTACACGGAGTAGGTATAATATCATTGAAATATACACAGTCACGCCTGTAGCCTCGAAGGGGGAGCCAGAGGCGTATTTAACACCTACAGTTTACCAATTTTAATTTTATCCCACTCACTAAGTAGGGGCAAGACTATTGCTGTCAACTATGAACTTTGTTAATTAAAGAATAGAAGAGATTGGTGGTCAAATATCGACCATAATTAATTAAATTTTGAATCTGCTTAGTTTAGTATCATCACTACGTAGTATAAAATAAAGTCGCTTCCTGCTGTCCGTCTGTCCCTATGTATGCTTAGATTTTTAAAACTACGCAACGGAATTTGATGCGGTTTAATAGATAGAGTGATTCAAGAGGAAGGTTTATATGTGCAATACATGCATAATATAGTAGAGAAACACTGATAACTTTAGAGGTTTCTAATGTGATGTCATAAATAAACACATTTTTTTTGCGTTTACATTGCAAGCGCTGGCTGAATCCTACGAGATAGATTAAAATAATGTACCACAGAATTGTACACCTTTAAAATGTCTACAAAAAAGTCCGCGATAGTATATGTCTATCTCTTACCCACAATAACCATTTTTTACCCTTTGCTTTTTACGACAAATAATGGCTTATTTACGAAGCGATTTTAAGCAACACAGCATTAATCCTTATCCAATTAAGTACATACACAAGTACAAATACATTGTGCATTTAATATAGATCAAAATAGCCCTTTACAGCATGTAATTTCAATGAATATTTTCGAAGATATTACAGATTTAAAATGCAGGGACAGCGGTTGCGGCGGTACCGGCCAGAGGGCCGGACAATTTCCGGTAAAAATATCTTTTGCAATGACCATTAATAAATCGCAAGGTCAAACGTTCAATGTTGCAGGCTTAGATTTGAGCGTTGAGTGTTTTTCACATGGCCAATTATATGTCGCTCTTTCAACCTCTGAAGAAAACACTGTTTGTATTGTCTAATTACAAAAAAGCTGTGAACGTTGTATATAAAGACATTCTGTAGTATATTTAGTATCATCATTGCACCCGTGCGAAGCCGGGGCGGGTCGCTAGTTTACTATGACTACAAAAGTAAACTAAGCGTCATTATTCAAAACTAATGAAAACCCCGCGTAAGGAAGCACAGATTAAATAAGACTGAACTGTGAACTGAACTGAACCAATGCGTTTAGTTTCTGCATAATATACACGTATCACCAATTATGTTCATTTATTTAAGTGGTATATTATATCCAATATTGTTTGTTGTGTGCATATTTTATACTATTTATCAAATTATTCAATTCAATTAATCATTATTTAAACAGTTTTAATTTTATTCGCAAAAAGCGTGGTCGAGGTAATGTCTGTTGCGACGTTCATATAATGCAAAAACATCATGAAAGGGACATAGGTTACTTGTCTTCCAGAAAATTCTCTGTATTCGTGATGTATATGCAAAACTTACTCTAACGCAATTGAAGCCGCGGGCAAAGCTTGTGTCGAATAAACCATTTTACAATCGCTTATACAACACAAGTTGTTCAAATTCTCATTTAATTGTCCTTACTCGATAGACAGCTAAGACTTTACCGATATTGATTCAAAAGAATCAATACGCATTCTGATACTTCAAATTTAGCGCAACTCTAGCGATATAACTAACCCGGTTTCTTTTAACATTGTGATTGACTTGCCTTCTACTTATCTATCCTATTACGGATAGGGATCAATACTTAATCGTGATAGGTTTTAGTTGATAAATTTTAATGTTCGAACTAAATTTAGTTACTTTGAAATTTATCGTTTTAGTTCGATCAGTTGAGGTTTGGTTTAGTGGGTTATAGAGATGAGTAGTTAAATGAGATATATAGATAATACTGAGAGCTTGTACTGTTGGATACACAGGAGTATTACTTGATGTTCGAATCACATTTATTGACTTTCAGATATTTAGTTTCTTTTTTGTTTCATGTGCTTTATGGTTAAACAAGATTATCTAACTAATATAAAAATTGTAACTCGGGAAGTTCACCCGGATATTGCCATTCCTTTAAATCTACTGAAGCTCTCTTTTTGGATTCAGTCACCAGCAATTATCTCTAGTCCAACTGAACCAAATCACACACTCCTCCGTTCCACGCAATGTATTTAAAATGTTCTACATTTTTGTCCTTCACGTGTCATCGTTAACATGAAACATTTCAACCCAACTGTACCTTTTAGTAAAAAAAAATAGCAAAGTGTCGAATTTAAACTTCTAGTACAGACAAACAAATTAGTGGGCAGTGGAAACCACGAGCGTTTGAAATAAAACAGTGGTGAATTAATACTTATATTATTTAGAGAAAAAAAAAATTGGTGCCAAATCGAAACCATGAAGATTTGATACATAGATTATTATGGTAGTAAATAGCTTTGTTTGTCATCAAGTAAATCACATCAAATAACAGTGAACAGAAATGAACGTTATATGAAATGAACGATATATTAAATGTTATTAAAGCAAATAAAGGTTATATAAAATGTAACATTAGATCATATAAAATTAGGTTATTTGTTTTATAGCATAATATGAAAATTAAATCATGTAACGATGTGAAACGTTCACATGATATAATTTGTAAGAAATTGTCGACTGAATGGATAAAAGGGTCGTTTCGCACAAAGTGTGCGAGCAAATTTGTGCGAACCGACCACTAAGCCGATTTAACGTGTAGCTTACTCAGTATCTAATGGTAGTGTACGATAAAACCGTACAGGGAATAGCCCTATCCCACTGAAGGGAGTTGGATCATGTAAGTTAAGAAGTTGGTTAAAGGATAGATAGACAATTAAATTGATTAATTAATGGGACCAAGAAATTACGACACAAAGGAGCGAGGGAGCACACGCGATGTCCCTTAATCGTCTACTAATCGGAGTTTTGTAACAATTAGCGAACTAAAGTAAGGTAGATAGATAAATAGAATATACTTTTATTAATAAAATACAGTTGATAAAATAATTATCTTATAAATCAGACTACAATAGTGTAAGAAACAGTCTCACAACCACTTAGTCAAACTATTAAAATCACTAACTAGCAGTAACTGCCAAGTTGTTCGTACCTCTATTCGCACTCAAGTCAATAGCTCTCGTCTTATTCCTACCCTTTTATAATCCCACTATTCGTTAATATTTATCAATCAACCAATAGCATTGCGTTACCGGTATAACCAGTCAAAATAATGTCTATTTACTTATTTTTATTAAATAGTGAACTGTGTTGTCATCTATTATAGTTTGTCCCTATTTTTAATAAAATAAATAAGAGTTTTGAATGTGGCGACAACAATGCGGTCTTATCGCTAAAAGCATCTCTACCAGACAACCTTAGGATGGAAATAATATCAATTTTTTACATAGTATGAAACCTTTGTTCGCTTCCGCCGTTTGTGCACTTAGATCTTTAAAACTATGCAACGGATTTTAATTCGGTTTACACCAATAGATAGAGCGATTCAAGAGGAAGGTTTACACGTATAGTTTAATATTGTTTTGTGTTAATTTGTATAATCATATGACGATAATTGTTCACCATATTAGTGTCTACGTTACACCCATGCGAAGCTGGGGCGGGTCGCTACTTATTTAATAAAAACATAGTAGTTGATGGCGTACTACTTGAGATATAGACATATACATATATACATACATATACACATATACACTTACTTAGTGGAGATAATATAGTATTATATATAGCAATTTAGATCTTAGTTATGGTAAAAAATAACATAATAGTATTACAGTGACGAGTGTTCGGCAATAGTGTACGGTTTCATCGTACTGGTAGATTTTTACTGTTCTGTGTGTACAGTGTGTATTTGTCTGTGGCATAATAACTCCCGAACGGATGAACCGATTTGAGTGCGTTTTTTTTGGTTTGGAGGGTGACTTGATCGAGAGCGTTCTCAGATATAATTCAAGAAAATCTGTTCACCCGTTCGAAGATCATGCTCTCTCAGCTCTTTTATAATCGTTGAATTGATTTTCGAGTCGGAGTATTTTAAATTTTTAATTTACGATGAAATATGTTGGACACAGTTATACAAAAGATATATTTAGCGAATATAACTTCCGATATCACGAAGGTTTTAAATTATATTTAGTTTTTTAGGGTTCCGTAACCAAAGGTTAAAATGGGACCCGTCTGTCCGTCTGTCACCAGGCTGTCTCCCATGAACCGTGATAGTTAGATAGTTGAAATTTTCACAGATGATGCAGTTCTGTTGCCGCTATAACAGCAAATACTAAAAAACAGAATAAAATAAATATTTAAGGGGGCTCCCATACAACAAACGCGATTTTACTAAATAAATATCGTCTCCTATTTTTGCTCAATATTGATAACGGCAACAGGTAGACGTTTGAAATATATTTACAGAATATACATATACAAGTTTGATTTTTTTGCTGTTTTCATAGATAATGGTACGGAACCCTTCGTGCGCGAGTCCGACTCGCACTTGGCCAGTTTTTTAAATCCGCGTGTTTATTTCAGAGATTAGTGCATGACGTGAATATTTTTTTCATGGATATAATAAGCGCGTTTTTTTTTTTGGAGAAAAAATAATATAAATATAATATTAATCTAACTAGAATGAACAATCGCGCTATTATTATAAATGCGATAGTTTGGATAGATGGATGTTTGTTTCTCAATCACGCCAGAACGGCTGAACGGATCAAGATGAAATTTACCACAAAAATAGATTATGGTCTGGAATAGTAAATAGCTTACTTTTTGTCCAAAAAAGTGCGGTTTACTTGCAATAGATTTGAATTTCTGTGTGAACGAAGTCGTGGGCAACAGCCGGTAAGATTTACATAAAAGCCCGTAACCGCAACAAATTAATAAAAAATAATAAATGGTTACTGGAGAATGTATTTTATAATCTGCAACAGTACATTAGTAGTAAACATTCCTGATGTTATTTTTATTATTGTAATTTAAAATGTAAATTGTAGCGAATATTTTAATTATTACTTTTCATTTTTATTGCATTTCTGATAAGAATAAGCTGTAATGAATAAGATCAAAATATGGTACACAGCCAAGCAATAAAATTATCTTTGTTTCAATCTTTTAATCCAACACAAATATTATGGTTAAGTAGGTAATTTAGAATATGGATACGTATCAATAAAATTGTCGCTACGACCAAAGATATGATGTCATCAATATTTTCTGCATAAAAAACCTCTTCACCCGTATAATGTGTACTACAGGTAAATTGATCCACCCACGCCACCCTACGCTACTACACGACATACTCACGTAGTCAACAGGTGCAACGACCTATATGTTACAAATAACACTAAATATATAACATTCAAAAACACTATTACAATAACATTTAAAAAAATATGTATAAAAACTCAAATCAAATATAAAAAAACAATCTAAATTTAAATTGTAAAAAACACAAACCACGAATTGACACTTGTTCCTAATTCAAATTAAAATTTTTTAGATCACTATTATTTGTAATTTTAATATTTTGTCATTTGTATTTATTTATTTTCGCGGATCAAGAACGCAGGAAGCGTTCGGGACACGGCGCCGGCTTACACCAACTGCCCTGGCGGGAGTTTTGCGCATGCCTCCAACAAACTTGTACATTACCGACCATTTTAATATACCCCTCCCGTCCTTCCCGCTTAACTAATCCCGGTACTTTACAGGGCTTTTAGCTAAGTGTTGGAAGATCAACACCGACTGGTTTTCCCGGGTACCAAGCTATACGAAGTGGACATAAGGCTCTTCGAATCCACAGTTGGTTTGACTATTCTTCTTGGTCGTGTTGTACTTGTTCTTTTATTTTTCGCTTATATTGTGTCGGAGAAAATATTATATTTGCGATAGCGTCGTTTGTAAAGAATACTAGGGTGCGACATTCTGTAGACGCCAATGTAATAAAGAGTTATTTTGTTCTCTTTTTTTTTTAAATTATGTAATGGAATAGGAGAAATAGACGCAGGCAGCTCATTCCACAATTTGGCGACTCGAACCAAAAAGGAGCTGTGAAAGCGTTTAGTTCGACTTTTTGGCGTGTCCATAACGAAATGATGGAACCTCTGTCTGCGCCTAGTAGTCCGTTATGGGAATGGTGAGGGTTAAATTAATTCGAAGGGATATTAATATTTTTATTTGTATGATGTTATCTTAAGTTTGTTGTTAATGTTCGAATAGGCTTAGCATTTAATGTTTATTGTGTTTGAAAGACGTTTCTCAACATACATAATTATATTCAACTAGCTGACCCGACAGATATTGTCCTGGCTTAACTATGAAGTATCTTTTTGTACAATCGTATATTTTTTTGTAAATTTGCACTTTTACAGGAAATACAACTATATGCAGTTGAACTTAAAATGCAAAACTGTATCTGTACACAAAATTTCATCATAATCGTTGGAGCCGTTTCCTAGACTAAGATTATATATAATATATATATATATATACATATATGCAAGAATTGCTCGTTTAAAGGTATTAGATAGATATTGAACAACCGCGCCAATTGTCAAACGACTGACAATTATGTCAAAAGCGCTAAGCTTACATTAGAATAGTTAATTTGGTCGTTAAGTTTTATAAGAACCTTATCTTGACGATAAAAAACACTAAAGAAAAAAAGAATTAGCGAAATCGGTCCAGCCGTTCACGCGTGATGCCGTGACCACGGGAAATAGGGATTCATTTTTAAATATATAAATATACCATATATATTTGAAAGTAAGTATTTTTCGTGATGACTAAGGCACGGCGGTCGAGCCGTCAGTCGTGAGTTCGATTCCTGTGTGTTATATGCTCACAAAAACGGTATAGTATTTGTAGAACTAATGACAGCGATGTGTAATATGCTGTAAATTTCTTTGTATAAAGATTTCGTGTGACATTGTTTATCCGCGATAAACTCCTAAACTAATGAACAGATTTTGATACAATTTTGCACACTGTGTGCAGTTTGGTCCAAGTTGACCGATGGGATAGTTTTTATCTCAATTTATAGTCACAATATTTTTTTTATTGTAAATTACTTAGCCGGGTAGCTAGTAAATATTATTGTAAACAATACTGTTATTTATTTTTACGACAGGCAAGTTCTATCATCATAAATTATGTTTAAAGGCGTGTCTACACTACGCTGAAATGTTGTCCTCGCAGCGATAACGCATTCACGACGCGCAGTAACCCTAACCCTTCGGCCACGACATCACCGCTCACACGACCTGCGACTTGCGTCTGCGGCAGCGTCGAAAACAAATGTATGGCTTGCGGCGAGGCGAGATCGCAAGTCGCTTCGCTCGATGTCGTGGCCGAGGCGTAAAGCGATAGCGTTTAGGAACCTACTTGTATAAACACACCTTTAAACATAAACTTTGATGACATACCTGAATGACGAAGATCTCAAGATACTCGCCCTTTCATTTCAATGGACTCAGATTGTGTTGAGATAAAGCATCAAGTGTGTCTGTATACGTACGTACGTACGATTTGTTATACGATCATTGTGAATATGAATTGCTTATAATAAGTACACGTACTAAGTATAATTAATATCTAAAATATACAAGACGGTAATTTTATTATTTTAATTTTTTTTATTTTTATGGTATAGGGGGCAAACGAGCAGACGGGTCACCTGATCGTAAATGACTACCGCCGCCCATGGGCACCTACAACTCAAGAGCCACAAGTGCGTTGCCGCCCTTTAAGGTGGGAGTAGGGGAAGAGGGGAGAGTGGAGGTTAGAGGGGAGGAGAGGGGGAGAGGGGAAGAATGGGAATAGGGGAGAGGGGGGAGAGAGAAGTGTTAGGTTACATATTATAGATAAATTACACCCATATACAGAACAAATGATCGTGCTCATCACAGAATTATTTTTCCTGGGTGGGAATGGAACCTACGACCTCTGGCTCAGCAGTCAGGGTCACTAACCAGCAGACCAACAGGCCAGTCAGCCAGTTTTATTTTATGTCCAGCAGAGGACTATGATAGGATGATTGATTGATTGAAGCCGTGAGTGAGGAACTGGCCAAAATTTTAGAATTTTTTATACAATAGATGTTTCGTATTTATATAATACCAGCTTTTGCCCACTTTGCCCGCGTGGGCAGATGCTCTTTAATACGGTAAAAATAATATATGTTAATCCAGGTCATAAACTATCTGTATTATTTATATATTTACATACCTCTGAATTGCGTGACGGTTTGACCAGATTGCACTGGCCGTGGTCACAGAATGATCGCGTTAATTCCCGTAAATACAAAAATAATATTATATCATGGAACGCAAAAAATCAATCAATCAATCAATCAATCAATCAAATCAATTCAGCGTACAGCTTCAAACCTTCAAGAAAAGAGCGCTCTCCTATCTCAAAGGCCGGCAACGCACTTGTGACTCTTGAGTTGCAGGTGTCCATGGGCGACGGTAGTCACCATCAGGTGACCCGTCTGCTCGTTTGCCCCCTATAATATAAAAAAGCCGTTTTTGCATGTAAGAGTAATAAATATCCATCCATTTATCTATCCATCTTCACAAACTTTGGCATTAGTGAGATTTTTGTGACAAATATTTGACACTTAGTAACTTGCCTTAGTTTATGAAATTTGTAAAAGGGTCAATATTTTTTAACGTTTGGTGCTAATGTATTAATATCTTTTTAATTGTATTATTATATTCCTAGGCTAAGAGGGGCTCGTGGCTAAGTGGTAACCGAGTAGGGTAGCACATTACAAGGTCAGTCTTTGGATAGGTGCCCATTCTTAACACATTGAGACCCCTACGAGCCACGGAGAGCACGTTAAGCCGTCGGTCCCGGTTGCCATACAAACGTCTGTGGCATTCGTTACGGGTAGTTGGAGCCCTAAAAGGTCCGACATCCTGGTCTAACTACAGAACTTCGATATCGCCTTGTACTTGCGTTGTGGAGGTCTGATGTCAGCCGCTACACGTAAAATATCGATGTCAGCCGTATTGTAATTAGACTGAAAGCCGAACCTGACTTAGTTGGGAAAAGGCTCGGAGGATGATTATATTCTTTATTAATTCATTATAAAATACATATGCTCACGTGTTATTCCCGTCCGAGGCAGGCAAAGACAATAGAAAACCATTTGCCACCTGACATACAACTCGGGCCTCTTCTACATTTATCAAACCTTTCATACATGCTAGCCAGTTACTTGGGTGCTTTTGACTAGGCCCTTCTTTAGTCTACTGCCTATCTGGTCAGTATCCTTCTTTAAGGGCCTACCTGCACCGACTCGCCCACTCACAGGAGCCTTATAAATTCTTTTAGCCATTATGCTCTTCACTCGTCCTTGCGACATGCCCTAACCATAATAATAATAATAACCATAGTTCTACAATATGTGTAAATGTTGCCCTAATCGATATTTTTTCCACACAAACTTCAGTGAGTAATTACTTAACTGTTTGAGATCGTACGTCTGAAGTTAAAGTTGATATCATTTGTCTAGTTCTTATTAATATATGAAAGTGAATTAAAAAGCTACAAACCTACAAAGATAAGTTTTCAGGTGCTCCCTCACCGGGAGCATTCGCCTGTAATGTAAAATTTATGATTTGATTTTGAGCATTACGTTACAAAACTGCCTCCCTGACTGACGAGCATTCGCCTGTAATGTAACATTTATGATTCGATTTGAAGCATTACGTTACAATACTGCCTTTCTGACTGACGAGCATTCGGCTGTAGTGTAACATTTATAATTCAATTTTGAGCATTACGTTACAATACTGCCTCCCTGACTGACGAGCATTCAGCTGTAATGTAATATTTATGATTCGAGTTGATCAGGTGATTGCACAATGTCAGACGAAGCGGTCATTGTGCTGAGCGCGGCAATATTAATTCGAAATTGTTATTTGCGTAAAAAAAAAACAGAAGAAACGATAGTGGTGTCATGAATTATTTAAAAACCGACGAAACACAGGTGGTTTTACAAGTTGTATCAAAATATTACAGATTATATCATTACAGGTTGCGCACTGTAATGCTTGGTACTCCTCCCGCACTGATGTAATGCTAATCTGTAACGTTACATTACAGGCGAATGCTCCCGGTGAGGGAGCACCTTTCATCACAAAAACACAATTTCTTCTGTAAATAGTTAATTGAAAGACGAGTGAAATTTTGAAAACAAATTCCTAACTGAGTAAATTGAATTATTCAACAATTTTATTTACTCATAAATAGCTATCGCAAAACCTTCCAAACAGAGACTGATTTATATAATTTTTCTACCATAATATAAGTATTTTACCACAACTAATTACGATAGTAAATGCATTAGCCACTCCCAGTAATGAGTTAGATTCGTAGATTAAGCACCCTTAAGTGGAGTGGTTCAATTCAAGCATTTCCCATTAAGAAAATTGATACTGCTAAAAATGTATGATTGTCAATTTGTTTTTGTTTATTTCATAGGGGGCAAACGTGCAGATGAGTCACCTGATGGTAAGTGACTACCGTTGCCCATGGGCACCTGCAGCTCAAGAGTCACAAGTGCGTTGCCGGCTTTTAAGGTGGGAGTAGGGGAAGAAGGGGAGTGGGGGAGAAGGGACATACCCTGTATACAACTTTCATACATCAAGTTATGGAGACCGTGCATTACTTAGCCTGGTCTTAAACCTCTGTTGGTTTCACATCACGCCCACTTCACAGTCTCATATTTTATCTTCGGACATTTATGTTCTTGTTATTCTAAAATTACAACACTAGTGTAATCATTTTACTAAATAAGGCACTTAATATTTTTTATTTGTTTAAAAGACGCCATCTTGGCTATCACCTAACGCAAAAGAGAATTATTAACGCCATTACAAAAATAGGGCTTTATTTCGCGGTAACATCACCGTTTAATGTCGATTACGTGATAATTGACGCCATTAATCCCGAGTGTATTATCGGAATTACTGATAGGAAAGTTAGGTAAGCATGTTACTTAAAGTACTCTTGTAATTAGATGCTGAACATAGAAAGGAAGCTAACGATAGAAATATCACTCAGAAGTATTAGGTAAACATATTATTAGATACTGGCTTCGCCCCGCAGTTTTACCCACGCAAGTCCCGGTGCCGTGGGAATATCGGGATAAAAAGTAAGCCTATGTGTTAATCCAGGCCACCAGCTATCTATATACCAAGTTTCATGCCAATCGGTTCAGTAGTTTTTTCGTGAAAGAGCAACAAACATCTATACATCCTCATAAACTTTCACGTTTATAATATTAGTAGGATTAGGTAATACTTAATATAGGTTTTTAACAGACTTCAAAAAAGGAGGACGTTCTCAATTCGAATGTATGTTTTTTTTTATGTTTATTACCTCAGAACTTTCGACTGGGTGAACCGATTTTGATGATTCTTTTTTTTCTTTTTATTTGAAAGCTGGTGCTTCCCGTGTGGTCCCATTTCAATTTGGTCCAGATCTGACAATGGCATCCATGAGAAAACCATATATAAGTCTTTTATGGAATAGTTTTTTTTGTTGAAGTCGGTTTTTTTTTTAAAGAATTATTACTACATGTAAGACCAGGTATACCGGGCAATGCGTACCTACGGCGTATTAAATGGAGTGTAATAATTATTCGAGTTTTCTATTTACATCATCAAAAATTCTCACAAATTTATAAATGGATAAATATTTACCTCATCAATTCTATTTTGTTTGCTTTTCAAATTTTTTGAAATTGTAATATTTTTTAACCAAAAGTGTTCAGTAGTCATATTCGATGATATATTCTACTTAATATAAATGCAAATGCGAGTTTGTTTGTTTGTTTGTTACCCTTTTTCTCCTTACTACTCAACTGATTCATTCATGATCACGAAAGAAGATTTTCAGTTTTTATTTGGATGTTGGTTTTTTTTCGAGTAAAATCCAGCTTGGATCCAACTACATTAATAAAAAGCAGCTAAAATATAAAGTCGGGAATTAGTTAAATAATAAATTTGGCTGCAGCAGTTAAGCGAACAACTAAAAGTTATTTAATATAAGTAGATATTTTTCTATTGATAAAACATTTATCTGTATAAAATTAAATATACACTTCTAACGTGGGAGAGCCATGCTTTAGCACGTTTGGGCCGGCTCGACTCTGCTCGATACCACGACCTCACAGAAAACCAGCAGTGAAGCAATGCTTGCTTTGCCTTTCAGCGCGTGAGTGAGGTTAGCGGAGGCCCTAACCCTTTCCTGGCTACCAGGGGAGTCTCTCTGGTGGTCAGGCGCATCGAGGCGCTGGGTTTGCGGGTGGCCCTTGATAAGACGGAGGCCCTTTTATTTCATGGGCCCCGTCGTGGTCCAACCCCTGGTGCCTCTATAGAGGTCAACTCGGTCCTCGTACCGGTTCAGGCCCACATAAGGTATCTGGGCCTGATCCTCGACGGTAGGTGGCTCTTCGACGAGCACTTCCGACAGCTTGCTCCGAAGCTGGTCGGCGCTGCGTCCGCCCTTGGGCGACTCTTACCCAATTTGGGTGGACCCAGCGTCGCTACAAGACGGCTGTACACGGGGGTTGTCCGGTCAATGGCACTGTACGGTGCACCGGTGTGGGCGGGAGCTCTGACCGCCCAGAATAGGGCGCGCCTCTGGCGCCCTCAGAGGGTTATGGCGGTTAGAGCCATACGCGGATACCGCACCGTGTCGACGGAAGCGGCGTGCGCATTGGCCAGGACACCCCCGTGGGATTTGGAGGCGGAAGTGCTCGCCGAAGTATATCGGCGAACGGCTGAGTTCCGGGCGGGAAGCGGCAGTCGGCCCCCGCCCGAAGAGGTACGCGAATGGCGTGAGGCCGCTCGCCGAGCCACCATGGCTCGTTGGTCGTCCCGGCTGGAGGCTCCACGTGCTGGCTTTGCCGCCGTGGAGGCGCTCCAGCCGGTCATCGTCGAGTGGGCAGGGCGGCAGCACGGGACCCTTTCCTTCCGACTGACGCAGGTCCTTTCCGGGCACGGCTGCTTCGGGAAGTACCTGCACTCGGTCGCTAGGAGGGAACTGAGTCCCGCCTGTCACCACTGCGACTGCAGTGAGGACTCGGCTCAGCACACGCTGGCAGTTTGCTCCGAGGCGGAGGCGCGCATACCAGCGCCTCATGCCGCCCTGAGTGTGGCCGCGGGTGGACGGGACGGGTTTTCCCCTCCACCCGCTGTAGTGGCCCCCCGCGAGGAGGCGGCGTCCGCGTGTGCCTGGACGTCGCCTAATTGAGACGATTTTACCCGGAGGTGGTGCCCGCGCTTTTGCGGGCAGGCGCTAGGGGGGGTCCGGATGTCTTAATAAAGCTGTTCCCGGATCCCTCCTACTTAAGGCGCAGTACGGCACACCGTGTGGTTTTAGTCGGTTCGATTCCGACTCACCGCCCCGCCGAAAACCCCGGTGGGGTGACGGCCCGAGGGGGTTTCCACACGCCCAAAAAAAAAAAAAAAAAGGCCCTAACCCTTTCCTCTCCCCTATTCCCGTCCTTCTCCTCTCACCCCTCTTACCCCTTCTCCCCCTCTTCCCCTACTCCCACTTTAAAGTGCAGCAACTCACTTGTGACTTTTGAGTTACAGGTGCCCGTGGGCGGCGGTAGTCATTTACCATCAGGTGACCCTTATGCTCCTTTGCCTTAATATAAAAATGCCTTGCATAAAAAAAAACTTTGGTAGGAACCAGGAAAAAACCAGGGGATATACAGTACTCTCCAAACTCATTGGCCGGCCTGAAGTTGGCGCAACCGCGCTATATTGCGTATGGTACAATCGAGTGGAAAATTACTAATCCAAATATAACTTCGATGTTAATATAGTATTAGATCAAAGTTCCTAAATAGATTTTAAATTTATTTCTAACCCAACTGATACCTTAATTTTGCAATCTGCGCACCGGCTCACGGCTAACTTCAGCCCGGCCAATAAGTTTGGGGATTGCTGTACTATAATTTAATTGCCCCTAATTAATTCCCATGCGAATTACTATGATGCGTCTCCAAGTATCATAGTTTCAAAACATTGAATATGTGAACAATATCCGTATGTAGTTCAATAATGTACTTTCTTCAAACCTTAAAAGCTATAATAGGTGACTCCGTTTGTCTGAAAATATCACTAACAATCTTATCAATAATGACAAACAGTTCATAAGTGCAGACCGTCGTCAGTGACAACTGTCAAACTTGTCAATTTCTTTTTTGTTGGGCACGAATAGTAAAAGGCAGGTTCATTTTCAGCATGAAAATCACACTAAAATAAAAATAAACATTTTGTTCAAAATTGCTGATATTTTAAATTCTGTTTTTTTTTATTAATTATTAAAATATCTATCTATCCAAAAATGTTTGAATCCACACACTATTGGAATTTCCAAGAATAAAAACAGCTTTTAGTTAACTGCATTGCATTCTCGTTGCCAGGGGCACTCGTACAGAAAAGGACAAAGACCTGTCATCCAGAAAAAGTACTGTACCCGAGGGATAAAAAATATTTTTACGCGAGCAAAGCCGTCCCGTTAGGACTGCTGCGACCTCAAATCCTCCGACTGTTCTCTTTCCGCACAGACCCTAATACTGTATATTTCCACAAGAAAATTGCAAAGTTTAAACATGAAAAGGACGCAATAAATAAAATAGTAGATATATACTACACTCATATTCATGGCTTAAGGCTTACCTACCTATTTTATAGATCATCTACTCTCTCAAAACCAGATGTATTTTATGTAAACTAATATAAGTATTTATTATACTAGATACATAAAATAATACCAAGTATATCTCATTTTCCCCGCTAGCAACACTACAGTCAAATGACGGTCGTACACTTCTTGATATTATACACTCTATGGAGTGTCAAACAATTCACTTATTAACGCTCACTTCAGATGTCAAGATGATATCAAGGGCTTCGATAAAGCTATTTTTAATAGCATTGAAGATTTTCTGCGAAACTTATATTATTTTTTATTTGACGAGCTTGTAGTCTACTCCAGTAATTGTAAACTCCAGTCGTACGTCAGAGCTGACACACACTTTTTTTTTAAGTGTAAACTTCTTTAGCCACGTTTGTGCACTTTTACTGATTGCTGAACTCGTGACCGTCACGCTAATAATACATATATACATCCACTAGAGAGCGCTAAGCATCTTTCAACAGTAACCTTTCTAAAAGAATATACTGCCTACGTTTCAGTGGTCAGCTCTTGCAATAACCACCCTTATTCACGAAGTTCCAAGGCCGTTATAATTTATTGCCGCTGAAACGTAACGCGAACACAGGATCAATTTTTCACGGGATTACGTAAACGCAATAAATCCACAAGTTGTACTGGTTTTATACAGTACAGAATACAATGCGCGTGGCCCAACACCCACTTCGCCGGTTATTTTTACTATTGCTTTTTAAAAGAGTATAAATGTTTTAATATAAATGTAAAAATACCTAAAGTAATACTCAGTTTATTGTTGATTTAGGACCGAAAAAAAAATTGTACATTAATCACAGCCTCCTTCGTGTTTTAATCAAAGTCTCTGAAGAAATAAAATTAAAAGGAAAAACCAACCCTTTCAAAACTTATTAAAGCTTGAAGGAACCTTTGCATGACGTAATAAAGAAAAAAATAAAATTAAACACTGGACAAGTGCGAGTCTGACTCGCGCACCGAGGATTCCGTAAGCAAATAAACTTATGTAAAGATAGTACGTCCATCTCGGGAATCAACTTTCGAAGATTTTTGCCCGTCGTTTCCGAAAGACAGATAACTTTGCAGTTCTAAAAATACTTTCCTATAGATACATCGATTTATGACCAAGTCAACTTTCCAACCTCAAAATCAAACCTCAATCCTTAAAAACAGTAGTTAGTAATTACCGATGTAACAAAGGAATCACTGTCCAGCTAGGTAGGTATTCAGACCACTACAGAAAGCTAGACAGTTTCTAGGACGACTGTTCTACTCGACCGCTGCAACAACACTCGGTATAATCTATGACACTCCATCTCAACGGTGTCGCACGCAAACTTGTAGATTCTGCAGGGCGCCAGCAGACAGCGCTTGAGATTCGTTGTCAAATCAGCTGCCTTACTATTGCCCTCTACGACACTTTGGAAATTAGATGCGTTATTATTTTCTTAATGTTAAAATAAACATTAAAAGTGATTTAACGATAGCCCACTCCACCATTCCCCGACTTTGCAAAACTGCTCATCAGTTACAGCGACCTGGTACACACTGACTCACTTAACAAGTGCCGGAATACCATACAAAATGTTTTTAATAGGTACTTTATTTACTTTCTATCTGTTTTACCATAACCTACTTGTATTGTATGCCTATATTTAGCATACGCATACAATATTTATTGTTTATAGTGCAAGAGGTGCTTCAATCAATCAATCAGCCTATCATAGTCCACTGCTGGACATAGGCCTCTCCCAATGTGCGCCATAGCACCCGGTCCTCCGCCTTCCGCTTCCAGTTCATCCCTGCTACCTTCTTCAGGTCGTCGGTCCATCTGGCTGGGGGGCGGCCTACCTTCCGTTTACCGATTCGCGGTCTCTACTCTAGGACACGTCTGCTCCAGCGGCCATCGGTCCTTCGGCATACGTGGCCAACCCATTGCCACTTCAGCATGCTTATCCTGCGAGCTATGTCGGTAACTTTGGTGAGAGGTGCTTATCTATAAGTAATTGTAACACTATACCACTTGCAAATTGCAAAATCTATTCTGACTGTTATACAGTGTATGCAATGTTCGTGAGCCAATAAATATAAAAAAAATATGCCAACTATGACGTCACTAGTTGTTATTTCATACAAGTTCAGGCCACCCTTTGTAAATTATCTGTCTGACACACCTACGCGTGGGTACGGTACAGTTTGAGGTTTAATAAAGAAGAATTGATCACACGGATGTGTCAGACAGATAATGTACAAAGGGTGACTTTATTGCTAAATGCAATCTCTTCCAGGCAACCTTAGGTAATTGTAATATGCAATATACTGTAGTTGATAGGTATTACTAAAGATAAATCTTTAATTAATTGAAAATTGTACCTACTTAAGTGTAATTGATGTTTAAGTCGTCTCTTAATTCCAACAATTTTTCATAATAGGCCACTTCTATATCTCGGTCCAATTTTTTTTTATGGGATTGTGGGCAACATGCAGACGGGTCACCTGATGATAAGTGACGACCTCCGTCCAGGGGCACCTGTAACTTAAGATTCACATGTGCGTTGCCGGCCTTTGAGGTGGTAGTAGAGGAAGGCGGGAAGAATGAACCTATGGTAACCTCATTCACTCGGCGAAACAAAATGCTATAATTGCTTCACTGCCGGTTTTCTGTGAGGTCGCGGTATCAATCCGGTCGAGCCGGCCCGTACGTGCCGAAGCATGGCTCTTCCAATTAAATTTCAACTAGGAACCTACAAAGACCACGAGACGTTCTAGAACCTCAGTAATCACTATACAATAACACAATTCTTGAGAGTGATAACAAGTGTTAATTTGTTAATATTTATAATGTACTATAGCACTTTGTTTCCCGTTTCTTGATCACGTAAAAAAACGAAATGAAACGTAAACTTATTACTGGGATTAAGTTCCTATTTATACCTCAAACTTCTAGTAATATACAATTATTACGCTGTTTTAGAAATTATTTTCTTCACTCAGAATGTATTTTGATAATTTTCTAAAATTGCTGTAATCTTACTTACATAATACATTCAAAATTTACGAACATAACTGTTCGCACTTCATCCATTGTCGGGACTTTCAAATTTCGTGACTAGAAAATTGACACAAATATATTTCATCGGTAACTCTATAACTAGTTACATTGAAAAGTTCTTAGTTCTTAGTAGCTAAAGTAGAACGATAAAAGTCGTCCACATCTTCGAGAACTTTCCAGAAGCGGTGAAGATGAGCCAGTCATAAGTTTGAAGCCAAGATTGCTTTTATAATAGATTTATGAAACATTTAACTTTCTCGCAGTTTAGCAGCTGTGGCATCGGGGGCGGAAAAGACTTATTTACTTCATAGTTGTAATAATTTAACGACTGAAGAGGACAGGTATGAAGTTTGTGAACTGATGGAAGATACCAGACATCACAGACAAGACCGAAGTAATTTTTTTTTCATTGTTTAGGGGGTAAACGGGCTGACCTGATAGTAAAATGATACTGCGAGTCACAAGTGGGTTGCCGGCCTTTAAGGTAGGTAGGGAGTAGGGGAAGGGTGGAAGAGGGAGACAGGGGAGGAGGGAAGGGGTAGGAGGGAAGGGAAGGGGCTCTGGTGACTTCACTCACTAGACGAAAAGCAATTTAGCATTGCTTCACTGCCGGTTTTCTGTGAGGCCGTGGTATCACTCCGGTCGCGCCGGTCCATACGTGCCGAAGCATGGCTCTCCCACGGTGTGTTACCTCACTACTAATCTCTTAGCGGGTTTAGACTCCACTCAGACACAGACTCAGACAGGCAAAGAAAAACAAGAGAAGAGAAAAGATTGCAAGTTTGTCACTAGACAGCCCGGTGTGGTTTCAATACTAGTTTGTTCACAGCCATCCAGAATTTCGTTTGCATCCTCCCATAATTACATCACTGCCCGAAATAAACCCTCTCTTGAAGCCAAGTGAGCATCGTATGTAGCATACAAGTACTAGTAGTTAAAGCATTGGCACTTCAAACTCGGATCGGAGAGGCAACCGGATAGTGAGTGGCAATCTGAGTCTTGAAGTAATACTACCCCTTCGTACCGCCCGAATGGCCCCAAATGAACGGGGGTGAAGATTTTTGACGAGGCAACCGAATGAAAATGTGGTTGATTTGAAGTTTATACATTATTTAAATAACCATTCTTTTTTGCCATCCAAAACACGCGGGAGAATTTAAGAAAAAACAATGACAGCCGATCCTGCTAGGCAGTTTCTGAGAAATAACCTTTCATAGTCCCCAAAAAACCCTTTTAAACAAAAATCTCATGCTCCTACATACTACTATGAACATGTTAACTGTCGAATGTACATCAACAAACCTCGGGTACTTTGAGATAACTTTGCACTTCGATACATGAGACGACCACCATCTTAGTCTACCCGTGACCATGGCTGCTGAAAAGCAACTGAAACGTCGCACACTGGGGCAGCGTCATATAGGGACATGATATTAATTATGTTTTCGTAATTTAATGGTTTCATGCATATAGTAGTAAATAACATATTTGTAACATAATTTAAATAAAAAAGTAATACAATTCGGAAAAATACGTATATTAATTAAAACATAATTGATTTCAGAGTGCTGGCTCTTCAAACATATCTATAGCATCCTGATGAAAAGTATTTTCAATTTGTACGGGTTTCTGCCTTAAATTTGAAATCATGGGATCTGATGAAATTAACATACGATTAAAAATATCTACTAAATTATCCTTTCTAGAAGTTTTACGACTGTAACATTCTCTGAAAATCTTAAAATCTTTATTGCGGGATTCTAATGTTTCTTCGCTTAATTGCCCTATTGGTAAAACACATCCAGATACAATTTCCTGAAAAAAAAAAAAAAAAAATAAAAGATACAATTTCGTGACCGTGTATCAAAATTTTATGTACGGTGGTGCTCATGCAGTACCAAGGATATAGGCTGAGAAACAGGCGAGCAGTACCTAAGCAGTATTTTTTAAATTTTGATGGATTTATATTAAGACCACTAGATGTACATTGTAATATGATATAAAATCGATGTATTAAGTTCCGATCTATACCAGTAATAG
Source organism: Euplagia quadripunctaria (assembly GCA_963859945.1). Classification (NCBI taxonomy): domain Eukaryota; kingdom Metazoa; phylum Arthropoda; class Insecta; order Lepidoptera; family Erebidae; genus Euplagia; species Euplagia quadripunctaria. The sequence goes on along the minus strand of OY982588.1, from coordinate 6,751,786 downwards.
TGACTGATAAGTCACATTTTTCAAAAAACCTTCTGGCTACATTTCCCGTATTAGTATTACCATATCCAGGTTTTGGTTTATCAATAAGCAAACCAGTTTGTTCTTTAAATTCCCTCTGAATCCTTAATTTATTATCTTGCACAGTTTTTTCAACGTTTTTATTGATTTGCCACATTTTTATTGGTAATTTATATCCTAGATGTAAAAGATATTCAAAGATCCTTATCCACGCATGGAAAGTGGACATTCTAAAAGATAAATAACCTGCATTTATAGGAAGCTGAATTATTTTATCTGTATCGTTAAATTGTTTTCATGTCGCTTTACATAGATAACATCTAAGGGCAGAGGTCGTATCACTCAAACTATTACACAATTTGCCTTAATTTATGTTTCATAATAATCTGTTTATTATCTAATTTTACCACTGTTTCAGCAAGTTCAGCAATTTGGTTATCAATATTCATTTTTTCTGTACGGACCAATTCGGACACGAGTTCTTCCAAAAGACCTTAATATTATACATGAGTTGTAAAGGTACGAAACATGTGATGAAAACAAATTTATCATCTGCATCAAGGTCATATTCTTTAATGTATTTCTGGTGATATTGACTCTGTCCCGAACTCCCATCAAATCCCCATTTAGAAGTTAAAACAAGGTGTTCATTTTCACTAAAACTAACACTGGCCAATACTTCCTGTTGAAGAGCTACCATTTTTTCAGCTGTGTGATTAAGTAAATTTTGAACAGGTACTTCTGCTTGTATCTCATTTACTGAAACACCAGAGGGTAAGAGGGTAAATAATCTTTAAAATAGCTTTTTATTATTTCGTACTAACTACGAGAAAGTTTGGCGTAATGCGGATACAATTTAAAAAATATTGATTGGCTTAACCATACTTGTTCTTTATTCATAAAATCAGCCCTTTTTCTGCCACATTTGTCCCATTTACTTTTAAAAATAAATTCAAATTTTTTCAGCTGTTGATGTAGGTCACTTAGATGTGTTTCCGTACAACCTGTTTTATTTTCTAAAAATAATTCAACGTCTTCAAATTTTTTATCTACGTTTTTGTATTTACTGTCCAAAATTATATCTACCAATACCTTTTTTTGACAACTAAAAGTATTTGTGGTCTCTTGAAAGAGAATACTAAATAAAGTAAAATAAAGGTAAATTTTAGTAATAATAATAACAATATTTCGGAAAATTTTATTCTTTAATCAAAATTAAAAATTAAAAAAAAAAACTTCTGCAATGAGTTCCCTACTTTTTATTTTACTTTTATATCAAACAGTAATTACCCTATTATATACTAGTGAAATATATGAGGAACTCATTGCAGAAATATAAAAAATAAATAAAAAAATTTAATGTTTTTTTTTCATACAGCCTATGTAGGGTTTAAATATTAACGTTTTAACAGTGCAATATATTCTACATACCATTATCACTATGCTCCATGTTAGACATAATTAATTCGTTTCGCGATCCACTATAAAGAAATTATTGTAAGTATTTGCAATATTCTTAATTCCTTATACGTCTTACTTTGAGTGCAATTTGTTGGTACTAAATAAACTGATATTTTGTTATAAAGGGTAGTAATGAATGCACTCGATAGTCAAGTTTATCATAACATCATTAGTTTTACCAAATACCCACTTTTCAAAATTGAATTTATATCATGTCCCTATATGATGCTGCCCCAGTGTGCGTCGGGATCAGTGTAAATAGTAAAATAACACCAAATAAATCGCGATAGAATCCGTTAAAAATAGTTTTATTTCAATGTCGAATGTGGTTTTGGAGTACGACTTTGTACTTTACTGCATAGTTAAGGAAGTCGTTTTTTATGTTAACTTTAAAGAGTGAGCTTATAAAAGATTAAAGTAATATAATACTTATTCTGTAGTCTAAAAAAAGCGAAATTTGAAGTCGAGTCTCCTCTATATAGGATTTATTGTAGGTTTGTACTTGTTTAAAATTTTAATGTAACCTATTTTATCCATTTATAATTTAACCAACACGCACATTCGGGTATTTATCTTTTCTTAATATACAAATACAATATACCTACCTTAATACGGGAATTTGGTGCAAGAAACGGATTAACTAAAGTGAAAAAAAAATGTTAATATCCATTTTTTCGTTCACGTTCACCTACTGTTACTTACAACGCATTCCACAAGCGTACAGCTTCAACGGTAACAACAAAATTTTATGGAATGCAATAGCATTTTGTGCCTGAAATCTTTACATGACCTTAGACATTTTCTATATGCGATATGAATAAACGAATGTTTGTTTAAGATAAGTAGAGGCTTAGACTTTAATAGTAACATGAGAATATTAGTATTTCAGCAAAATTAAATTGGAAGCCACTTGACATTTTGACGGAATTCGGAAACGTGATCATTTTTCTGTAGACTATATAACGTGTACTTAGAGATCGCCTGGCCCTCAAATGTCAACCGTTTTGAATGTCTTGTTTTATTGTATAGACTAGTATAACTTGAACTCTCAATGGTATCATGACAGTTCAAAATATATACTGGACGCCTCCAGCTTTATGTGGTTTTTTATATAACTTTTAACTTCATAACATCATCATCATCATCATCATCTTGGCGTTGAATCCCGGTTGAAACCGAAACTTCCGCTTCGGTGTTCGGGGTCCGCCTTCCGACTTTTTCTTCTAAACTTCACATGATCTTCGGCATCCCTAATAGTGAGTCCATTGGCACGCATGTCACCCCTTACTGACAAATTTTTAACTTCATCCCGTATTGTTTATAAATTTTAGCTTTCTGCACTTCTTCTACATATACAATTTCCCTGCCTGTGTGCGTTTCTTAAAAAATTATGTACAAAGAATTATCTTTACATAATAATCAATAAATATTATATGAACCTAATATAACTATTTTGAAATCCTTTTATTAGTTAATTAATTTTGCTTCAATGAAATTCAAATTGCTGACATCATCGAAAATTGGGTGAACTGCAGATTTAATGATAAAACCGGATGAATATTACGTAATCTTCTCAAGGACTCCGGTGAAACGAAAAGTTTACGACGAACTTCCTACAGCTGACGACCTAAAGATAAGGTAATATCCATTTAAATTCACAAGATTTTGACACATTTGTTGATTGTAAATATAGTGCCGATGAATTAGATTTGGGGCAGGCGTGACCATGCAACGCGCCGCACTTCCTTATTAAGCCCCAAATTAATTAAAGAACATGGCATTAAGTTTGACAGCCCTGAAAATCTAAAAATATAAAAGCTTAGTAAAGGGGCGTTTGTTTTAAACAAAATAATTACTTGTCCTTGGCAAGCACCGTGGGCAAAGTTTCAAGGTAACCGAAAGTTGGGATAGAACAAAACATTTGTTTTTCTGTTACATAGTAACCTTGTATGTGAAGGAAAAGTGCTACATGTTATATTATTTAAGGGTACCTGAGTGTTTACGAGAGTAGTTTAGTTGGTAACTCAACTGAGGCAAACAAGGTATAGTCTTAAGGACACAATAGAAGTGTGACTGAGATGCCAGAAAACAGGTAAGTATTTCCTAGAATAGAATAAACTTTTATGTACACCATTAAAATATTGCTTGCAATAAACAAAGTTGATATAAATATACAAAGTGGCCTTATCGCTAAAATGAATCGTTTTCCAGGCAACCTTAGGATGGATAATAATTACAATATGTAAAAGAAAGTAATGGGTAGTTTTGGTGTGGTAAAGAGATATAGCATTTCATTTGAGAGGAATCACATTCGTGGCGTCATGGTTCTCCTGGTAAATGGGATTGCCAGAGTTCAATGGAAAGTTACGAGTGTTTATCAGTGTATGTATCAGTTCTTGCTTAGTTGTATATAAAAAATAATTGCCTGTAACTCAATTTACATCCAAAGTGTAGCAACCGGCATCGACGATAAGCTACACGCCATTTTACAAACAAATGACAAAAAGCGTACATTCTTCAAACATTACATTTTTTTTCTTTTTAAAAAGACAACTCCCGCTCTGGGAATGATTCTTGTGCCGAGGGGAAATTTAGAAACATTAAAACAACCATAAACTTAGTAGAGTATAATATTAGATACACACACAATAGAAGTGCGAGACGGACTTCGCGCACCGAGGGTTCTGTACAATATTTTTATTATATGATGTAACTAAAAATGTACGGTTTTCGCAATTTTTCCTTTATCTGTGCTATAACACGTTGCTTTTTGCCAAATTTTAAGATTCTGAGTTCACGGGAAGTACCCTGTAGTGGTGTAGTGGCAAAGTAACCACTTTGACCATTGTGCCATTTGTGCAGTCAATCATTATAAGGATCTGAAAATGTTGTTTAACAGAAGTGTCACGACTGGTCAATGGGTATAAAATGAGTTTGCCCATTAATTGTCTCTTTGAGATAAGAAGTAAATGAAGACTTGACTTCGATTTCGTGGGAAGAACGAATTTAAACATTTCTTCGATAACTGTACGTCGTGAACTTATAGAGATGATATTTATTCACCACAGAAGCAGTTGTTCCGTAAAAGACAAACTCATATAAAAGACAAACAGTTGGCTTGTCATGTACTTTAATGTCTGAGCAAATGTTTCACTCAACAAGTGTTGTGAACCATTTAAACTTGTTGATACTTGGCCGGTACCCAAGATAAGGATGCTAAATGTTTGTAGATATCTTGATGACACAATAATAACAACGCAAAGATCGTTGGTGTCAAGAGGATTTCAGGTTTGAATCTACCTAGTATGTTGCTAATGTCATCACATTTCTGTCATAAGTTTTTAGCTTTTTAAGGAGCTAACGAGAATGCCTTAAAATTAATACCTTATAATTTTGGTGTCTTGGTATGGTCTTTTAAAGCCGCATCCTTCCTTGATGGCGCGAAGGGCAAAGTGTTATCAACGATATTAGGTCCATAAGTCCAAACCGTCTTAAGGTGTGCGTCAGGGTTGTGTTTTGGGCCCTAACATGTTTTGGGATATATTTTTAGTTTCGTACAGCTTTTTAAACTAAAGGATATTATGTACTAATTATTCGTAAATGTCTCTTTCGTTTTTTATTAGATTCTTATTTTTACTTTTTATTGAAGTGAGACATTTTGTGACTGGAAGTTCTCGATTGCTATTCAATATTAAACGAGTTATTCCCTAACTTCTTGTAAAATCACATACTTTTAAATGTATAAAACTGTGTATGAAAAAGTAAAAAGCAATTAGGTTGATTTGAATGCGCTTATGAATTGCAACAAACATAACGGTACTAAAATACTGACAAAACGACAAAATTATCTCTATGAAACATGGAATGTATTATATTTCATGGAAATAATTTACCTTAGTTAATGGGAGTTACAAACAAAGCGCGCTTAGCAGAATCGTTTTAATGATATAATAATCTACACACATTTCAGAGTGGTATAGTTAGCTAAGAAATGATTTACAAAAATGAAGCTATTAGTTGTGCGTTGCGATTAAAGAATAGACAGGAGAGACATGGGGACATTTAATCAAATGGCAATTTTCAGAGTAAAATAACTGTCACTTATTGTGAGTAGATTTATTTATCTACCAAGAGATTGCATTTTGCAATAAGGCCGCCCTTTGTACATTATCTGTATGACAAATATTATATTAGTAAAATATCAGTAAATGAATAATATGTCATATTTTTTCTTTTTTTTTTTAAAGACAACTCCGCAATGACTCCTGTGTCGCGGGAGACTTCACAAACATGAGACAACGGACACAAAGAACACCCAGACTCAGGTGGGAATCGAACCCACGACCTATAAGCATAGTGGTCAGGGTCACTAACCACTAGACCAACAGGCCAGAAATGTATGTATGACTAGCTGCGCAACGCGGTTTCACCCGCGTAAGTCCCGATCCTGTGGGAATATCGGAATAAAAAGTAGCCTATATGTTAATCCAGGTCTCCAGATATCTACATACCAAGTTTCATCGCAATAGGTTCAGTAGTTTTTGCGAGTAACAAACATTCATCCATCCATACTCACAAACTTTCACGTTTATAATATTAGTAGGATACTTCAACTGTAAGACTGGTGTACAAATAAAGTATTATCTATCTAATATTGTCGAAAGTTTACGCGAATGTTACACATTGAAATAAAACTATTTTTAACGGATACTATCGCGATTTATTTGGTGTCATTTTACTATTTACACTGATCCCGACGTTTCAGTTGCTTTTCAGCAGCCTAAGATGGTGGTCGTCTCATGTATCGAAGTGCAAAGTTATCTCGAAGTACCCGGAGTTTGTTCGTTTGTTTGTATTATCTATCTATCTATCTTCTATGAAAAATCTTATAACCACCTATGTTGATGGTCACTGCTCTTCTCATAAGGGTCATAGCGTGACATAAAATAGCCATTAACATTGCTGAAGAATTAGGCTATAAAAATGAAAAGAATTTTTCAAATCCGACCATTAGTTCCAGATATTTTGTTTTTCAATAGGGCAACTCCCGCATTAGGAATGACTCCTGTGCCGCGGGGACTTTACAAACATACAAACAACGGACACAAAGAACACTAAGACTCGAGTGGGAATCGAACCCACGACCTATGGCGTAGCAGTCAGGGTCACTAACCACTAGGCTAACAGGCCAGTCAAATATCTTATCAAATATTAATTCTTAATTAAACTAAGGTATTTATTTATTACTAGCCCGCGACTTCGTCTGTATAGAAGAAGTACTTCGGATAGTCAATTATTTTTCTCCAAGCTTTCATCTATATCTAATAAAGTAATTGAAAAAAGTGGTATCTACGTATAAATAAATAAAAAGCGAAGCGTACACAATTTAATGTAATTTTGATATTTCTATCTTTTGTGGGTTTGATACTCTAGATTTCTATAACACGCCACTTATCACTGATCATATTGTTCCAGTATCCCTACTGGAGCAATGTGTTCAGCACCTCGTTTACACGTATGAAGACCTGTATTACTGCCAGTGGAGTCTCCACTTCGCATTTAGAAAAAACAAAAATCACAAAGTACGACAAAACTTATGTACCACCCTTGTATGTAGTTATACAAAGGTATGTAATCAAAAGAAGCACCCTTATTTTACCTTGATAGGTCAATAATACAGAAAATTCTTAATTTCTTACCATAAAGTATAAATATGATGAAACTAAACTTGACAAATGATTGGTCTCCCATACACCTTCGAAGTGTATTTTGGCCACAAAAAGCCCTTGTACTTCTTCAAGGTCTAGTCTGTTTATCTCTGTACCAAAATTCATAAAATTTGCTTCAGTGGTTTATGCGTGAAAGCGTAACAGACAGACAGAGCCACTTTTGCATTTATAAATTATCGCATTTGACTGCATGGATTGCGCAATGGTGTGTTGTGGGTTCTAGTCCCACGCGGGACAAAAATTTGTGTAATCCACAAATAGTTGTCTCAAGTCAGGGTGTTCTTTGTGACCGTTGTTTGAATGTTTGTGAAGCCCGCTACAACAGGAATATTCCTAATGCGGGAGTTGTCTTTTTAAAAAATAATAATAAAAAATATCAGCATGGATTTACGAATATGAGTTTTTTTTATTGTGAAATAGAATAGGCATTTGTTTTCCAACTCACCTGATGGAAAGTGATGACGAAGACGAAGACGGTACTCGCCGATCTAAGAGAAATCTTCACTCTACACTTGAATGTTCCAGCATTATAATTGACTGGAAAAATAGACGCAAGCTTTACTACTGAACCGACCATGATCATAAAAAGCAACGAGGCTTCTGACGCCATCATTGCTATAAACCTACAAATAGAGAATAGACACATAACTTACGGGTAGTTAAATATTTAGATTAATCCATTCTTTAAAAAAAGACAATCACGGCTTCGTTGGAACAGATAAGAGTTACGCAATAGAAAGAGAGGCAACTTCTAGGTGAAAATAACTGTACGTAATTACGCTGTGCTACCTGAATTGCGAATTTATTGTGTCGGAGCAAGAGTCGCTATTTATTTGTGTACATGTACCTACTATTATATATTCTGTATCACTACGCTAAAATAATTTTATTTTTTATTTCTAAATTCTTTTTTTATTCTGCTTCCATACAAATGGGTATTTTTCTGGCATCCTACAAAAATAGAATTTTGAATTCAAAAATAGAATTTATTCCTGAATTTATTCCAGAGCGGCCATGAGCTAAAAGCGCGCAAAACTCGACGTAATGTCAGAATAAATAAAATACAAGAACGATACTGCCTTGTTACACGCCCGTTAAAGTTTCGTTTGTAAACAGCCTCAAAGTAAACAGATTGAAAGGCGACAATAAATTTAACAAAATATTGAAAAGAGTTTTGTAACTTGATGACGTCGAAAGCCTTTTAATTTATACAAAGGGTTTCCTTTAGACTGTCAATCAATTTTAATTTACATAAAGCATTGATACGCTTTTGAAATAATACCGTGAAATATGATTTAGACCCGGCCTTTGAGAGGGTTCTGTAAAAATAAAAGACGTATTTACAAATGCATTATTCTAGAAAGTTCAAAACTTTTAAGTATAATATACTTACTAGGTACTAAAATAGATTGTTGATCGTAGTTCGATTTTTGCGGCGCGAGTGATGGTAAAGGAGGTCATAGAGCAGTCTCAATGAAAAGATACGACACACTGTTTATTTGACCTACTTGATTGTTATTCACTGTATGCAAGGAGATATTTTAAGCGAGTATTAAAAAGTAGTAGAATAAATAGAGTAATATTTAAATACTTAATATAAATAATTAATTTAACGGGTGTAAACAACGGCCTGCCATATCTTGAAATAGTAGATTCAGACCATCATGTGTTAGAATATTTAAACATGTAAGATCTTTCTGTACCGACTTTTCTGCAAATAAATAAATTTAAATTTGAATTATTCTGAGTGGAAAATCATTGGAATTTTCGGAAAATTCATATTTTTTTTTATTTTACCTTTTCTTTTTTATAAGTGATATCAGAATGAGTAAATAGAACATTTTGCCGAAGGTAGCAGTAGGTATGTATTTCACAATATTATAATGAGTTTTCATTGTCATCGTAACATTTACTTAGTATTCTATCTCTTATTTATGGTATAGGGGGCAAACGAGCAGACGGGTCACCTGATGGTAAATGACTACTGCCGCCCATGGGCATCTGTAACTGAAAAGTCACAAGTGCGTTGCCGCCCTTTAAGGTGGGAGAGGGGGGAAGAGTGGGAAGAGGGGAGAGAGGCATTAGAGGGGAGGAGAGGGGGAGAGGGGAAGGACGGGAATAGGGGAGAGGGAAGGGTTAGGGCCTCCGGTAACCTCCCTCACACGGCGAAAGGCAATGCAAGCATTGCTTCACTGCCAGTTTTCTGTGAGGCTGTGGTGTCGAGCGGAGCCGGCCCACACGTGCCGACACCGAAAAGGGTCCATAGGGTAATATTGAAAGGAGAAGACAGGTAAGAAGGGAAGGCAAAGAGAGCTAAAGGATATTTCTTATACCGCAATAGCTCGATCAGTTTAGGGATTGTCCATTAATTACCTGATGCTCGAAAGGGGAAAGGGGGTTCGGAAAAAGATCACAAAAAATCACAAGGGGCCAATAGTAAAATATCACGTGTATTTATTTTTTCGTAGAACACGCTATTATATCTGTATTTAAATATAATAACACGTGATTTAGGCTAGGGGGTGGTGGGGTTAGTCTAAAACCTCACCACGTATAACCATGAGGGAGAGGGGGTTAAGTTGCTCAAAAAACATCACGTGATTAATGGACGACCCCTTAGGATTGCATACCTGTAACTTGAACTAATTGTTGCCCGGAAGTCCGAGCTCCCCAACTTAGATTTGATACCAAAAGGGTCCAAAGGAAATGAAATTTAATAATTAATTTCAAAGTGTCTTTTGTTACTACAAATTTAAACTGAAATTATTGTGACTCTAAGTTTTGTGTCTTAACTCTTGAAGTAGCACCTTATTGTGTCGACAGAAGTTGGGCCAACGATATTGGTTTAATTGAACTTGTACAAAGGTAGACTTGAACGACTTAAATGACTGTAGAAAATCAATATTCTGAAGAGCAAACGTTCTTTATTTATCAGACGATTGATTTTTGTTTATGGCTTAATTTGTACTAGAGATCGCGTGGTGGTCGAATTCGACCATGGTTTATTTCATTGGCCAATATTACTTGACCTGTCATTGTATAGACTTTTGTACCATGACAGGTCAAAATATATACTGGACACTCATAGCTGTATGTACCCGTTTTTGAGTTTTTTTAAACTTTGTATCAAATATTGTTCAAAAATTTTAGCGTTCGTCACTTCTTCTCTGTATAAACTATAAGTGTGCGAAATTTCATACTCCTCCGTTCGCCCAATTTTCGTAAAAAGGGATCCAAAGTTTTCGCTTTACGTATAGACATAGATAAAGGGGGCATCATTTAAAGTTATTTTACGTTTTGCTAATAAATTTTTGAAAATATTTTATTACTGATAACTTCTTTACGACGTTTGGGACAACTTTCTGCTTGAATTAGAGCTGGCCCACTGTCCTTCTATCTCCTCTTTTGAACAGCATTAGGTACTGTATTTCTGTGGCGGTGATGAAATGAGTCTCCGAGTAGATCTCATCATTTAGCAGCGAGTACTTTTTTGGTTATGGTAATGGCTTACCATCATACATATTCCACAAAATTATCTTTAAATCAATAACTTGTTAATAAATATCAGTACCACGATACATTATTTGAAAAAATATATATTTATATATATTTTAATCGGACGGATGCAAAACACGTGTTGTAGGTTCAGAAACACTTGTGCCGTCAATGGCCCTATATGGGGCCCCAATCTGGGCGGAGAACTTAACGGCCCGCAATGCCGCGAAACTGCGGCGCCCGCAAGGGGTGATGGCTGTCAGAATTATTAGAGGATACCGCACGGTGTCTTCGAAGCCGGGACTTTACCATGGGACCTGGAAGCGAGAAATCTTGCGTCGCTATACAACTGGCGCAAGGAGGCGCTGGAGAAGGGCCTGAGACCCATGCCTTGTGAAATCAAGGCATAACGGTCCCATTTTCACCAGGTCTCAATGGTCGAGTGGAAAGAACTACTTGAGCGACCGAGCGCAGGGCACGCCACAATTGTGGCGGTAAGACCCGTCATGGAGGATTGGCTAGAGAGGCGACATGGCAGCCTCTCCTACCGGCTGACGCAGATACTCACTGGACATGGCTGTTTCGGTAAGTACCTGTGTCGTATAGGCCGGGAGCCAACGTCTGCGTGCTACCACTGCGGAGGTAGTCGCGAGGACACTGCACTCCACACCTTAGGGGAGTGCTCAGCTATCGGTGTGGGAAGGCTCTCGCTGGAGACCATGGTTCTGTCCATGGTCCAAAGTGAGGAGAGTGCGTGGAACTCCGCAGCCTCATTTTGCGAGGACGTGATGATGGCTAAAGAGGCGGCGGAAAGGGTACGGGAGAGAGCGAGTACTCTCCCGTCCCGCAGTAGACGCACCAGGTGCCGGAGAGCGCAAAACGACCTCCGGCCTCCATGAGCGCTGGCCTGGGGGTGACGGATGGGACTGTCCGTTACCCTGGCAGAAGCAGACCTGAGACGGCGGCGCGACGTGTTCCGAGCGCGCGTCTCCAAATCGGAGGGTGGCAAGGCCCCCCATATACCACGGTGTGGCCGCCTGTTGATCAAGAGGCGGCCAAGGTCTGCAGGGGTTCCCGGAGGCTTCCTTCTTAGGGTATCCCGGGTCCCTTGCAATAGACCCACTTGTGACGGAACACCGTGTGGTTTTAGTCGGTTCGATTCCAACATACCACTTCACCGTTAGCTCCGGTGAGGTGATGACCCGTGGGGGTTTCTACAAAAAAAAAGGTTCAGAAACACTTGAATAAATATCGTAAAGTTGGTAACTTTTTTACATTTACATTATAGTTTTTCAAACTATAATGTTGACTAGCTAACTTCAGGGTGGCGGTTTTTCGTAAAAATTTACTCTCATCATTTTCCGCTAACGCGCTCCTATGATGAATGCGTTTCAAATGTTAAACAAGATAAAAATATTACAAAATCGGTCGTAGATGACGAAAATATCCGTGAACATACATAAAAAAAAACATACAGCCAAACATAGAACCTCCTCCTTTTTGAAGTCGCTTAAAGTCTTCAAGATAATGACAATTTCCTACATTTACATAGTTTATTAAACAATAAATATATTACTACGAAGACTAATACCCAGCTAAATATTAATTAGGCCTATTTACTCCTCGCTTTGTTCATTACGAAATAGTCTGAATACCTCGTGGTTCGGTGGCGGATAATAATTAGTGTAGTATACTAATGAGCCAACAATGTAGTTATAACACATATGCAGTACAATATCTCATTCATAATATCAAGATCCATGACTAGGGAAACATACACTCACGTTTATAACCCCGAAGGGTTAAGCAGAGTTATTAAACACCCTCATTCAAATTCAATATCTTGAATATATTCTTTTGTGACATCTTCAACAATCATCGTATACTTAGCCATTTTACACAAAACCTTAAGGAATTATACACCTCAACCTTCCTCATGAATCACTCCGTCTATTGATGAAAACCGTATGAAAATCCGTTCTGTAGTTATTGAGTTTATGGCGAACAGACGCGGTTGGGGATATATAATATGTTAACCGGGCACTTTGGGAATTAACGATGGGAAAATTGGGAGTATATTATTAAGGAAATAAGGCCAGGCAATGGAAGGAAAGGTATACTGCTTATACGAATGGATTGGGGTCAGGCTCGCATACCTGTTACTTGAACTAGCTGTTGTAGGGTAGTCCAAACCCTCACAAGATAGTAGGGAATGACTTAAGGAAAGATGGATGAACTACGTGAAAGAAGTTATGGCTAGAAAGGCACTAAGCAGTGAAATAACAGATGATAGAGTACAATGGAAGAAAAACAAAATTACATCAATCCCAAATAAATTTAGAAATAAGAAGATGATGAATCGTAACTTTTATATCTATTCTTATATTATAAATGCAAATGTGAGTTTGTTTGTTAATCTTTCATGCCTGACAAAAGCTGGTTTCGCAGAGTAAAGAGGCAAATGATGGACATCATCGTGATCGACATGGTCGTCGACAATTTTCGTTAAATTTATGCGGTGACTCAGGTTGTTAGATTTGTAGGCGACGTAGGTACGTCTATTTGCATTGGTCTTAATATGTGCAGTTTTTAAGCAATCGATGTCGCTGGGTTTATGATGTGTGTATTTTAAACTTTTTGTATAATAAGAGATGTAGGTTTGGAGGATAAACAATCAATGCTCACAATAGCAGATAAGCAAAAAGACACCAACTTTAACCATCCACTTTCGCATGCAAAGATCAGCAGCTCAGGAAACCAAACACTGCGTATAGGTTGGAAAATTCACTATTCGGCACTATACAAGGAGTTTGATGCTACCAATAACAGTTTATATCACTGAACATGGTTGAAATGATATTCAAAGAGCGAATTTTCCTTGTGGATCATCCACGACCAAAAAATTTGCGAAATATAAAGACAGGTTTGTTATATAAAACGCGCGGCGGAAGGAGGGCGCCGACGCATTCACAATCACAATACGTCGGTATCAAGCAAAGCCGGTATTACATATATTTATTATTACCCACTAATAAATGAGTATATATTAAAATATATGATAGTATGTGTATTTCTATGTATTGTGACGCCTCAACCTCTTTTGGGTGTAGAGCAAGCCTGGCTGGTAACATAATGCTTGAATCTTTTCGTTTATGAATTTTGAATTATATAGATTTTTTAGAAAAGGAATAGAAGACAGAACCGCCGTAGCAAGTAGTCAGAGTGGATGGCTGTCAAGTATGTATGTATGTATTTACTAAAAAAAGAAGAAAATTGGTTGTCTGTAAAGTTGGTTTACGGACCATAATTTTACGTGATAACGTCATAAGAAAACATTGATGAAAAATTGCATACTTTAATGAATTGAATTGAATTATTATCACTGAATTATTATTATTTTCTATGCTACAAAGAAGGAGTTCATTGAAAATTACAATTTTGTCGACAAATTAACATTTATTTGCACTCGTTAATTCAAATATTAACGAACGAACGCTTAGGCCGATTGCGCCTCTCTATCGCTTGTTCCGCGCCCTCGCTTGCACGCTCGGCTCAGGCGGAACGTGACAATGAGTCATGCTTTTCGTGCGTGCAGCTGGCATTCATCGATTTTATAAGACGTTATCAAATGCATCCATAGTAAAAGTTATGCTAAGTTTATGATATACCCCAAAATATAAAAGGAATTAAACACCCTTGGACCAATTTAATTACAAACTTACGATTCGTTAATCTGTTTTATCAAATAATTTATAAAAAAAACTCTTGAGACTTACAACATTATTTATTAATCTATTACTCCTTGAGTTTTTGCGTGAAAGAGTAACAAACGTCCATCCATCCATCCATGCAAACTTTCACATTTATAATATTAGTGGGATTTTCTTAACCTTTTAGGATTTTCATTGGTCATGATTTGGTATATAATTGAGCTGAATTTTACTATTAACTAACTCCTAGGGCTTCAATGATAATAATTTTGCGCAGATAGCACGTTAACACCCTACTATCAGAGCAAGCCGGAAGCCTGACTATGGCCCAGTCTTATTTTAGTTAGTTTTGAGATGTGGCCAGACCAGGAACAAATCAAATCCAATATATCGCCATTGTGCTTACTCCGTCTGTGCCCCGGCCTTGGCCCAGACGTCGCTTATATGTCGCCAGGTATGACATAAGTCATCTCTTTAACGGTGTATCATGTATCATCCCGGTAATGTTATATTTTGTGTGCTCTTTTAATATTATTATTTCCCTTGACATGATGAATCGCGACGTCGTGAATCTTGGGCTCAATATGCTCGGAGATAAAGGCACACTACAATGAATCAAAAAAAATTTTTTTGGATTGACAATACTTGGAAACCAACGCGTCAAGAATATGTGGGTAGATTCCGATATAGACAGTGAACGTTATTGTAACTGTCATCTTGTGATCGCGGTCAGTGTAATTTAGACGAAAAGGTAGTTTAAAAACGAGTAAATAAGACAGAAAGATGGATGGATAGAAAATTATTTATTGTTCACCATATTATAAATAGTAATTTACATAATTAGAAACAGTTAATGATAGGCGATAAGTACAATGATCTGTCTTATCGCTAAAAGCGATGTCTTCAAGATAGAGTAATCTTGGATATAAACAACAGACAAAAACAAGCAGTAGCTGCTGCAACATGTTTAAATTAGCGATAATTAAACAAGTATGGTATAGAAGCGAATAGTATTGAGACTTATACGAGAGTTAAGAGATAGTAAAAAGGAAACAAGTAGAGTATCCACATACATACATACGAAAATGCGCATAAATACACATACATGTAGAAAATATATACATGCTAGCAGCGCCCAGCGGTTTCACCAGCGTAAGTCCCGATCCCGTGGGAATATCGGAATAAAAAGTAGCCTATGCATTAAACCAAGTCTTCAGCTATCTACATACCAAGTTTCATCGCAATCGGTTCAGTGGTTTTTGCGTTAAAGAGTAACAAACATCCATCCATCATTCCATCCATTACATTTATAATATTAGTGGGATGATCAGACAGATTAGCGAGATTACTGCATAACTCTAGAGACTCTAGAAACCCTTATATTGTAAGGTAATGCTATTTCACTAATGCTTTAAAGGTGCTTAGGCTTTGAGCTCGTCTAATTTCCACAGGAAGTGTACTTCACAAACGGAATGCAGTAAAGGATGTAGTAGAATGTGCAGGCATTTTCAGTTGTAAATTATTTGATGACCGTAGAGATCGCGAATGTGTGCAATGAAGTGTTCTATAAAAGTTTTGGGATTAGCTGTTTATTTTTGTGTACGACACGCGACATTTCCTTTGTTTGAATACCAGGTAACCATTATTTTATTTTAAATGTTTTATAGTTTTGAGGTAGTCCTTGTTTAAAAAGTTCAGGATGGAAAATAGCTATTGAAACATTTTAAATAAAGCTTTTAAGTCCATTCGTATTTTTAACCCACCTCAGAAAAGGAGGACATACTTAATTCGGCATTCACACCTGCAGCACAGCACCACCACTTTAATTTTGTTTCAGAAATGTGTTGTTATCAGAAACCACAAACAATTCAAAATAAAAGTTCATTTTTCTCCCGCGTTGCTATTGAGAGAAGTGGGTTTGAACATTTGTAACAAATTCAATTTACTTCAGATTAAATTTGTTTCGGTTTCAAAGACTATTTAGCCTTTCCTAGAATTAAGAGATGGAAGACCACAACTGGTCTAACACACTCGAAAACCTTAATAAAGGGCTATGATAATAAAACATCCAAAGAGCTTTTAGAGCTCAGAAGATACAAAACCTGTGCAGCAACAAGAGTCCTCACCGGATACTGCAAACTGAACAAACATATGTTCAACCTAAATTTGGGCGAGAACACAATATGCAGATTCTGTCAAGAGGCAGAAGAAACTGCAATGCATCTTCTATGCTGTTGCGGCCCACTAATGCGGCACTGAAGTAATAATCTAGGGTTACACATCATGCATCCGCAGTATATACAAACAATCACTGCTGATGGAGTCAATCACTGCTGAGGATCTGGAGGTTTCTTGAAGCCATAAGTCTGAGCAGTGAACTGTAAAGCAAAAGTGTGCTAAGTCGAGGTGGTACTAGGCACTTCAAACAATAATAATAAAAAAAGCCCTAGAACTACCCATGTCATGCTTGATGTTTCGGCTCACTGTTATTGATCCTGGTGAACTGCACTCACAGCAGTGGGAATGTTAAGTGGATTAATCCCATAATAATAGGTGTGGCATAATGTGTAAGCTCTCTTTACTTCGCACTGCTTCACTAATTTAGCACTCTGGAAATGGATAATGTGAACCGAACTAAGGATTATTAGGATAAAATATCTGAACCTTAGCCTGAATAAAACTCGTATTTTCTCTCTTTCAATATACGAATATACAAGACATGTGATTGAGACTAATCCGATTTCAATGATCGGGAAAGCAATGCGAGATCGACGTTAAGGATGTGTAACCAATTTATATTTCATTTTTAATATTACATTAGGCATATTATGTTGTTCTAAAATACACATACATATGAGACTAGCGACTAGAATATTTAAACGCAAATGGTATTCAATGACATTCATTCACTGGCAAGTATCTAGACACGCGGCAGCGTGTCAAGCCAAGAACAAGAAATATGAACTGGCGACGCAGCAGCCGTGTGTTAAATTAACTCATAATCCATTAAATATAAATACTTAAATTTTTGTTCATTTATTAAAACCCTCTGGATTAACTAGAATCTTAAATTTTCCTTGACTTGGCTAGTTTGTACAGCACATCGTATTTTAGAAGAGTAAGATACGTTGAGCTTACAATATAAATATAGTACTATGTAGTAACTTGCGTATAAAATAAAGGAGATAAGTTGTTCAGCCAAATATAAGAAAACTTGGATGTGAAAACTAGCCAAGTCAAATTTTCAAGATTATCTACAGAGCTTGGCAATCATTTAGATCTCAATTCTTTTATTGGCGTAGTCGATATTATATATATTCTTAATATTGAACTTGGCTCCCATTTTGACATTTCTGTTTTTGATGGGATAACCATTCACAGGCGTACAGGAAAGTGATGCGATATTACTGTCAATGTATTAGAAGGGTTAAACTTTCAAAAGGTTTAGATTTTTGTCTTCATCTAATATTATGAAGAGGTAAAGTTTGTAAGTTTGGATGTAGAGGGTATTATCTAAAACTAATAAACCGATTCTGAAAATTTTTACAATGTGTGTGAGTGCTATGATATATTTCTTATTCCTACAAAAAATGTTTACTGTCAGAAATTGGTGCCGATTTTATTGTAACACTCACCAAACCAAAACCTGACTTAATTTCTTCATATGAAATCAAACCTGTCTTCGCAACCACTAAATTTCACTAAAACCTGTCAACGTATACTCAACTTTATTTCAGCATTTATTCAAATGCCGTATAATTGCCTTTATACGGCATTTGTTAAAAGCAACTTGTTAAAAACGAACTAAGATGACGTTATTTTAATCGACACCTACGAAGACGCAGAGCAAAAGAGATGGCATTCAATGGATAGCGGCTCTCGCTACGTGGTATTAAAGTTTATTTAAGCGTGTCAGACTTTAGTCAACAAATAAATTGCTTATTTCGATGGCGACATACGTTACCTACTTGTTTAAATTTGAAATAAGACCTTGTTTCAAAGTAAACGAGATTTACATCTTGCATGAAGAAAAGTTAGTCAATTATAGTTAAGAGAGAAATACAACAGAATTGACACCATTATAACTATTTCAAATTAATTCTAAACTAAAAACAGATCTGTTTTAAATATAAATTATGGCACACAGACTGCACTAAAAGTATCGGGAATGGAATATTTCCACTATTCCTATCATATTAAAATCTTTTTAATTGAAAACTCCTTGGTTTTAAAAATCGAATACCATTTATTTATTTTAAAAAAAGATTCTCGGTCTTGTCACAAGGTCTTGTCAAACTTGTTTAGTCGTTGAGAAAATGGAATTGACTCGAGAAAATTCAAGGGCGATGATTTATTATGACTTTCGAAGCGGTTTAACACAAAAACAGTGTGTTGACCGGATGCTTTCTGCATTTGGTGATGAAGCCCCATCCAAAACCACAATTTATCGCTGGTTTGCTGAATTTCAACGTGGACGTGTCAAGCTCAGTGATGATCCCCGTCAAGGTCGTCCAAAAACTGCAATCAACCAAGAAAACGTTGATGCTGTGCGTAAGCTGATTGAGGAAGATCGACATGTGACATACCGCGAAATTCGGGCAAATTTAGACATTGGCATGAGACAAATACAAATAATCTTGCATGAACAATTAGGTGTAAAAAAGTTGTTTTCCCGATGGATACCGCATTTGCTCTGTGAAGAGCAAAAAGCGGCTCGCGTTACTTGGTGCGTCAGAACTCTCGAAAGATTCCACGCAGGATCCTCAAATGCTGTATACAACATTGTATCAGGTGACGAATCTTGGATATACGCGTACGAACCCGAAACAAAAAACCAGTCACGAGTTTGGGTGTACGAAAATGAGTTAAAGCCAACTAAAATTGTTCGTTCACGGAGTGTTGCAAAAAAAAATGGTGGCCACGTTTGTCTCCAAAACCGGCCATGTTGCGACTATTCCTCTTGAGGGACAAAGAACGGTTAATGCAGAATGGTATGCTAGCATTTGTTTGCCACAGGTCGTTTCCGAACTCCGTAAAGAGAACTGCAACCGCCGCATCATCCTCCATCACGACAATGCGAGTTCTCACACTGCGCACAGAACAAAAGAGTTTTTAGAGCAAGAAAACATAGAATTATTAGACCATCCGCCGTACAGTCCCGACCTAAGCCCTAATGATTTCTATACTTTCTCTAAAATAAAGAATAAATTGCGTGGTCAGAGATTTTCATCACCTGAAGAAGCTGTGGACGCCTACAAAACGGCCATTTTGGAGACCCCAACTTCCGAATGGAATGGTTGCTTCAATGATTGGTTCCATCGTATGGAAAAATGTGTCAAATTTCGCGGAGAATACTTCGAAAAGTAATAAATACATTTTTAAATAGTAATGTTGTCACTTTCTTGATTCCCGACATTTTCAGTGTAGCCCTCGTATATATGCAAAACCGGGGCGGATTGCTAGTGAGCAAATACAAAGACAACAAAATGTATGTCAGGCATTTGCAGCGTTGTCTTTTGGGCATACAAAAAATAATGTTGTATCACTTACTCCATCAAAACAACTTGTTGCTCTGTTCTTGTCGGTAGTTTATACAGTAAGGACATTATCTGTTTGGGGAAAAAATATAACCCATTTACGTGTAATTTATTGAGGGTCCTTGGTCAGGAGATAAGGTAAGGCAGTTTCTCCTGTTTTATGATTACAGTTATCTCTATCAATAAGAAAGGTTAGATGCGGGTAGGTTATGGCTGAGAAATATTTATTATATAAAGGATAAAAAGTATTCATATTTTTAATAAAGAGTTGGTTGTACCGGATTTGGAAGTTGGCCCACAAAGAGAACGGGTGAAAGACGCCTGCACGTACCCGAAATGCAACTGTCAAGATAGATGTGTGCTGTGACTAGGATGAACATCGTTCGTATCGTATCGCGGGAGAGCTCGACCGGAGTGATACCACAGCCTCACAGAAAACTCTTGCACCTGCAACTCAAGAGTCACAATTGCGTTGCCCACCTTTAAGGTGGGAGTAGAGGAAGACGAAAAGCAATGCAAGGATTTCTTCACTGCCGGTTTTCTGTGAGGCCGTGGTATCACTCCGGCCACCCATACTAAGACTGACCCGGCCAGTATTACTTAACCTTGTAACGTAAGCCCCTCGAGGGCCCGCCGAGTTCTTTATCATTCTTTAATATCACTATATATAATAATGGAAACATTTTTACCATTTTTATGATTAATTTTCTACGTTGCCTGTGATTTTTTATTTTAGAACAATATTATGTTACATTGTCCTCTCCTCGTACCTTGTAAAAAAACCATGTTGAAAAATAGTGTCCTTGGAGTTTCTTGCCTGTTCTTCTTCATAGGATCTACGTATTGGAACAGGCAACTAGCTTCACGACCGACTTATACTGACTGACTCCTACTCCTGACAATTCAAAAATATCTATAATGGGTTACACGAAATAGTAAATAATTTTGATTTGATTTGATTTGATACTATGCTAAAAAAAACAGGCTGGTACAGAAAATGTGGTCATATTTTAGGGTCGTATACATGGGGCACACTGAAAGTTTTGAGTAACTCATTAATAAAACAATTTACATGTAAAGTAAAAAATATGTTTACTGCTTTTGGAAGTATTCTCCATTACATTTTAAACACTTTCGGTCAAACCGTTTTTGAAAATATGAAGACCATTGGTCCAAGGGCATGTTTTTCACGTGCTGGTTGAAAGCTATCACGGCTTCTTCCGGCCCCGTAAATGTCATACCTCTCATCAAATCTTAAATTTTTGGGAAAATAAAGAAATCGTATAGTGCCAGGTCTGAAATATGTGCGGGATGGGTCACTAGCATTCCCACCATTTTTTTTTAAAATCAATGATTGAGTATATATTTATGTTTGAAAAAATATAACGTTCGAAATTCAAACATTTATGAGCGGCCAGGACCGCAGAACTTTCAGTGTGCCCTATGTAGTAGACCCTTTAAATAACGTAAAACGCTAACAATTTTCTGAAAATTCGTGATTTTTGATACAGAAATCTTATTTTGAAACTAAAACTTTAATTTGAAAATTGTCCGATAAAGCTAATAATTCTGTTTAATTCTAATTTATTTTAATTTTATATGTGAGAAAGCTAACTAAACTATAGGTTTTTAATACCAAGGATGTTGATGTAATGTACAGATTTTTCTAAAAAGTCTGCATAAAAAATTACAAAACAAAATCATTGAAATTGATTTGAAAATTCATAATCACTACATATTATAAAACAAAGTCCCCCGCCGCGTCTGTCTGTCTGTCTGTCTGTGCGCGATAAACAGACATAGACAATGTAACAAAATATTGCAACAAAACCTCAACTCCTCGCTCACTAACATACTCTTCAGAAACATGTCAGGTATGCACCTGACAACTGTAGGTTTGTCTTTTAAAACGTTAATTTTGTAACAATAGCATAAAAAAATAGGCAGTCATGGGACAGCCGACAGAAGCGAAAATTTAAACGAAACGACGAACTTAAAACGTCACATTAGCAGGTTGGTGACATTAATTAATAAGGAGCTGACAGAACTCAATGTTTAGATTAGCGCCCTCTAGTGGATCTATATATGTATTATTAGCGTGAAGGTCACAAACGGTGCACAAACGTGACTAAAGAAGTTTTCACTTCAAAAAACTAGAAAATCGCATAAAACTATTTTTATAAATACGAAAACTTCTAATAAATATATAGACACACCCACAGCAATGCAAATAATATTAATATTTATATACGTATGTGCCACAAATAGAAAATTAACCCTGTGACTCCTGACGCTGCAATCGAATGTTACAACGTCAGAGGTCGTCAGTTTTCGAATTAATTTTTAATCATATCAATACAAACATATAAAATTGAAGTGTCTGTTTGTAATATCAAAATATATTTTTTTAAGAATTATTTGCACGATACCTATTTATAAAAATTAGTTTTTTAAAATTTGGTCTGTCTGTCTGTATGGACCGGGTGGACTAATTGTCACGGGACTTTCACTGAAAAAAGAATTAAGGTTCCGAGCAAAATATATAAATATGGGTTTGCGTGGAACAGTTACTATTTATCACTGCAAATCAAAAAACAAAATCCCCGCCATATCTGTCTGTCTGTTTGTTCGCGATAAACTGAAAAACTACTGAACGGATTTTCATGTGGTTTTCATTAATAGACAGAGTGATTCATGAGGAAGGTTTAGGTGTATAATTTGTTAAGATTTTGTGTAAATTGATTGAAATATGTTGATGATTGTTGAAGATGTCTCTGCTACCCGTGAGAAGCCGGGGCGGTTGCTAGTTAAAGTACCTATAATGTTGAAATCAAGTTCATGATTTGCTTTGCACCTTCCCTGGGTCAAAAGCTGGGTACGGTCATGGGTACGTCTAACAAAAACCAAAAAATACATTGCGGGTGGCCCCACACTAGGCAAGCTTGTCCTGTGTGTGCCAATTGCGATTACAAAATACAAATTAACACTTTACATTATTGTTCGGTAAACTCGGTAAACGGATGATAATGATGACATTAGCAATATACCTACAAACCTTGTCACACTGACTGACCTTTGACTGGCCTGTTGGTCTAGTGGTTAGTGACCCTGACCGCTATGCTTATAGGTCGTGGGTTCGATTCCCACCTGAGTCTGGGTGTTCTTTGTGTCCGTTGTTTCTATGTTTGTAAAGTCCCCCGCGACACAGGAGTGATTCCTAATGCGCGAGTTGTCTTTAAAAAAAAAAAAAACCTTGTCACAGATGATTAATTCTCGAATTCATTTTTAATCTGTAGGTACATAGTTTTAAACAAAGTCGCTTCCGCCGTTTACGCTTAGATCTTTTAAACTACGCAACGGATTTTAATTCGGTTTACACCAATAGATAGAGCGATTCAAGAGGAAGGTTTATACGTATAGTTTAATATTGTTTTGTGTTAATTTGTATAATCATATGACGATAATTGTTCACCACATTAGTATCTACATTACACCCGTGCGAAGCTGAGGCGGGTCGCTAGTATTTATTAAAATCTAATACTTTTTACAGTTATAACATAAATCTATACTAATACTAGCTGCGCCCCGCGGTTTCACCCGCGTAAGTCCCTCGTTAAGTTTTCTTTTTTGTGCAAACTTCACATAAACCATCTACTAAATAGTCCGAACAAAGCCTAAACATTTGGTTTGGATAGGTGAGCCCGTTCTTGAGTTATAAAATTACAACGAAAAGTGGCATTGATGTTTATATATTCAATATGGATTATGGATTATAAAGTTGAAAAGTTACTTTGTTTGCTTGAACTCGCTAATCTCAGGAACTACTGATTTGAATTGAAAAATTATTTTAGTGTTGGATAGCTCATTTATCGAGGAAGGCTATAGGCTATAAAACATCACGGTACGACCAATAGGAGCGGAGCAGTGACCATAAACGCACGTGAAACTGCGGGGATGACTAGTATTATATATTCGGGAATCATTACAAAAAATAGAAGAAACTTCATTTTAAGCTGGAATTATACATTATTTTAATTTATATACAGTGCATACAAGTTTTGCGTTTAAAACCTTTTTCGAGCAGTCTTGTAACTTCTATGGGAACCTGTACCGTTGTCATGGCAACCTGATCGATTGATAATACCGCTACACCTGTCTCGTTCCGTCTTGCATAAAAGTGTATGTTGGTTTCTCTTATCCGCGATTATGATTTGAAATTGCTAGAAATTCAATAATGTTTTTTATTTATTTCCCAAGCATCTTTATTGTTGAGTTCTGAATTGTTTGAAATTGTATTTTCAAACAAGTGGTATTCCAATTGTTTGAAATTTGTTACGGAAGCGGTTAAAAATTTGTTTTGCTGACGAAATTTTGTCAAATTATTATCTACTCGTATCTAGTATATCTACATGTCTAGATGCTACGTCACATTAGTTTTACAAATAATAATAATCTAAAATAATAGAGGGGCTCGTAGCCACGAGCCCTTCTATTAACACTTAGCCAAGTGTTAACCGAGTAGGTTAGCAAATTACAAGGTTAAGTAATACTAGCCAAGTCAACCTTAGGATGGGTAACCATTCTTAATACATTGAGACCCCTTCCTGGTCCTGGTCTAACTTCGATATCACCTAGTCCTTTGTTTGTGGAGGCCTAATGGCAGTCGCTTCATGTAAAATATCGAAGTTCGGCCGTATCGTAGTTAGACTGAAAGCCGACCCCAAAACTTAGTTGCGAAAAGACGCGGAGGATGCGAATAATCTGAAATAATATTATAAATGTGAATTTAAGTTTGTCTGTATGTAACGCTTCCACGCCTTAACTACTCATCCAATTATCATGAAAGAAGGTCCGCCACTTTGTATAAGGTATTGGTACCGAGCTGTACAATGTTAAAACTTAGACCATTTTATACATTAGTGTTTCAGGTTACCGTTGAACTTTATTTGAATTCAATAGCTAACGGGGTTTTATAGATACGTTAGTTTAAAGATTACTCAACAGACACCCAAAGAATAATAATAACAATGGCTGCTCGACCGATTTCAATCAATTTCTTAATTTTCTACATCGTCTAGAAAATATTTACTTTAGAACCGTGCCCAACCTACATACGATTAATACCACAGATAAAATAATAATTACTTCGTCCAATACCAACAAGTAAATTGACAGTTGACAGGCTCAACATTAACCAACAAGTGACGTATTTTTTCAAGCTGTCAAAATAAATAATATCGACTGTCATAACTCATAACATATATCGATTGCAACTAGTTTATTTACCAAAAAATAAGAATGATTACACCTTAATATTTAATTAATTGTACCATAAAAGTTAATGTATTTATAAAGAATCGGTTACTTATTTACTAAATATTTATAATCACTGCACTATTGTACATTAACACGTTCCTTTTCACATAATTAATGGTGGCGAATTGTAAATATAATCACTTCATATTATTATCCACTACATCTTATAAAACAAAATCCCCCGCCGCGTCTGTCTGTCTGTCTGTTCGCGATAAACTGAAAAACTACTGAAAGGATTTTCATGCAGTTTTCACTAATAGGTAGAGTGATTCATGAGGAAGGTTTAGGTGTATAATTTGTTAAGATTTTGTGTAAATTTATTGAAATAAGTTGATGATTGTTGAAAGTGTCTCTGCTATCCGTGCGATGCCGGGGCGGGTTGCTAGTCACTACATATTATTAAACAAAGTCCCTAGCCGCGTTTGTCTGTCTGTCTATTCGCGATAAACTGAAAAAACTACTGAACGGATTTTCATGTGGTTTTCATTAATAGACAGAGTGATACATGAGGAATGTTTAGATATTTAATTTGTACCCGTGCGAAGCCGGGGCGGGTTGCTAGTAAACAATAAATAGGTAATTAACATGTAGGTACACGTACCCTACTGTGTACAAACGCACACCTAAGGGAAGTTAACAACACAACCACTCCAATATATTTGTTAGGCTCTACACTCACGCTTGTTACCACGAAGGGGTGGGCAGAATCAACACTCACATTTTGCCAACTGTAATTTTAGTTAGGTTTGTAATTCAGCACTTAATCGCGATAATATTTAAAAGGTACAATAAATACCTCTTGGTTACACGACGTTTCGATCGTATTGCACCGATCGTTGTCACGAGTGGACTCAAAGACTGAATCACAAACCTAATACGTATCAAAGTCGCGAAAGTTTAAAAACAATTTTTGTAATTTTAGTCTCAATGACGTAATACGTACGGACGCAAATTGGGAAATAAAGATGGCAAAATTGAGAGTATATTGAAAGGTAAATTTAAGTTACAAGGAAAGGCAATTATGGGGTGTAAGCAGCAACTCGCATACTTGTAACTCAAACTGGCTGTTCAAAACAATGTTTTCATTTCATTAAATTTATCACGAATTATTCGAAATAGTCAATTTTCAAAAAAAAAACATTAAATAATTAAAAATTATAGATCAACACACAGAGAGCCCGCACCAATAATTACTTTGTCAAATGGAAAATTATTTAAATAGAAAATGCATAATATATAATATCATTTACATATACAGCAGTCAAACGTGGGTTTATACAAATAAAATAAAAAACAAACTAATAACTACACAACGAGCTATGGAAAGAAGCATCTTAAAAATAAAGAAAATTCAAAAAATTAGAAGCGAAAATATAAGGAAGAAAACTAAATTAACAGATGCTCTGGAATAAGCTTTGAAGCAAAAATGGCAATGGGCTGGACATATCTGTAGAGTAAAGGACCAAACATGGACGCTGCAAGCGACAAAGTGGAAGGGCCCGCTGGGGAAAAGACACGTCGGAAGACCAAAGAAACGATGGACTGAAGACATAGTGGAGATCGCGGGAAATGGATGGATAGAGATAGGCCAGGACAGAGATAGATGGAGAAAAATGGAGGAGGCTTTTACCCGAAAGGGGTCCGAATTAAATTCATGATAAAAAAAAAACTACTTAGCACTACTAACAATATATATGTATATTAAATACACAAATGTAATGTAAACTTTTTCGGAATGAGTAAAGCTTTATTATTATATTTCTAAAATCATATCTGCCTGTTGCGATCTATAACCGCACGTTCCCAGATGGTTGAGCCTTGTGAGAAGAAATCGGGCAAAAAAATTCACGGTCGGGATGTCTAAATACTCTAACTCAACTTGTTACACAACAAAACACTCAGTTGATAATAGCGTTGATAAAGTCCCTAGATACTAGTATTATTATGAATTAGAATGCCATTGTAAAATTAATTCTTTATTATAGAAAATGGCCAGTCGTAATGGTCACGCGAAGTGTCAATCAATCATTTTGTCTCTATATAAACAATGTAAGCATTTTAATGTAAAGTTGTAGATATTGTTGTTGGTTAAATACTGTGTCTTATAAGTGTGCATAAGGGGCAAACGAGCAGACGGGTTCCTGATGGTAAATGACTACCGCCGCTCATGGGCACTTGTAACTCGAGAGTCACAAGTGCGTTGCCGCCCTTTAAGGTGGGAGTAGGAGAAGAGGAAGAGGGGAGGGGGGAGAGGAAAAGGGCGGGAACAGGGGAGAGGGAAGGGTTAGGGCCTCCGGTAACCTCACTCACGCGGCGAAATGCAATCATTGCTTCACTGCCGGTTTCCTGTGAGGCCGTGGTATCGAGCGGAGTCGAGCTCTCCCACGTAAACGTTATTGAATAAAAACTGTCAAATGTCTATGATTACTACACCGATTGCCGAAATTATGAGAGTGAATAATCCTTCATTCCTTCGTTTTAATTCTTATTATTCTGCGTTGTTAAAATCCTGCAGAAATCTATAAAACTAATCGCTGCTTATTCTCCTTACTTCACTACTATGGGTGGCGACATCATGTACTTAACAACAAAATATGAAAAACAGAGGCCATGTATTTTTATAACCATTTTCTACCTGTTGCGTTACAAAAACGCGCGTTATGTAAATGTAACTTTTGACTTTCATAAGTTACTTTTGTAATATACATGAAAAAGTAATCCGAGAATTTTTGTTTGACACCTGAATATAAAGAGGACGGTAGTACTTCACTAGTTTCAATACAGGCAATTTTATCTCTTTTGAAAGTTACTCTCGCTTTCACGAGAGAAGTACAAAGCCAATGAACAGAATTTAATATTTATAAAGATAGAGAATGGAATAAGTTGGGGCTCGTGGCTCAGTGAGGTTAGCACATTACAAAGTTAAGTAATACTAGCCAGGTCAGTCTAGGATGGGTGACCATTCTTAACACATTGAGACCCCTCCATG
Source organism: Euplagia quadripunctaria (assembly GCA_963859945.1). NCBI lineage: Eukaryota > Metazoa > Arthropoda > Insecta > Lepidoptera > Erebidae > Euplagia > Euplagia quadripunctaria. The sequence goes on along the minus strand of OY982588.1, from coordinate 6,723,531 downwards.
CCTCGGAGAACACGTTAATCCGTCGGTCTCGGGTGCCATACAAATATCTATGGCATTCGTTACGAGTAGTTGGAGCCTTAAAAAGTCTGATAACCTGTCTAACTACAGAACTTCGATATCGCCTAGTACTTGGGTTGTGAAGGTCTGATGGCAGTCGCTTCACGTACAATATCAAAGTTCGGCCGTATCGTACTTAGACTGAAAGCCGACCCCAAGTTAGTTGGGAAAAGGCGCGGAGGATGATGAAAGAATCGAATAAGTTGGTAATGACTATTAAAATGATGCTGTGTCAGACTTGATAATTTGCAAGGAGTTTGATGAATTGTGCAGGACAAACGAAGCGTTTTTAATACCCCAGATAGCGTAAGCAGAAAAACTCTTGGCACTATTCCCCACATTATTCGGTTTCAATTTTTGTATGCAGTTAGGCTTGGAGTCTAATTTGATTATAATCGTTCCATGGAAAGTCAATCACGGCACAATTGCTATTTAAAGACATACAATATTCTGGTTATATCTGAAGAAATTACAGGTAAGAAGTGCTTGAAACCAGCTGGCTTGTATGAAAGGTTGATTGATAGAAGAAGAAGCTCGTCAGGTATGTAAGGACAGAGCAAGTGAAGTCCTGATGTCTCTGCCAAGTCCGAAGGGAGAAAGGCCGATATTACTTAATGTGGGCATATATAGTTTTCTTTGATTTGCAATCCTAGCCATACAAGCTACTGTAAATACAAAATTAAGCCAATCAATTGAAAAAGAGGAAAAGAATTCGTTTTTTATTTATATTGACGTAAAGGCGTTCTCCCTGGGGGCAAATACAACCTTGTACCAAATTGAAGAGTTAATTTGATTGGTTTTGGGTTGAATAAGCAAGTGGTTTTGTGTGTAAACATGAAGTATTTGTTTGACGGCGTTTGAGTTGACTGTATCAACATGGGGGTAACGAACGGATAAGGAAGAAATAAGTTAGCAGTTTTTAAAACAAGTGGCATTGTGGTATAAAGGAATGTTGCTTGTTTCACAGCTTATCCTAATCTTTTTTTTAAAAGGACGTTTTAAAGATCTTTTAGATTTTGGATAAAAAGTTTTTTAACTTAGTAAACCGTCTTCAAATGATTCAGCAGGGACTTTATCTACGAATTTGTACCAAGGCAATGCTGAAACTCATCTTTTAAATCTTTACCAAATTTAAATGGGACCATTTCGGAATAAAATTAAAAGAATTTTGCAAATCCGTCTATATAATCATATAACGAAGTTATGCCAGAATTTACACAAACATCCAAATTGCGAACCTCCTCCTTTTTAAGGCGGTTAAAAATAAATAAATGGCGCTATGGTAGTGCATTCGACTGCCACGCCAAGAGTCGTGAATTTGATTCCCGCTCAGTGTGCCAAAATAAATATTTTCTTTCTTCCTTTCGATATGTATTATAACAAAAAAATAATCAAGCATACAAATATTGAATTCGTATTGTTGAATATGTCTATTTGCATTGATCTGGGTGTTTCTATGTATAATTATTTCTTTGTTATAACACATATAGAAAGGAAGAAAGAAAATATTTATTTTGGCACGTAATAAGTGGGACACTTAACTTTTTAAAGGAAAAGTATAAAATAGCAAAAAAAAAAAACAAAAAAATAATAATATAGACCAGAAAAAATACGGCAGTTTATCATTTCTGCTCACTGGCAACACCACCTCTCGCCTAATAAATCGCAAACTGACTGTCTCTATTTATGGTTATGGCCAGTATTGTCACTCAGCAGTGATACAGTCTTAAAACTATTAAATTTCTTAAATTTAAAAAGTATTGTGAAATTGTGTGTCTTACCAGTGCCAAAATGTGGATCGCATTCGCAACGTACACTGAGTGATAGCTCAGTGTGCGTTGCGAATGCGATTTTTAAACCGCATGCGATAGGGATGTGTAATGTTTCCTGGGATATTATAATAATTTTACTTACTATAATTAAATATAATAAATACCAAAGTTTGGATGAATGTTTCTTACTCAATCACGCCCTTTGGCAAAGGCATAGATATTGGCCAGAATACCACATAGGCTACTTTTTATCCTGCAAAAATATGTATTGCCTAATCAAAATTTTCACGCGAACGAAGTCTTGGACAACAACTAGTTGTATTATAGCACACTTAACTTAGTGGTAAATGCTACCCAAGCCAAGCTTCATCCATCAAACTCTAGCAACACTCCAAAAGTAGAAGTTTAAGCTATTATAGTGCTGTCTAAACACGGTCTTATGTAGACTGGAGGTGTTTTTCTAAAGGAAAAAAACCTAGTTTTTTTTATTGTGAAATGGCATAGGCGTTTGTCTTCCAACTCACCTGATGGAAAGTGACGATTAAGACGAAGATGGTGCAGCCTATCCAAGAGAAACCTATTCACTCTACTCTTGAACGTTATTTGACATTTCGGCGACTTGAACCAAAAAGGAGCAGTGCAATGCAGCGGTTTAAAATTGGCCGACCAAACCATCGTAAATGACTGCCCGATTTCTATTTGAACTTTTGAACACCTATTGCCCATTACATAATAATATGTGTGTGTGTGAAACACAAGCGCGCGCACTGCTTTTAACTAAACTATCGCCCGACTGTCGATCGAATGCACAGTCAGTACGGCGAAGTAGGGAAAGTCCGGGGAGAGTTTATCAGGTAGCAGACAATAGCCACTGCTCATATTTTTCTGTGACTATATATTGCGAAGTAGCCACACTTTTTCCAGCCTATCCCCGTCTCTCTCACGTGACGCCATTGCATTCGGCAATGGCAATTTTTGGTTTAACTTTTAAACCAAAAATTGCCATTGCCGAATGCAATGGCGAAGCGAGGTGATAACACATATTTCTGGGCCTGGTAAGTGATTTTTTTAATTTTAGACATTTAATTGGTGTTGTTTTGTATGAATAGATTCAAATACCTCACCTATATAAATAATAAGTGTATTTATCCGTGTAACACCTATAGTAGATATTGCCTTAATTTAATATTTATAACTGCATTTTATATCTATAAACGATAATGGTGACGCACGGAATTGGATCAATGTAAAAGACATTGTATGATAGTTATTAGCTCTCTCTTAATTATACTACAAGGATGGAAACAACTTAAATATGCATATTCCTACAGCCACAGTGGGTTTCTCTGCCGAACAAACAACCTTTCAATACCAAAGCTTTTACACTCATAGCAAAGATTTTTATAAAAACTTAATAACAGACAGATTGGTATGGGGTGGGAGACATTAGCCACGCGTGGGGAGGATACTTTATCCAGGGTAATCTTCCTCGTAATTTCATTTTGTAAAGTTCTTTTTTTTTCAGATAAACATAAAGATTCAACAAGAAAGAGAAGTAATTTAGAAATATCATTAATAACAAATGCTTTAGATGACATTGACAAAGAAAAATCTATTAGAGGTGTTCCTTTGGATTATGGAATTGATCAAAATACAATACGGAATTATCTAAGGGACAAAAAAAACTAAAATAAGTGACAGTGACAACGTAGAGCTAGTTTAAAACATCTAAATATTTTTATTTACAACTAGCTGCCCCGACAGATTTCGTTCTGTCAAAATTTATTGGCCTGTCGCAGTCCAATAGACAAAATAAAAAATAAAACGTATTTCAGAGTGATCACTTGATTTAATGTTTCAATAATAAAATACGATTACTTACAAAAATAAGTTTTCTATTTCGTACAATGCTGGACTTCAGTGATAACGCGCCTTTGTTTTGTTTTGAATGACGTCAAATATTTGACAGCTGTTTGGGTACAGGGAACATGTGTTTTAATTTACCCTGTGTTGTGTATGGGAGTGTAGAAAAGTGTTGTTTTTAGACGTTTTTAGGCAATTTTGAAAAAAATTTCTCTGCGTAAGAACCATCAACGTACTTCAAGGAATATTCTAAAAAAGGAATTAGCGAAATCGGTTCAGCTGTTCTCTAGATTTGCGCTTAGCAACACATTCAGCGATTCATTTTGATATTATAGATAGAAGAAGTAAAGGCACTTGTTAACGTCTTCTGACGATAAACATACTCAAAGTTCCTCATGGTCTCATTGTATTCAGTAAAACCAAGTGCCCTTTATTATTATTTTATCATGTTTTAACCCCAGGTAATGGCGCCCTACTTAAGTCTCTCACCCGGCGGGAAAAATTAGCCAAATTCATTTTTGGGAGTATTCGTTAAAACTGTTAAATTATTTAAGTTATATCAAACGTTCTTAAGAGAAAATTTGCTAAATAGTGAATCTTAAGAAAGTTTTAATAGAAAAATAGCAATATGCAGTTTTAAAAAAAATATAAGCATTTACGTGGAGGGTGGGTATACTCTTGGGTACTCCTTCTACTAATTAATCAAGTGCGCGCACACACGTGCACGCACTTGATTAATTAAGCAGTTGGTCGATGGTTCTAGTACGGGAGATGATGAGACCACAGATAACTTCAACTAGTTTCATACACATATGACATACGTTACATCGCAATTGTTGGGAATATTTTTGAGCATGGTAACCTACTCCATCACGCTGCAAAGAAGCTGTTGGACGCAAATTTTAGTTTGCAAGTTGAGTTGAGCAGGTAAAGGCGCCATGCGTTTGCTAAAGCTAGATTCAGCATATACTCGTGCGTGTAAAATACTCTCCACTTCTTTGCCACGTGTAGCATGTTTACCATGTATAGCACGTAACTGTACCACATTGCAGTGAAATAGATAGATCAGTTTCATCTACTCTTGTCGTCCACTTTTTTCTTCTCCACAATGCTCCATCTCTTTACTTTTCCCGGAGGCTTTCATTATTTAGCTTTCAGTATTCGCATTACCTTCAGTGAAACTATAAGCTTATAGATAGCTCTGTTTTACGGGGGTTGCCTCAAATTCGTTCTACTTGTCTTAGTTTCAGCGAGCAGTTCATCATTGAACCAGTCCTTCATTTCAAATGGTCCTTCAACTTTTCGTGCATCTTAAAGTGTCCTCATATGGGCACGACGGGCGTAAATTATAGGCGTATGTTTTTTTTTATTGACGATTTTGAATTATTGTTCAGCAATTTTATAAAATAAAGATATTGAATTTAGAATAAAAAAAAAAAATAAAATAAAATTAAACATTAATAATTTACCTTTAACAATTGATGTCAATTACTATTGTTAGTTGTTAAGAATTAATTATTTGATACAATTAATTGATAATAACTGATAATTATTATTAGTTAATTATTTACTGTTAATAATATTGTTAATTGTAAATTTATTTATTAATAATTAATTGTTGACTGGTAATTATGTAGTTAATCGTTAAAATTAATTGTTCTTATAAAAAGTGCAAGGCTTTGAAGTAGACTGACTGAACCAAAAGGGACTCAGACTGTCACTCTGTAATATACTCCGCTCGATATTTATCACTACATCGTTCACCGCAATCTGTCGACATCCTGGATAGCGAAGGACCGTTCTCCATTGCCATAGATTACTTCAAGAGTGTAAAGAGTTGTATCAATGTTATACAGTTCTATCATTCTCAGAAGCTGTTGTTACTAATATTATTATACTTTAGACTTAGAAAATGACCTCAGACGAGCTTCAATGATGACAAACATTGAAGAAGCCTGTAAATTCAGATATTCTTGAATATTATATTGTGATTTACATGAATCTTGACGAATCTTGGATTTGAAAATCTGCTATTCAAGTAGAAAAGTTATACAACGGAGAAAACATGAATATAAAGAGGTTTATCGTTCGCAAATAAATTTACATGTAAATTAGAAAGATACTGGGCTTTTTAGGACTTACAATCTTTAGCGGACCAGTTTTTAATGTTCTATTAATATTTTTTTGGAGGCATTCAGGAGCTCTTGTTAGTACAATATGTCAATTTGAGAAGTTGTATAAGTTACTTGGAGTAACCACACATATTATTTAAAGTCTTATATTGTTATAACACTTGATATTTTTTTTTTGACCGTTGGGTACTACTCAATTTTATATTTTTCGTGGGTATTGCTAATAATGTTTATCGCTTAGAATCTATATGTTTTAATATAAGCTATGTATATGCTATACATTGTAACGTAGCAATCGTAGCTTGCTATATCTTCGATTTACTTATCGCTGTACAGTCGTTGAAAAAGCCAGAGTTTCAAAGCAGGAGCTGTGAATTTAGAACTACGATTGTCTGTTGCTGGTAACTTTGCGCCTTATCTTTAGAATTATATAGCACAAAATTATGATGTAGTCACGAAGAAGGAGGCATGGTGAGTTAGAATTTCATGGCTGATATTTTTCTTCAATTTCTTCAAAAGACGTTGTCACGTCATGCCTCGTGTTTTGTTTTCAAACCCTGTAATGTGTATTTCAGCCTAGCCTGTGATAAGTTGGATTGGGTTATGGATTATGTTTTCCATGTGAGTCCTCAAAGTTACTGGGGTCAGTAACATTTATAGATGAACCTCTTCAACAATAGGATTGAAGAGGAAACCAGACGCAGAGAAAACGAGGTTGAGACACAAACAGACACCCAGAATTACCATCACTTTTACACCTCTGATGCTGATTTTTTTAAAATTTGATTAATAAATAATAATGACATGACTCTGAGTTAGTTAAATATCTACGTCTTATTGTTTTCTACCTTGTTGTATGCAGTACTAACTTTATGTTGAATTAAACTTTTACTGGGACATAGTTGTTTAATTTCGTTTTATCCTTTTGGTAGAACAGAGTTTAGTGGTACAGATAAGACTTACAAATAAATTTATGAAAGGCGTTACCATTTAAAACAACCCAGCCTTCAATATACATTATAATATGTTACAAATATCAATTTAGCAAACTTTATATACCTTTAGTAGCAGTATAGGGTGAAGTCAGGTCGTGTGTAGCCAATCCATCCGTCGCAGGTCAGTAGGCAAGCGAGCCATTCAATTAATAGACGCCTTCTGCTCGAATGATGTTCATACAAGTTGCGATTGTAACTGAATATATCCGTGGCTGGCGTGAGTATGTTGACATGTCTAAAATTGCTATTTTTCAGGGTGGCTATTTTAAAGTTTTGAGGTTCTATGTATATTTTGAGATTTCAAGTAACGAATATTATTTTGGTGACCGAGTGTAAGTTGATATAAGAAAATATCAATGTTCATTCACAAAATCATGTGAATCGTTAATTTGACATGAGGTTTTGTCAAGTTAGACACGTTAAAATGCGAAATTTCAAATGTTTCCAAAGTCGATTTCTCCAAAATGTATGTATTTATGAAACTGTAAATTTTTTTCATATGAATTCCTAATGCGTCGGAGGTATTGCGCCAGTAAAAAAAACATGCAAGTCGACATGTCAATGTGTTCACGCCAGCCACGGATATGTTTTTTAGCTTTTGCTTTAGCCATCTACTTTTTTGAAGTGAAACTTCTTTAGAATCGTTGTGATTTGAAATTCGATGAAACGAAAAACTCACACTAAAACAGACAAACATTCATAAATAGCATTTAGCCTGCGAGAGAATGAGATAGAATTTTGCACCTGCGTACTACGAAGCCTTAAGTCACACTAAAAAGAGACAAATACAATACAATCTAATTTAGCCTGCGAGAGAATGAAAAAGATTACAAGTATCTGTATACTTGTACTAAAGCACTAAAAAGAAACAATTCGCACCTGCGTACTACGACGCCTTAAGTCACATTAAAAAGAGACAAACACAATACAATATAATTTAGCCTGTGAGAGAATGAGATAGATTACAAGTATACAGCACAAAAAAAGAGACAAACATATTCAGATATAGGATTTAGCCTGCGAGAGAATATAAGTATAGTGTTTCCTATAATCTTCGTATGCTAGCACGTGTCTTTACGCCTGCGATTACGATTCACGTGTTTCATTTTTATGCATTTGCGTATTAAAATTCGTTGGTTAATTGATTTAGAAGTTTCACTTCTGCCATGTGTGAATTGCACACACACACTTTTTTTTCATGAAAGGCTTCTTATATTCTTAACGGTACCCTTGATAACGTGCATGCAAATTTTTAAGATGATCTGTTGAGAGGTTAACACGTGAAAGCTTAACGAACAAACAAACTTATATTCCATTTATAATGTTATTAAGGATAAGCTGCTGCCCGCGACTTCACGACTGGTGCAATCTATCCCACTTCCCTCACATTCAGGATAAAATACCTATGTGTTATTCCATACGGGAACACCCAAATACTCCGAAATATTTAATTCCGAATTTCGATGTTCCGATTTTCAAATGTCCGAATTTCATAACACCTAAGAATCATAATGTCTATTATTAAAAATCACGAATTTTATTTTACCGAAAGTCGATATTGCGATTTGTTAGTTTTCCGATTTTCATACGTTCGAAGAATCAAATTCTCGGAAGGTTCTCGGTCCGAAAAACTACATTCCGATTTTCAATACTTCGAATAAACTAAACCGTCAACATGTTGTGCCAAAAAATTTAGTAACAGAAACGAATCGCTGCAAAACCGACTTCACGCAGTCTTGTCTGCCCTACCCTAGAGTGTAATTTAAGCCCGCGTAGGCGCGGAGGGGTGGGGTTGTTTCAAGGCCCGCCGCCGCGGCTGAGGCTGGCCGGCGAAGCCGGCCAGTAAGCCGAAGGTGCGGTGGTGAGCCTTGAAACCATCTGCGACGATAAGCTCGCGTGGGGCCGCCCAAACCCCGCAGCGCCGGAGCCGTGACAGAAACAATGCTTGCTGCATGCATGCCTGCTTGCATGTTGCATGCCTGCTTGCATGCTGCATGCCTGCTTGCATGCTGCATGCCTACTTGCATGCTGCATGCCTGCATCATTTGTCTGTGAATCATTTGGGTTATGTTAAAATTATACCAGGAAAATAGGAATTCGAATCATCATTAAGTCGGACTTTTTATTATTCGATCTATTGAAATTCGGTATTTTTAAAATAGTAATTATAAACGTTAGGAATATTAAAATGTAGGATTTATAAAAATAGGAGTAATGATAAGTCGGAGTTCTTATATTCGGAATTTTGAACCATTCGGAATTATGAATATCGGTATTTTGAAATTCGTGTTTGTGACTTTCGGAATAAAGTTTTTCGTATTTATGTAGTGTACCCATTCCATACTATAATTTACCTCGGTGCCGATTTCATCTAGATCCGTTCAGACGTTTTGCGTCCATTCTCACAAACTTTCACCTTTATATTATCAGTAAGATTCTTCGGCATAAATGAGTTGTTAATCTCTCCAAAATCTTTTAACATCATATTGTGTTTAGAATTCTTTGTAACCCTTTTTAAGAAAATTTTACTGACGTAGTAACGTGAATTTTGGAATATTTACAGTTTATATTTAGAAGACGTACAGAAAGCTGAAACTTTTAAACAATATGTCTTACAACTTTAAAAATTACATGAAAACGGCTTAATGAAATTACACGCGTCCAGTTATGTGATTACCTGTCATGGTAAGTAAATCAATATACTGACACTGACCTTGGTCGAAATTCGACCACCACGCGATCTCTAGTTATTTTAATTTGAACAAAATGCCATAAATTTAGTGTAAATACTTTCCAATTCAAATCTATTAAATTTACGTGGGAGAGCCATGCTTCAGCACGTTTGGGCCGGCTCGACTCCGCTCGATACCAGGGCCTCACAGAAAACCGGCTGTGAAACAAACAATGATTGTATTGCTTTTCGCCGCGTGAGTGAGGTTACCGGTGCACACTCAGACGAAGAAGTCTAATACTGTATTTCTATAATATTGATACATGACGTGAATTATTTCAGACGGGTGCCCCAACTCAATTTTGTATTTAATTTCCAAGGGCCTCTGCGTGTTAGATTTATATCCCATCTTACTATAGGACCGGGTATATTTCTACTAAAAAGGATAATAGGTGAAGTAATAAACAAATACCTATTGCAATAATATATTTCATAAGATAATCTTCAAACAGTGTTGCCAACTCTTGGTTTTTTTCTGCCTGTAGAAAGTATGGAAAGAAAACTGTTTCCAAATATACTAACTTTAAATATTAAGGCGATCATGTTATAGGTATTTCATACCTTGAATTTCCTGACGTTGACCAGGTTCCACTGGCTGTGGTCACAGGCTGAGCCATACGTATACATAATTATGTTTCCAAATATTTTATTGATGATATATTGAAAGGAAAAAAAAGGAAATCATTGAAAACGGAGGAGAACAATGTACAGAACTGTTTTCTCTTTACAAAGGCATTGTAAAATGTTTTCTAAGTTGAATTTGAACCAGTGTTGCCCAGTTTTCGGCAATGACAACATTTATTTACTAATATAATACATAATGTCCAGTTAACTGGTATTTGTTATCGGACATTATCATCCGGTGTAACACGTAATTTCTCTAGGGAGGACCCAATCACGCGACAGCAATGTAAACATACGTACCTAAGTACAGATAAACACGCTGGGATATTGTGGTTTTAGTTTTCAAAAGTTTTTTTTGCAATATATTTTGTGCTGAAGAAGAGAGAGCTGAGATATACCCGATATTGCCTAACGACCCGGGCTTGCATGAAAAGTTAGTAGGATGTGTAATGACAGTAGAGGAATCTTGTGACGTGTGTAGGGATAGAAGTAAATGGATGGATGAATTTTCTTTCTGTCTACCCTGAAGGGAGAATGGCGTGAGTTTATGTATGTATATTTTAATTATAATCTTACTTATATTATAAATGCGAAAGTGTGGATGGATGTTTGTACTCAATCACGCCCGAACATTTGCGTAGAAATAGATTATAGTCTGAATTAGCACATGACTTTTAATCGAAGAAAAATGTACGGTTCCGAAGGATTAATTTAAAATTGCAAGCCAACGAAGTCGCGGTCTACTGCTAGTTAATGGATAAAGAATTGGACTGTAATCGATAAGTTTGTGGACGATTTAACTCCAAGACGGAGGTACCATCCTCCAACCAGGCGACCATGACTGGCGGACGGTAAACCATTCGTTAACGTTGGAAAGTCGTATATAAATACGTATATACTAATCAGTGTTAGAGCTTTAATTGTGCGTTGCAAGATCAGTAGATATACGTCGTTAGGTTGGTGTGCGCTAGATGGCGTTGATATATGTTTTTGCTGTATGTGCATGCTCCCATAGGTTTGTAGAGATATAATGGTGACGTATTATTTGTATACAAAGGCGCCAACATTCGCCCGGCGCAGCAGTCAGTCTCCGCAAGCTATGAGTTAGGACGTGTAATAATTTAAGTAAATAAATATAAAATATATATTCTATATCAAGAAGTCCACATATCATTAAGCCCAACATGAACCCAACCCACGCAACCACCACAAAGTTAATATCGCTAATTACAGTACAGTACGATATGGATTCACTTTTGGGTCTCAAACGGTTCACGTTTTTTTGGCTCGATGGAGAACCAAGAGTTTACAGATAACCATCAGGTGGGAGAGCCATGCTTCGGCACGTATGGGCCGGCTCGACTCCGCTCGATACCACGGCCTCACAGAAAACCGGCAGTGAAGCAATGATTGCATTGCATTTCACCGCGTGAGTGAAATTACCGGAGGCCCTAACCCTTCCCTCCCCCCCCTCCCTTCTTCAGACTCTTCCCCCTCTCCCCCTCTTCTCCTACTTCCACCTTTAAGGGCGGCAACGCACTTGTGACTCTCGAGTTACAGGTGCCCATGGGCGGCGGTAGTCATTTACCATCAGGTGACTCATCTGCTCGTTTGCCCCCTATACCATAAAAAAACAGGTTTTATAAAAATACCAGTTTTAATTTTTTTTTTTACACTGTGTGAATGCCTGTGTCTGTAGTCTGCGTACGGTTGAAAAAAAAAAAGGTATAAAAAAACAGGTTCGTTCTCGAACAATCAGAAAAGAACATAATCCATTTCCACATCCACGGTCTCAAAATATATATTTGAAATTAGAACAGTCGTTGAATAATTTAGTATGTCACTACTCAATAGCTAATGTTCTTTTAATAGGTACATATTATACGTTACCTATTAAAAAAACATTGCCTATGAAATAATATGGCGTGGGGGCACTCCCCGCACGCCATAGTTGGGTCGATTCGTTCAACAGATGGCAAAGTCTGCATTGGTTCACAAATATTTCTTTTCTAGGGTACACCTGAGGCCCCGATAATAAGACACGGTGACAGATCATCGCGTGGTTTTAGGCATTTCGAATCCGAACTTGCCTTTTAGCTCCGGTGAGGATGACCTGTGGGAGTTTCCACACGTTAGAAAAAGGAATGTAATAATATGTTGCAATTGATCCCTAAAATTATGTCTATCGCAGACAGAAAACAAGAAAGCTTTGAAAACTAGTATATCTCTTTTAATTTTCACCATTTTACAAACAAAAAATACTAAAACTATTTTTGCGTAGACGTATTTCAATGTCTCGAGATTAACATCGAATATTTTTGTTTTTATGAAAATACTAGCGACCCGCCCCGGCTTCGCACAATTGTAATGATGATACTAAATATACTACAGAATGTCTTTATATACAACGTTCACAGCTTTTTTGTCATTAGACAATACAAACATGTTTTCTTCAGAGGTTACTCTTGAAAATATTAATTGAAATTACATGCTGTAAAGGGCCATGGGCCATTTTGATCTATATTAAATGCATAATGTATTTAAGATACTTAATTGGATAAGGATTAATGCTGTATTGCTTAAAATCGCTTCGTAAATGAGCCATTATTTCTCGTAAAAAGTAAAGGATAAAAAATGGTTATTGTGGGTTATTCCTAAGATATAGACATATACCATCTTGGACTTTTTTGTAGACATTTTTAAGGTGTACAATTCTGTGGTACATTATTTTAATCTATTTCGTAGGGTTCAGCCAGCGCTTGCAATGTAAACGCAAAAAAAATGTGTTTATTTACGACATCACATTAGAAACCTCTAAAGTTATCAGTGTTTCTCTACTATATTATGCATGTATTATACATATAAACCTTCCTCTTGAATCACTCTATCTATTAAAAAAAACCTTATCAAATTCCGTTGAGTAGTTTTAAAAATCTAAGCATACATAGGGACAGACGGACACCAGGAAGCGACTTTGTTTTATACTATGTAGTGATACGTAAACAAAATGTAAGCCCCATAAACTAGGATAATGCGCCCGCTCTTATTTGTAGATAATTTTCGTTACAACTTTAATATAATTATAATTCACAATGAGCATTGTTGTCGTAGCCATCTACGTCAGGAGTGTGCCTGTTTATTTACTTAGGACAGACAAGTTTAGAATAGTGAGGTTATTTTGCGTAGTTACATAGTTATGAAAAAATGGTCCATGCCTCGGAGAGCACGTTAAACCATCGGTCCCGGGTGCCATACGAACATCTGTGACATTCGTTACGGGTAGTTGGAGCCCTAAAAAGCCCGGCAATCTAGTCTAACTACAGAACTTCGATATCGCTTAGCACTTGGGTTGTGGAAGTCTGATGGCAGCCGCTTCACGTAAAATATTGAAGTTCGGCCGTATCTTAGTAAGACTGAAAGCCGACCCCAACTTAGTTGGGAACAGGCGCGGAGTATGATGACATAAGTATGAAAAAAAAATGGTAGCCTGAAAGAGATCGCGATGTCAATTGTACAGCAATTTTAGCTAGTAAATTGAATAATTTAAATTCAAGTTGCAACTAAAGACAATTTACATGCATGCGTCAAAGAACTAATCCGCATCATCGCTGGTAGCATCCTCAGATGGCTGGCAGCATTGCCATGTTAAATAGCTAATTTTTTATGTAAGAAAAAGCCCCGCCTTCTGGTCACGTGTTGGTTAGCTAGTTTCTTGTAAAAGGAACGAACACTCAGACACCATGACCCTAAAATCTCGACCCCAAACGGCTCCAAAAGATAATTATAAGTAAGTTATATAACTACAAGATTTTGTATTTTTTGTTTATCCACCAATAAGAGTACTATTGATTGCCTAGATATTAAACTCGAACTCAATTCATTAGGTAAATTGAAAACTTGTGTTTGCCCAGTCGTCGAAGTTAGATCATATTATAGTAATTACTGAATGTTGAGAAAAACATATCCTACTATAATATTATAAACGTGAAAGTTTGTCAGGTTGTATGGATGTTTGTTACTCTTTCACGCAAAAACTACTAAACCGATTACGATGAAACTTGGTATGTAGATAGCTGGAGACCTGGATTTACACATAAGCTACTTTTTATTCCGATATTCAAACAGCATCGGGACTTATATATGAAGTTTCATGTTTGTAACATTTTTTGGTCACTCTTATACATTCGTGCATTGTACACCTGATATGAGACCATATCGTTTATAACACTAAAGCCCCGACAAATATAAGAATATTTAAATGGTTGACAAAAAAATGAGACTGTTTTGTCTACACTTGCCTATCTACATAAAAAAAACAATCTGATCCTAAAACGCCAATATCTATTAAAAAAAAAAAGTGTATGTGTGTAATTCACACACGGCAGAAGTGAAACTTCTAACTTAATTAACCATCAAATTTTAATACGCAAATGCACAAAAATTATACAAGTGAATGACACAAGAAGGCTTCGTAGTATGCAGGCGCAAAGACACGACAAGATTATAGGAAACACTGTATACTTGTATTCTACCTCATTCTCTCGCAGGCTAAATCCTATTTATGAATATGTTTGTCTCTTTTTAGTGCTGTATCCTTGTATTTTATCTCATTCTCTCGTTGGCTAAATAAATCCTATTTATGAATGTTTGTCTCTTTTTGGCGTGAGTGTTTCGTTTCATCGAATTTCATATTAAAAAGATTCTAAAGAAGTTTCAATTCAAAAATATCTAAAATTGCTTTTTTTAAATTCCACAATTAACTTTACCACATCTTTAGTTTACTGAAATAAGTAAGACTTGAATGTTAAACCTTCTATTTCAGACTTGGTATATCTGAAACTTTTTAAGGAAAAAAAAAGACTGTAACTGAATTACAAAATTTCTACAACGAGTATTACATATCAGCAATAAAAAATTAAAAACATTTTTAGTTTATTAGAAACTATACGGTTTTACTCACGTTTGTATTTCGGGGATGTCCGACTAGTTTCGGACCCGATGGGGGCCCTTTTTCAACCGTATAGTTTCTAATAAACATGAATATCACTCACGAAAGTTTTTATTGTAACATTTTTTAGTTTTTTTATATTTTTAACAATGATATTTATTATAAGTATTTTTTATCATCATCATCAGTTCAAACCTTGCAAACGCTCTCCTGTTCCGACTTTTGAAAAGTCACTTTGTACGTAGGGACCGTCGAGATATACTATTATTCATTGCACCCCAATAATATTAGTTACCAAAATAATAAATATGAGTATATTCGCCGATCTTATCGCTAACACCAAACACACAATGGAAATATTCTTTATTGTAATCAAAAACACGTCTACGTAAAGATATTTCATACATAAACCTCACAATGGACCACCTAATTCAGAAAAAGTAATCTCTTTCATACATTTTGTCTGTTTTGTTCCATTACAGAAAGGGTTGGTCATATTTTAGCATCGTTATGTATATGATATTATGGCGATGACTCGGCTACAAAAAATGACATTAAAATTCAGCCAGGGAAAAGTGTAAAAAAAAGTGTGTGTGCAATTCACACACGGCAGAAGTGAAACTTCAGGAAAGTAGCCTACGAGAGAATGAGAAATAAAACGTAAAATCAACACAAATAATTTACTAATGTTAATAAGTTTCATTTTAGATGATTTATATAAAAGTTATTGGTCACTTGTGACTCTTGAGTTGCAGGTGCCCATGGGCAGCAGTAGTCACTTACCATCAGGTCTGCTCGTTTGTCCCCTATTCCATAAAAAGGGGTGCATCTCCAGAAAAAAAGATTCTGTTCTGAGAGATAAAAATTACTTCTAGACGGTCTGGCTTGACAAAATCTATATTAACGAAAACTAAGCCACGGATAAGCCTAGTAATAAATAGAGGGACTATTTTTAGACTAATTTCTATTCCAACTGGGCTGATTCGTGTTAGTTACCGACAGGTGTCGCTCAGAGTAAATACAGGTAACAAACCGCCCGTATCGTGTTATGGTAGAAATTAGCTGTACCTTTCGTAATATGGAATGGTATAATTAAATTTGTTGGCTATGTGGAAAGTATTTGTTTGTGAAGTTAAATTGAATTTTGATACGACGAAGACCGTGTTAATGAAGATTATTTTAATAATTTACATGGATTTTAACATTTTGTATTAAATTAAGAGAGTACTATCTAATATCACTCCTATAATTCCATACAAATGGAAGCTACTGCTAGTGAATATCTGCAAAACCGTATCTTTGTTTTTCTGACGATTTGAATTTTATTATTTCATGCAACTAGTTCAAAAAGTACCTAGTCGGTTATAATTATATCATCTTTGTGAGCATGTTAGGTCTGGGTACTTTAAAAAAAAAGCAGTATTTTCTTTAAAAACTTTTGATATCGTGGTTCCTGCATTACTAAAAACACCTTAGGCATTGTATTCTGTTATTAGATAAACAATATGGCGCCAATCAACGCCCACCTTAAAGCTCCTTAAATGTTAATAACACTTAATAACACAAAATTCAGTGATCACATAGTTGACGTCTGTAGGGTCAAGCTATAAATCTGTTAAATGTTAAATTTCTAACTAAAATAAATGCTTATGCAAGATCTTGTACCTCGCATGGGTAATTATAAAATTATTTTTCTTGCTTATAACTGATGTAATAATGTCCTTATTTACATTTATAAGTAGCAAATTATCATTGCAACATAACTTGGCTTTTGTTGTAACTTTGCCAATATTTTTATCATTTTAATTAAGATTGAATAGGGGAGGTCTCAGATGCGATCCCTGGGGAATGCCAGAACGTCGATGTAAATTGAGCAAAAATTTTGACAACCACGGCTGAAGAGTGACTAGCTAAGTAGATTGTAAGATGAGCTACAAACTATCTGTTTTACCAACAATGTCCTAATTGAAATATTTTGTATCAAGAGATCGCCTATAACTCCATAAGAAACGGTTGCCTTTTTAAGATGCATGACGATCTGAAAATGTTAATATAAGTTTTAAATACTATTAGATATTTGGGATTCTTTGTTTTCAGATTCAACAAACTTCTTCTGCGAAAATATATCCAACTTTGTAGTCTTATCCAGAATGAACCCTTGCTGACAGAAACTTACCTGAAACAAGAAAGAAAAATTATTAGTACGAGATATACATTTACATATTTATGTGTAAGAAATACTCATAATAAATATTTAGGGCATTTTCTTTAGTTTTTTTCATACTACGTCGGTGGCAAATAAGCATACGGCCCGCCTGATGGTAAGCGGTTACCGTAGCCTATGAACGTTCATAATTTCAATGAAGGTACCATAAATGTTATACAATAGTATTATTAACACTGACCGTAATGATTTGTGTCAATATAGTAGGGTTTCATTTCATTATATACCTAAATAATACACTTATTCAAGATTTCACTAAACTATATTAATAGATGTCAAAAGTTTGACAGCTTTGACAATTATTGAAGTATGTACATGGAGGGCACGCTCCAAACTTTCAGCAATTACAACCTTGTGCGATATTGTATTAATAAACTATTAGTAATAGTCTGTAACTTGGTTTAAGCTAAATCAGAAAATCCAACTATACTACAGATTTTTTTTTGTAGGAATCTCTATTCGTTTAATCAAAACTATCCCAGTGTCTCTCTTTGAGGTTACTCGTTTGATGTTTTTTTGCTAGTAATAGGCTTTCACAATTATTTTATCACTTTTTTGGTTTCTTTTCAATAAAATCTATCTAGTATCTGTCCTCATTATAATAATGTTATTTATCAATGACCCCTTACATAATTTTATAGTTTGATTTTATCTTACTTTTTTCTACTCCCTACGTCATTTCGTCATCACTAGCATTGAAGTTAGTGTCAGTTGTAAAGAATTGCCTCATGCTGCATATATTTTTGCCGTGGCTATGTATTGTTTTGCAAATTTAATATTTAATATTAATGTAGAAGTAAAAAGATTAACTACAGAACTTCGATATCGTCTAGTACGAGTACTAGGCGATATCAAAATTCTGTAGTTGTGGTTGTGGAGGTCTGATGGCAGTCGCTTTACGTAAAATAAGAAGTTCGGCCCCATCGTAGTTAGACTGAAAGCCGACCCCAACTTAGTTGGGAAAAGGTGTGGAGGATGATGATTAATGTAGAAGTAAAAAATGTAACGTTCAAAAGTGTTGCATTTTTGGAGTTTACCGTTTAAGAATCGATTTTCTGCGATTCGGCGGCCGGTATGAAAAAAATATGAAGAGTAAAATTTTGTGATCGGAGGGCAGCGTAACGCGTTGTTGTGCTTTTTGTGCTTTATTGGAGTTAACTCCTTATGCTCGAAACATGTAATTTTGTATGTATATGTAGTTTGGATGACAATACTACATAAAATTTGGCATCTTGGAGCTGATCACAAAATTGATCACAAATGATCAGATGATGTAACCAGGAGGTAGATAGTGGGACTCTTCTGTGGCTACTAGTAAACCCATCGACTTTGGACTCTTATGGTTCGTTTTGACGAGTCCAAAAGATTGGGCTTAGTAACGATGGTTTGATTATGAAACCAGGAGGTTAACAGTGGATTTCTTTTTTTTTATTTTTTGTCGTTTAGTGGGCAACGAGCAGACGGGTCACCTGATGGTCAATGACTACCGCAGCCCAAGGGCACCTGCAACTCAAGTGTCAGAAATCCGTTGCCGGCCTTTAAGGTGGGAGTAGGGGAAGAGCAGAGAGGGGGAGGAGGTGGGGAGAGGGTGGCAGGGAAGTTTTAGGGCCTCCAGTAACCTCACTCATGCGGGGAAAAGCAATGCTTGCAAGCATTGCTTCACGGCCGGTTTTCTGTGTGGCCGTGGTATCACTCCGGTCGAGCCGGCCCATGCGTGCCGAAGCATGGCTCTCCCACGAATCTCATTTTCTCTCTCATCTCTTTCTATCTCTCTCATTTTTACTTTTAATTTGGTTCGCCATTAAAGCGTGTTTCTTTAGTTTTACTGAACTATAATTAGTTCTCCTTAAATTAACTACTGATTAAATTTGTTACCAGTTCCAAGACAAGTTTGACTTTTGAGTCCAGTCATGTTTTTTTATTGGTGAATGAGTCATGCTCATGTTACTGTACTTAACTGTGAAGTGACAAGTGTCGGTGGGATTAGTAAAAAATATTTTCCCAAAATACTTCCCAAGATTTCACTGGTTTGCGAGAATATCGACGTAATTCAAAATTCAGTCGAATTGAAATAAGTATGCCAAACGATCATAAATCTTTGATATTTTATGGTGAATCAAGATGCAACGCCGATTTCGTGCTAACGTTCGTTAGAAAGCGACAAGTTCATTATATATTAAGAACAAAATACTCTGGCAGAAATCACAAAACATTGCCATTCTCTAAAATCAATAATTTTTAGTTCCGTCGCTATTCTCGCAAACCAGCGATTTGTTCACAATATTATTCAAAGCTAATACGCAATAGCTTGTTATTCAAATTAAAAAGTTTTTTAAGTAATTGACTATTACATAACACCCACAAAAATCCTATTGTCTTTAACTTGTTTATTTATAACATAAACTGCGCATTACAACCTAACAAAAACAAATAAACATCCCAAATTACTTTGCCCACGTAAATTGGATCATAAAATTCAAAAATATAAATGTACTAACTTGGAAAACCATTTAAGTTACAAGCAGATATATTACAGGGTTGCGCCATTTTGTTCGTTTATTTATTAACTTTATTTATGTTTATTTATTACTATCCAGGGACTACTTGGCGTAAAAACCGTTTAAATGCGTGTCTACAACGTAAGGTACTGTAGTAGTAACTCAATGGAAAACTTATGCGTCATTCCGTGGAAATAGTTATCATGCAATTTCACTAAGAGATGTTTCACGGAGTGCTGGTGAAAGAACAGGTGATAAGTTATATCACGTACCAGCTCAATTATGTATCAAAAAGCCTGTAACATGTCGTGCAAGCGTGAGTTAAATTTATGCAAACAAAGTGCTATTATAATTTACAAAATACGGTACGGCTAAGCTACGCGCGCGAATATATTATAAGTTTACGTTCAGAACTTCAGACGGCAATATTTTTCCAGTATACCGTACACGAGATTTTATCTAATAGAACAATGACAGCAGAAAATGTATTGAAACCTTAAATTTTTCACACGGAATCTATGCAGGAAAATCTATTGCTCGAAAAATATTTTTTTTGTGAACTGTTTGAAGTTGTTACCGTCCTCGGTAACAACTTCAAACAGGCCGCGTCTCGAAATGATTTTATTGAATATGACACGTAGTGGAGACTCGCTCGCTTGCATTCAGGCAGTTGTGCTTGTAATGAAACTGCAGCCGGCTGTCGAAATGGAGGACTTCACAAATGGCTGCTTCTATTCGATTCTCGTGTAACGTTCAATCGAATGGAAATGGTCGTCGTGTGAACGACTGTCTCGTATAATAAAGTAAAACCGTATACGTGAAAAATCGAATTAGACAATCGCAGTTTGAACTTAGCCTTACACGATAAGACCTGATTTATACATGTAATCAACACGAAGAAATTTATGTTTTCTTTGTTTAAAAGGTAAGTTAAAATGATTTAGGTATGCATATTTACCTAAGTCACTTTAACTTCAGATTGTGTGTAAAATATTCATATTGGTATTTGATAGCTATCATTTTTAAGCAGTTTTACCGTGTCTGATATTAAATACATAAAAATTATACAACTTCCTTAAAAACTGGGCTCTTATATGCAATAAGATTATTTGTAATTTATTTGCTAGTTCAAACAAAAACACACTACGTGAAGAGAATAAATTGTACGCATTTTAAAGAAATTTTTATTTAATATTTAGTTATGTGGGATGTATATAGGTATGGGTATGTGCGAGTGTGTGACTGTGAGGTGAAAGAGTGAAGGAGACGCAATGCATATGAGCGGTAAGTAGATGTAAGTGAGACGAAGATATGTGTGAGGAAGAAAAAGGAGAGATATGGCCGGGACGCTAATGTGTAGTGTGGAGTGCGTGCGTGTCGCGAGGTTGAATACTAGAAAAAGAAACGAATTAAAGGCAAGATACGAGATTTCCAAATTTTGTTTCCGGTTCCTCCTACATTTATATTTCGAAGAAGTACAGAAAGCTAAACTTTTTACCGATATGTGACAAATCTAAAAAAATACCTGAAAACGCGTCTAGGATATAATGCTGCCCTGTCATGAAACAGCAAGCTGTACAATGAAAGCTCAAGTTAAATTGGCCAATGAAATAAACCAAAACTGAATTCTAGTCGAAAATCGAAAACCAGGAGATCTCTAGTATTATACGACTTATTTGACCTATGGTGTCAATGAAAATACAAATATGGTGAAATGAATTGTATTAACATTGTAAGCCGGCCTAGGTCACTCCGTACCCTAACTGCGAAGTTACATTCATTAATGAGATAGAATTTATTGGTCTTCATATATTGTTGACTAGCTGCGCCCCGGCTGTTTCACCGGCGGCGTAAGTCCTGATGCCGTGGGAATATCGGGATAATAAAGTAGCCTATGGGTTAATTCAAGAATTCAGCTATTTATTAGATGTGTAATTTGGGACTTAATCGCGATAATATTTAAAAGATACAATACCTCTTGGTTACCTGACGTTTCGATCGAATTGCACCGATCATGGTCACGAGTGGACTGGTGAGAGCTCAGCGACGTTTCTGTCAAGTGCGAGTTTCAGCAACTACCTGCACTTGGTCTTCACTATTTTTATTTTTATTCGTACTGTCGGTACTTTGACACACTACTCTTACGACGTCCCCTGAATGATGTCGAAGGTGTACTCGCTGACGATAGCATTTGCTGATGACGGGATTCCAAGATGTTGATAAACGGTACCCATCTTCTCGTTTGAAATTTTCATGCTTTTTTTATTTCAACTGCTTTACGTAATTAATATTCTGGAGAAATAGTGACGGTTGGTTGAAAGGACCTGTGGTTGGTATAATTCAATCCAGTGGTTTGGACCTGACTCCAGCAAAAGCTCCGCGATCGCTAACTTGTTAATGTTGCGGTTTTTTACAGCTGTGTACAATTATCGATCGGTGCAATTCGATACGTCGGGTAAACAGGAGGTATTGTACCTTATAAATGTTATCGCGATTAAGTTCCGAATTACATATCTAATATGTATCGATGTCGCAAAAGTTTAAAAATAATTTCAGCTACTTACATACCAAGTTTCATCGCAATCGGTTCAATAGTTTTTGCGTGAAAGAGCAACAAGCATCCATACATCCTCACAAACTTTCACGTTTATAATATTAGTAGAACTAGCTTTTCTCCGCAGTTTAAACCGCATTAATGGTCTCTGCTCCTCTCCTAAGAGCCGTAGCGTAATGTTAAAGAGCTCAGAATTCTTCACGAGAATTTAGCTATCAAATGCAAACATTATTTTTTTAAATCAGACTGATGGTTTCTGAGATTACTACGTGATCTTTTAATACTCAAAAAATTATAATGTTTTTTTTTATTGTATACGGGGCAAACGAGCAGACGGGTCACCTGATGATAAATGACTACCGCCGCCCATGGGCACCTGTAACTCGAAAGTCACAAGTGCGTTGCCGCCCTTTAAGGTGGGAATAGGGGGAGAGGGGGGAAGACGGGAGACGGGGATTAGAGGAGAGGGGGGAGAGGGGAAGGACGGGAATAGGGGAAAGGGAAGTGTTAGGCCCTCCGGTAACCTCACTCACACGGGGAAAAGCAATGCAATCATTGTTTCACTGCCGGTTTTCTGTGAGGCCGTGGTATCGAACGGAGTCGAGCCGGCATACGTGCCGAAGCATGGCTCTCCCACGTAAATTATATTATATAGTTGGCATCGCACATATGGGTGCTAATACTGGTGTCTAGCGAGCGTCCATCCATGATAACATATAAACGAATCGTATATGTATTTAAAACTGTTCGAAGTCCTTGTTTTTTTAAATACAAATAAAGAATAAAAGCGAAGAGGCATTTAAGCTTTCCCAACAAAAACATAACTTACACTCCTCGCCAATAAACAATAACAAAGTGAGGATTGTTTCACAAATTGCGTCATTACCGTGCCGTTTACTGTGAAGTAGTCATTTACGTAACAAATTGGTTATAACTGGGCACATCCTGTTCCAAATTTATGAATTAAAATTAAATGTGTTGGAAATAAAATGATTGGCGTGATATGTGCTAATTAGAGCTGAATGTTAAGCATAATACTCTTGTTTCGCAAAGACTTGAACATCCGTTGACCGAAGAGAAAGAGAAAGAAAGAAAGAAATAATTTTTATTCTGACTCACACAGGATAGGTACATTATTTTTTTTTCATCACAGGAAAAAATATAAATAAATATCTAAATAGATACCCCTGCATGGTCCTTAGCTCAGCAATATGCTACTTCGCACGATTAATTAGCGAAGAGGCGCTGGTATTCTGCCAAGGCCAAGTGATGTAGGTACGGACATCATGCTATCAAATAAACATTATGAGACTAAACTGTATACATGAAAACACACTGACATTCAGATTACACATTAAAATAACGATTAACAAACGGACAGACCAGATTTTATGGTTACAAATACATTATCAAAAAAAAAAAAATTAGACCAAAGACAAGATATTTCAGCCATTTTAATATCTGTGGCTGCATACATCATCGTAATACATTCCTATAGATAGAGTGGTATTATAGCTCTATGGTTACATTTCCTTGATAAGTCTATGGTGAAAGACAGACGCGGGATTTTCAATACAATGTCTCGAAATCATGATGCTTGTCAAAAAAGAAATCGAAGAAAAATCGAAAAAAAGATTTAATATAGCTATAGAAATAAAGAAAAAAAAAGGGGAGGAAGAATTGTTTATTGGTGCAAAGACAATTGTCTTATAAGTATAAAGTTTATTATTTAATCCATTAATTCCCCGTTACCCCAAGTAACGCTTTAAGTTCCTTCATGGCACATTTAAAATGCATGAGGTCAACTGAAAATTAAAACTGGAAATACCAGGACATTCCGAATCCTTAATTATTGTGCCCAGTAAAGTATCATTATAGTTTAGAACAATACAAAAAACCAAAAAGATGATGATGATGCTAATAGAGAACCAAATTAAAAAGTAGAAATGAGTTTTCCATCCACCTCTTAACTCCATCATCAAGCCATCGTTTTCAATCTGTTGGACTCGTTAAAATGGATCACATGAGCCTAAACTCGAGGAGTTTACTAGTAGCCACTGAAGAGTTCCACTATCCGCCTTCTTCCTCCATCTTCAAATCACCTCCAAGATGCCAAATAATAGAATTGTCATCCAAACTACATACAAACAAAGTTTCATTTCGATGTGACATTGACAGTTAAAGTAGATTAAAATTGACTTTCAAGATATGTTTACGTAGTTAGTTATAAGTGGAGATAATAAGAGCTTTCTATCGTGGGAGAGCCATGCTTCGGCACGTATAGGCCAGCTTGACCGGAGTGACACCACGGCCTCACAGAACACCGGCAGTGAAGCACAGTTTGCATGAGTGTGAGAATTAAGGTTAAGGTTACCGGAGACCTTAACACTTCCCTTCTCTCCATCTGCCCCTCTTTCACCATTCCCCTACTCCCACCTTAAAGGCCGGTAACGCACTTGTGACTCTAGAGTTGCAAGTAGGTGCCCATGGGCGGCGGTACTCCTTTACCATCAAATGGCCCGTCTGCTCGTTTGCCGCCTATACCATATAAAAAAGCTAATAAAAGCGTATTAAAATTCAGAGGAATAAGGTGATGCGACAATACCTTATTCCTCTTAATTTTGTAAAAAACTAGCAATTTAAAAATTGCCTGCAATAGCTTAAGGAGGCCCCCCGCCTCAATTTTTCACGTACCGTTGGAAAGTCCATTAGGAAAGGCACCAACTGAATGCTCTGATATCGGACATAAAAGAAGAGAAACTTGGAAATTAATCATGACTGAGGCCATCTCTACAATTATCCTCACAGGGCCAGTAAATTAAAACCACATTATGTAATAAGTTCTGTGTTACCATGAATAGTAAAGGTTGTCATTAGGAATTAGTATCATATAAATTTTAGAACCCTACTTAAGTTATGAAACGTCAATCAAGAGTCACCTGAGTATTGTCGCCCTGTAGTGACATTTCTTTGTTACTTATTATAGAACTGTGCTTAAGTGTGGAGTCACTCTTACCCGAATCACTTGAGTAATTGTATTGTTATCTCTACTCAAGCATCATTTCGTTTTATTTGAGTTAGAGGACACTTCTGTAATAAATTATGTGGTTAAGTCGAGATTATTTCCTCAAAAACAAACATTTTTTGATGTTAAATTTTACTTTCAAACAATTTTCTGCTCAGAAAATTCATCAGTATGCTATCTTTCATTGTTTATAACTATCGTGACGTTTTAAACAGTCTGAATAAAGATATTCAATGATATATTAAACAACTACTTAGGAGTTAAATATAAACACATAAGAGATAATACATACAAACATAAAGATACTTATAGTTATACGAATTAACTTAAACTGCTCTAAATATTTCAGAATGACCAAATCACTGAAGTATAAAACAAATTTGAAATGTAGTAGGTATCTATCCATTTCAATTTTGTGCTTCTTTCAAAGTAAAAAGATGGAAACTCCGATATCCCTTTACGCTCTCTGAAATAAAACTACGCTTCGCTTCGGTAGAAACAGTTTTAGATTTAGCTCTTAACTTTGAAGGGATATACCTGTTTCTATTTAAGCTGATATGCTTTTAGTATTATTAGCTTAAATTAAAAAAAAACACACATGGCCTACTCGATAGTTAGCGGTAAGCGATGCCCATAAACACGGAAGAATAAAAACAAGAAGAATTACCATGTAGCAATTTGTCGTGTGCCATAATTATATCGCGATTGGCTTCTTGTTATGACGTCATTACTTTGGTTTGTACGGGAATATACCAATTAATTTACAAGTATGTTTTAGAAACAACGCTTCCAATCTAAATCGAAACATTAGCATGGCCGAACATGAAACGACAAATAACCTAAAATATTCCATCCTGCCTTGGTAACTTAGTTGGATAATGAATTGAATATTTCATCTTTCTGTGCTTGTATGCAATATTCATGTTGAATACTGCAATAATTCTGAATTCTGATTAATATCTGAAAAGGAAAAACAGAATCCTTAAAGAATGACTTTGCTATATATATATATATATATATTATGTCTGTGTGTCACGACTTATTTCGCAGGTACGCGTTGACGTACCTATTACTTTAAAATTAATATCAAATATGCAAGTTGTACTGACTGAGCTATCAACACCCTGGAAATGCGACCACTATTTCGAGCAATTCCATCTACTCGAAGAAGAGGGAAAACCTTAAGTTGTTTTCTAAAATAATACTCGAAGCACGAGCAAAACAGCAAAACACACCTCCTCTAGCTTGGTAAAGGTACTTATTGTAAGAATTCTTTGTTCAATGACAATAGGTTCAATACAACCACTAAACCCGCCATCTGTCTTAAATTCATAGAAACTAACTCCCAAAGTCTGAACCTTAATAGATTACACATGAAAAGCATTCAAAACCTTAACAGGCTCATGCAGCTATGCCATCTATCCATCACATACGAAAATGAAATCAATCTTTATTTTTGTTTCAGCGCCATCTATATAAATAATAAGTAACCTCTACAGCTTTTTGCTGAACAACTATTAGAACGACATTTTTATGAAACAACGTTGAGAAGCTTGAGAAATAGATGGCGTTGCAACGACTCTGTAAAACACAAGCTTATTAAATAGTAGCCTGGCACAATACGCGGTAAAACGTTTTCTCTTATTTCGTACAGAAATATTTGCAATTTTCAAGTCGCGTTATAAACGGGATTTGACGTCGCCTCCCGAGGGAAATAGGCCATGAATTTGAACGATCCCGGACCTGTATTTGAAGCTACTCTTATCCGCCTGCTGTTATTATACCACGATTTTGTATTTTATTGAGATAAAACCTTTGTTTTAAAGCTAAGTATTATTACTGATGTTTCTCGGTAGTGTAAAAATTATCGCTTTTAATTATACCAGTATTCTATAACATAGCATAGTAAGTGGATACATTTATAGAGGAAGGAATTTGTAACTTGTAGATAATAAAAAAATAACACTCGGTTCCGATATTCTAGATAAATGTTCTGAAACTGTTTTCATGTTCATGGAAATCTCTTTAACATACATGAAATCCAGTTCTATGGCCAGACCTGTCGTCCTGGGATCTGAATGTTGGTTTCTAAAGAGAACTTCGAATATTGAAATGGGTTTATGGCGAGAGTTACTAGGATCAACAACGTGAGGAATGAAGACAGAGGGTGACTGAAAACAGCACCAGGTGATGAAAAGTTGAGCAATAGACTATCGTGATATAGACATGTGATTAAGTTTCTAATTAGGATGTTGATGGGTACAAGACTAGGGGACGACCATAGAAAAGACGAATGGAATGCGAGTGAAAAAGAATATGGCTATAAGGGAGTAGGGAATAAAATGGCGAATAATAGGGTGGAATGGAAGAAGAAAAGACGTTGCACCGATGAAAAATAAATTCGGAAAAAGAGTAAGAAGATGTTTTAGTGAATTCTGAGTGTCCATCCATCCAACAGTGTACTATGCAAGATCATGATCATTAATAAATAAATAATGAAACAAAAAGAAAGTAACCGCCACATGATAGCACGTCAAGAATGACTGTGTGCCTATAAAATTTGAAGAGTTCCCTTGATTTCTCCAGGATCCCATCATTAGATCCTGACCTGATGATCATGGGACCACCTGGGAAGTATACCCTTTCAAACAAAAGAAGAATTTTCCAAATCTGCCTTTGAGTAATCGGTTAACATAGGTACATAAAAAAAAATTTATACAGTGGAACATAGAACCTCCTCCTTTTTTGAAGTCGGTTAAAAAATAGCTCAAACAACGATAGAAAAGTACTGTGTGGTTTTATCTACATCCACTTAACCATAGACACTTGCCCTCGGATGGTTTATGTAGTTTCCCTACAGAAAAAAAGATGTCATCACCGTACATAAATCCATCTCTCTATCTAATTCTTAATTCATCGTGTAAAACAATAATTGTATTAGTGTACTCTATTTTAAAACCTCTCTGCTTTACCCTTCATTTTGTACGAGCCTTTGTACTAAGCCAAAGTAGTGTAGGGCAAAGCGTAGGGCAAATTGAGCCCCAATTCTTTAGCGTTAATCATAAATATTATGAAAATGACTTTTTAAACCATGTTTATTTCACCTCTTTTACGTTTGATTTATACAATATTTTGTGTCGTTACTAAATTTAGTTTTCAGTAGCATTTTATAAAGAAAGGTAAATATCGTCTCAAGAATTGTAAGTAAATATCTTTTCAAGAGTTTTATTACTAGGTTTCATGAAGACATTTTGAGAAAAGTTAACTTTATTAACATACAAAAGCTAGAGTTTCCCTTCGTATTCGTCGTCGTAGAAGCCGTGCGCCCATGTTCATGGGCATACCGAGGGGGCAAGATTGGCCCCCTCCCCCCCCCCCCCCCTCGTGACCAACAAAATATAAAACCTAATTACACGCATGCTCCTGTGTTAATACAAAAAACAAACATTCATTTTTGTAAAAGTAGTAGGATTTGCTAAGAATGCCTCAGCCAAGGGGAAATATGCTATATTAATATTATACAGAGAAAAATGTTGTGAGTTTCTGACTTTGGATGTAGAGAGAAAACTCGCGCACCCCTGATCCGATTCTTAATATTTCATCTTTAATAGGAAGTTACATCTAAGTAACATAGGGTATTTTTTTCCGTATACATGAGTTTTCAATAAAAATCAGAGTTTATGGAATTGAAGTCAGAAAAAAGAAACGATAAACGAACAAGGGTGCTAATACGAGCGAAACCGTGAAAAACTGTTCGCAATTTATAATTTCTTTTCTGTCCACTCGTCTGATCCGTCACGTCCGTAGCATTTCACACCGAGACCTTGTATTATATACGTGGTTAGATGAAATTTCAGAAGTTACGAGAAGTTCGTGTGTACAATGTATGTTTTTGATGGGGTTGTAATGGTAAATTAAAATTACGAGATAAAAAATAAATAAGTACCTATATTAAATAAAAACTGCAACGTTGTCGATGATGATGCACTGAACAACAATTCATTTTCAAACGATTATTACAGCTAAAGTATCATATAAAGTATACATATGTGATATGCATATGTGTCAGATAATCAGAAAATGTACAAATGCGGGCTTATTGCTAAATGCAATCTCTACCAGGCCACGTTAGAATGGATGAAAATTTGGATATACAGTAGTAGTTGATAGAGTATTTACACAACCTAACGATCTATACCTACTAATATTATGAAAGTGAAAGTAATGGTCTGCCCGGTCTGTCGGTTACGTTTTCACGCCTTAACCACTATACCTATCTTAATGGATTTTTTGTCACAAAAGTAAAACTTCCAGGGGGTGAAATAGAGGTCTTTTCTACGTAGACGAAGTCACGGGCACGCGGGCGTTCTAGTACCTAATCTATACAAATTGTTCATATTACCTTGTATTATGTAATGTGTAACTGTTTGTTATTTCAAATAAGTAAATAAATAAATAAAAATATAATAAAGCTGAAGAGTATTTTTGTTTGTTTGATTGTTTGTTTAAACACGCTAATCTCTGGAACTAGGAGTCGGATTTGAAAAATCTTTTTGTAAATGATATATATGGATGTTTGTTACTCTTTCACGCAAAAACTACTCAACCGATTACGATAAAACTTGGTATGTAGATGGCTAAAGATCTGGATTAACACATAGGTTACTTTTTATCGCGATATTCCCACGGAAACGGAACTTACGCGGGTAAAACCGGAGGGTGCAACTTGTAGTGATATAAATTGTTCCGTAAAGTTCTTTAGGCATTAGTAACCACTTATCCTGGCTGTACCCTTGAAATACACTGTTTTATTATAAAATCAAGTCTCATAAACAGGAATGAACAACAAAATATGTAGCTTTTATCGCCATCCTGGATTTCTGAAGTCGGATACAGCGATCTTGTTAATCCCCATTCAAATTAAGGCGACAGTGAAACACTGGGGACGCAAAATTTATTCAGAGTGGCACTCGTTGAAGACCGTTGACTTTTCAGGAACAAAATTCATGTTTGTGTTATGAGATAATTTGGTTGATAGATTTATTATTTCTTAATTTTGTGTGGCATTTAGGTTTTGTGCATACATATACTTACTTGAATGGCACACATTCATTATCATATCATATACTAATTTTAAAATTATAAATTAATGAAGTTAAAAAAGCAGTCTTTAACGACGAACCGAATCAAAAAAGTTCAAATTGTTTCACTATTCACCTCCTGGCTTTATCATCAGACCATCGATACCAAACCCGATTGGGTTTCGTATCGATGGTCTATGAAAGAGTTTTTATAAGCTGTTGAAGATCCTTTAACTGCTATCCCCAAGGGAGGTCATTTTACCTTCATTTCATCAAATAAAAACTGTGTGAGTACGCTTGTTCATTTGTGCTAATGTAGTGTAATTTTCGCTAATGCGAGGTCGCTTCTAGAAGCTTGTGAACACCCCAGGAGGCTTCTGTGCTTCTGGAAGGAGCTAGGCTATCTCAACTAGCCAGCCATACTTGAACGCATAATGAACCGTTTTTGAGTCTAAATGCGGAAACAGAGCCCTCAACCAATACCAATACTCTAGCGTATTTACTAATACATCTACAGCATTATATTTTTATAGCTGATATCAATTTAAACGTAACCCATCAATGTCCTAACAACGGATTCAGCAAAAAAAAAAAATAAATCCTCTTGAAAACTGTCAATAGAAATGGCTATTGTGTAAATTTTGATATAGGTGCTTCAAAAAAGAAAAAAACTTACAAAATGGTTCCGGCGGCATTGTATCTGCAACTTTATTAAACAGCCTACTGCCTTTTCACAATATTAAATTGTCGGTATTTAAATTTGACTTTTCGCGTCAAACCTTTTGTGTATTATCGACAGTCTTTTGTCACTTTTTGGGATATTCTGTTTATTATAAAGTAATTTGAAAAATGATTCTGTTAGAGACTATAACAGGTTTTGCACACAACCACAATAAGTACATGTGTTATAGTGTCAAAAATGAGCTCAGAATCATACAAAATAAATTCATGCAACAGACATACTGTTGAGCAGTGTTATACTTACCTACCATTGATTTATAAAAACCTTTTATAGGTAGGTTTTAATCAATGTTTCCTACTGATAAAAACAAATATTGTCATATAAGTACCAACCTAATTACCCAAATCTCGAACCGTTATCGGCAATATACATTTCTGGTAATATTCCATACTAAAACTCGGTCACCCGAACATTAACTCCGTATACCCGAATATAATATAAACACCAATATTTGTCCGTCTGTTTAGACGAGCTCTGGTATGCATCCCTTCCGTGATTCGACTGTCAGGGCTGCCAAATAGTACAGAAAGGTTTTTGATGTCATTAACCAACGATAAGAATTTGAATTAAATCTCTGTAGTCACTGACTGTCAGCAGAGAATCTGAAGTAACTTAAATTTAATCATTTACGTGATGAACGTTATTAACTTAACAGTTTTTTTATCTACAACTGCTACAACTTCCACGAAAACAACGGTACCCACGATCATAAAGTTGTATTTAAATCGAAAATGACACAACTTCGGTAATCCTAAGTAACCATGTAAGGAAAGCTCTGAAAATCATGGCGGTTGATGAATTAATCACTATCATAATCAATGTATTCACTGTCCAGTTTTTGGCATGCTAAGTAGAATTTTTAAACATATTTTTTATAAATTTCAACTGAAAAACCAACTTAGAATGTGATTGTTGTAAGTTCGGCATTTGGACACTCGGAATGACGAAACTAAATCCTAACGAAAATCATGGCAGATGGTGCCGTGATTTTCGTCGTCCAAAATGAGGAAAAGAATTTTATTTTAATATAAAGTCGAAAAAACTCGAGTGATACTTGTATATACCTACTTATACCTAATGTTATAAGCGCAAAGAAATTCAACCGGGCTATATGCTTGCTACTTTAGTGTAAAAAAAAATGTATTTGAGAACGTGGCAACCCTACGCCCAGTTATTGCGAATACTGGACCATGAAATTCGATTCGCCTTGATTTACGGGGCTGACTTCCGAAACGAAAAATATGTTTGAGAGGAAACATGGGGTTTCGAACACAGTATTCACACAGCAGGAAGGGAATACAAGGCCCTTATCTAAATTATTGCCCTAAATTAGACGTGACCTCGTAATCATTTTTGGCCAATACCTGCCTATTTAGAGTATTTGCCATTTATAATACGTTTGTAAGAAAGATTTAAAATCATTACCTATATATATAATACTATCAATTGCCCGCAACTTCGTTCACGTGGATATTTAAATGTATCCCACGGAAACCGTAAATTTTTCCGGGATCAAAGTCATCTGTGTCCTTCCCCAGTGTAATAATCTATCTCCTAGCCAAATTTCATTATGATCCGTTCAACCGTTTAATCGTGAAAAGGCAACAGAGTTACTTACGCATTTATAATGTTAGTATAGATTAGTATGGATAATATCCCGTGTTTTGCTAGGCTACAATTACGCGCCGGTTAAATGCCGCGTTGTTCTCCACATTTCCAACTACGTTTATGGTAACTACTTCGCTTTTAAGGGTTGCTGCTTCGCTTCTATTAAGCCCATCACCTTTCTCCACAATTGCGTTATCAAATACAAAATATTTTTTAAAATCCAGCCGTCATTGCTAGAGATTAGCGTGTTTAACCTAAGTTCTTTGTCTTTTATTATTGTTTTTAGTATTACTGTTATCATTATTTTGTATTATATTAGTATAGATTCGTCCATCCATAGTCGTTTCTACTTAAAAAATGTCCTATCTTGCGATACTATGAAATGAGTGCTGGTCATTAGGGTACTATCGAGTGTTTTATTTTATGTATATTTTTGTGTAGGGTCGTTGGAACTTCCTTAGGGGTGGGTAAGTGTTTATGGAACCCCTGAAGTTGTAAGTTTATCCAAGCAGTGCTGATTGTTTACTATTACGCGGATTCTGGTAATTCTCAATTTTGATACTATTAAACTCAATTTACTAAGACGCGTCTTGGGTACCTTAATTAGCAGTGAAATCGTTATTTCGACTAATGGAATGAAAAAAGGATATTAGTTAAGCTAATAGACTAACACAATAAGGCGAGGAAAGCGAAAAATGTTCATTGTATTCTAGCTATCTTGGTAGAAATGGTCGGAATAGGCAAAAATATGTGAAATCAGAATTGTTATATCATCATATAATATTGAACCGTATAGCTACGCGTAAACATTATTTATTAACTCAGCAATGTTTACACGATTCTCACCATGACTATCACAAGATAGTACATACCTCTATGCTATCCCTGGCTGCCGAGAG
Organism: Euplagia quadripunctaria; assembly: GCA_963859945.1. Lineage (NCBI taxonomy): Eukaryota > Metazoa > Arthropoda > Insecta > Lepidoptera > Erebidae > Euplagia > Euplagia quadripunctaria. Next base: position 6,689,778 of record OY982588.1, on the reverse strand, counting down.
CTATAGCGCGGTAGCTTTATGCATCTATTTAAGTATGACTAAATTGATGTACGTCACGGTATCTCCACCTCTCCAACATCTTACAATAGAGTAATTTGAATACAAAATTAACAGACGTACAATGGTAACAAATCTAATAGGTCTGTAATAGATAATAGAATCGTTCCCATTGCACATTTGCTCTTTTTGTTTTATCAAATTCAAATCAAATATTACACGTCACGATGTACAGAACGTGTGGTTTTGGCGTTTATAAAGAGAAACTAATACTGCTCACAATAGCTGGCGATTTACTGTTGTTGAATGAATGAATGCATATCGAATGAATGAATATCATGTGTGACATTTGTTTGTGATACAGTTATTTGAGCCTTTGGCCTCTGAGCTAGTAAAAACTTGTATTACAGGAGCCAGCGTGTTCCCCTTAACAAAATGTACTGTAATGTCAACATTAAAATATAAATAAAACAATAAATACTAAGGGGAAAAAAGTGCATGTGTAGGTGTATGTATGTGTGCGTGTGTCTGTGTGTGTATAGTACCACGGAATTTCTTGAATATATATAAATATCATTTTTCTGATTCTGCCCACCAGTACATCGATGTGGCTTTTCTATGTAAGCTTTTCGTCCAATATTGTTATATTAGTGACAGAGGACAAAGTCGTGCATGCATAATTGGAACTAAAGTCTTTTTAAGGAAGTATCACATGTACATCTGACTATCCTGTATGTGGTGCAAGAGTCGATAACGTTTAAAAATATAGCAGGCAATGTCAGGATTTGTAGTGTCAATTAAGGTATCCCATTTTTGCATACAGAGAAGTTCCTTGATCCCTTCATAATCGATTTATTAATTTTTGATAGACTGTATTTCCTTGGTCAATTCTATTTTATTTTTCTAATATATTTATGAACAGTAATATTGGTAAATGATCGATGATTCGCTGGTCGAATACTATAGTTTTCCATTCTTGGTGACTTTTAACTATAAAGTGGTCTATGCACGTAGTGTATCTTCAAGGTCTGGTGATAGCCTGCCTGAGTCCATACATTGAAAGTAAAATAAGATAATCCTGTGTTGGGCTATTTGTAGATACGTCTAAGGTGTCTATATTTATGTCGCCTGTGTGGATTATATTTTGGGTTGAAAATTTACTAGAATTTTATTTTAATATAGAACATATTATGGTGTATTCTGTATTGATGGTGATAGTTAGGCAGCTTCCTTCTGAAAAATTTGGTTCACTAGAAGTAGATTTGGGGTCGCTATATTGACTTCTATGTCCCTCCAACAAAAATGAGGACCTTTCGATCAAGCTAAGAGACCTGGAGGACCGCGACGCTTGAGTACTTGAAAAGTTGCATATATATTGCTAATCGTCGTGAGAACTTCATTGCGCGAAACAAGATTAGTAGTTACTATGTAGTTTAGCTTGCTTTTGTTAGATGGCGTTGACCTATGTTTTTGTTGTATATGTTCCGGATGTCTTAATAAAAGCTGTTCCCGGATCCCTCCTACTTGAGGCGCAGTACGGCACACCGTGTGGTTTTAGTCGGTTTGATTCCGACACACCGCCCCACCAAAACCCCGGTGGGGACGGACAAAAAAAAAATGTTTTTGTTGCACATCGACAACGACATACTAACATCCAGTTGCCACGTCGTACCAGTTAAAATAGTTTAAGATTAAAAACATCCTCCATAATCTTAGACTGAACAAAAAAAATTGCAGGTCTTCCATCGCAGTTGAGTTTGTGAGCCATTTTAATCCTGCAGTAAATTTTTTCATGCTCTGATGAAATTCTACATGGAACACGAAGAAACTCAATTTTTGTTTCAAACTTTTGCTGGTGATGCCGGAGGGAAAGTTGGTCGGTATATTATAATAATGTTGTGTAGAAGGAAGCTTGGTTGGTTAAATAACTTATTAATATTTTTTACATAAATGGCTATTTATAGCTCTGATATTCATTTTTGAGTACCTAAAGATTGTTTTTAAAGGGCTCAGACTTAACGGCCGTTGCTAGTTCATCTTACAGGTATGCGATTTGATCATTAAGTCTGAAGAAAAACCATGGAACTCCTTAAAGAATGATAGAGAACTAAGTGTGATTCAAAGTATTTCTTATGCGTGGTTGGCAATTTCTAAATCCATAAACTAGGGTTAATGACAATTTTTCTAAATCGGAAAATAATCTAATAATTAAACCTGCTTTGGTGTCTAAATTGTGCTAAGTATATACATTTGTAAGAATGGAATTTTTAGGAAACGACATGGTATAAACTGTGGGAGGGCCATGGTTCGGCATTTCGATGGGCTCGACCATCGACTCATGCATTGATGAAGCTCATAAATCTCGTAAAAATGAATCAGCGAATACGTAGTAATGAGCAGTAACCATACAAGGTTAGATACTAGCTGAGCAAGCTAGATTGCACCTTATGAAACTAACCTAAAAGTCACTATTTATTTAAATGGCAGCCAGTGAACCTTTTGTACGTACTTAATAGTACAGCAGTGGGCGTAAATACAAAATAAGAGTGGTCTTGTGTTCAATATGTTAATATTTTTAGTCCCCGACTCAAAAAGAAGGGGTGGTATAAGTTTTTCTGTGTATCTCTGTGTCTGTGTATCCGTGTGTCTGTCTGTAGTGTCATAACTCCTAAACGGATGGACTTGTTTTGATTAACTTTTCGTTTCTTCAGCTGTTTGAAGATAATCGCTCTTTTCTAATCGTAGAAGGTATTTATGAGCTGGAATTTTTTTTTTTTGGAGTTATACTTGTATAGGCTATACATAAAATTAAAAACTATACTTATTTATTCACTATACCCACTAAAAGCAAATCACAAATAAATTGTATTATTACTAGTTATGAACACTATAATGTGTTTATAAACACATTCCACAAACAATCAGCAGAACTATAAAAGATATTACTTATGGAAATTGTAGAATACTTTAGTTTTTTTATATGCTTTATATTAGCTTCACTTGTATGTTTGTTTGTTTGTAACCGACTCCTTATGGCGCGATTGTGACCCACTTTAAACGGCCAGATTTCATTAAAATTTTGCACACATGTCAAAGACCGATGACAATGCAATAATTCGATTAAAATATCCGATTATCCTGATTAGATTCGCCAGGATTCATAAATTTCTTCCACATCCTTTGCATGAGAGTAAGAGAGATAGAGCTAGTGCGCGAACTACGCATGGGTGCAGTTCCAGAGACTTTTAGTTCAGCTGGTTACTAAATCGTGTTTTTTAGTTTTTAAACTATTATTATTTTATTCCTAGTGTTCAATAAAATACATAACATGTAACAGAAAAAGTACTGAGTTAGAAAAAGGCAAGTCAGCTTTCCAGTGAAGGTTTTTAATTTAAGCATCAGTGAACGACAATTGAAACTAATTTTCAACTGAAGTTTCTGCGTCCATTTGTTTTAGATTCCCAATACTCGTAGAAGTTTACTGGCGGTGATTCAAAGTTACATAATACCAGTAGTAATACCAGTTGAAACTAGTAAAGTTTGGTGGAATTAGATACCCTGACGGTTTGGTTGATACTTTTCATTATTTTTATAGTCCTAAATTGTATTTAGTTCGGAATTATCAATTTCTCTTTGAAAAGACAACTCCCGCATTAGGAATTACTCCTGTGTCGCGGGGGACTTTACAAACATACAAACAACGGACACATAGAACACCCAGACTCGGGTGGGAATCGAACCCACGACCTATGGCATAGCAGTCAGGGTCACTAAGCACTAGACCAACAGGACAGTCGATCATCATACACAGGATGTTACAAAAAGGTGTGATCATATTTTAGGGTCATATTGAAGACTCCATGAATAACGTAAACCGCTAAAAATTTTATGAAAATTCGTAATTTTTAATACAAAATCTTATTTTGAAACTGAAAATTAAACTTGAAACTGACCGGTAAAGCTAATATTTAACTAATATTACATAAAAATACTATTATAATTAGTGACATTTAAGTTGCTTTTGTGAAATTTTATATGAAAACCTACCATATTCGGATAAAGGATATTACCGTTAAAGATTGAAATCATTTGATGCCTCGGACCTCAAATTATTTCAACATTTAACTGCGGATAACCTTAAAAGTTATGGTAAATATATTATATTAGTCAAAGGTACTTTCCTATTCATGTGGCACTGACATGTATATAATAATAACACAAACACAAGTTAAATCCTATCCTGGGTGCCAGAGTTCATCGTAAATACTATATGCCGTGTGTGAACTTCACACATCTCACACACGGCCGTCTGGTCCCAAACTAGACAGAGCCTGTACTATGGTAACCAGATTGCTGATAAACATACTTATATATTTCTAAATACATACATATTATGGATAAATTACACCCAGACAAAGAACAAATGATCATGCTTATCACACAATTATTTGTCCTGGGTGGGAATCGAACCCACGACCTCTGGCTCAGCAGTCAGGATTACTAACAAGATCAACAGGCCAGTCCGATATGTAAATACATATATGTCGGATCCTCAGTCACAGGACTAGGCACAATGTGGGCACAACGTGGGTACGGGCGATGAGAAAACTGCCTTTTGACATTTAATCACTGATGCATTGTAAACACGCAAAGAAACACTGTACAGTTCCTAGATTAGTGTTGACTCAGCGGTGACCAAACGTAAAGTGAACTCGTCCGTCCGCAGGCCAACACTCTCCGCCTAGACTCTGCGTAACGCCGATAGATGGCGCTTATGTTCCTTTCCGGTGAATTTATTATAGAGGGCGCTCTAAGCATCCGTACTAATGACCGAAACGATCGAAAGCGACATATATATCTAATAACAATAACATCAACATCAACAACAACTTCAGACACATCGACAGAACATTTAAATAGCCTAAATGAATATTATTCCAATTATTACCGCATTATTTTACATTTCCTTTAAGCTGCTTTTAAAAATCTGTCTAGAAAATATACCTATACACAAACAAGATTTATCGTTCAGGAATAACGAGTAAGAAACAAACGTACCGTTCGTTCTCAAACGAAAAGAGATAATTCAAATTCAAAACTCGAACAACTTATCAATGTCAAACAATTCTTGAACGGAAACGTAGAGAATATAAAAGTGACCAGTACAAATGTTTGACTCAAATCGATTAGGAATTTATAAAAAATTGTATGTATTATGTATATTCAATTGTAATTGTATTTGTAAGTATAACTATCTTTAAGAAATTCGTTTTTATGTACCTGCCATGTCCCTCTCTGAATCATCCAAAGGTTGACTGGTAGATAATGCCATGTAGCATTAAGTCCGCCTCGTGCATTGTAAATTGCAGGAAGTTTTTAAATAAAATAAAATAAATAAAAACAAAACGTCAATAAACTTCAATAGAAACATAATAAACTAGGGTTTACCCGCGGCTTGGCTCACGTTAAGAATATTTTTTTATCTCTCGGGAACAGAACCCTTTTCCGGGATTAACCAGGTATTAACAAGGTACCTTACCTTGTGTCACTTATCGCATCTCTAAATACGTTTATACAAAATTTCGTGATGATTGGTTGAGTAATTAAGAGGTGAAAGGATAACAAACAGTGTTGCCAACTCAGTAGCTTTTCCACTGAATTTAGTAGTTTTTATTTTTGAACAGTAGAAAAAAATATTTTTAGTAGTTAGTAGATTTTGTCAGTAGCATGGTTGGTCATCAGTATATACAAACTTTACTTAATTTTCTCATGAATGTTAAAATTAAATATTTAGAACATACATACAGAGACGTACAGTTATGGTATATTAGCATTTACAGCGACATACAATTAATATATACAATAAGATAATCATTTTCAAGCAGATATTCGCGCCTAAAATTAAAATATTTTTTTAAAATAATCCACCAGAGCAATTTAGTGGTTTTTTAGTGGAATGGATTGGTCGTCTTAGTTGGAGAGAATTCAGAATGTTGGCAACACTGGTAACAAACAAATGAACAAACTCATATAATACTATCCGTTGCCCGCGATTTCGTTAGCGTCAAAATTGTCTTGAAATAACGGATTATACAGGAACCGTACATTTTTCCGGGACAAATAAGTAGCCTGTATGCTATTCCAGACTATAATCTATCTCTGTGCCTAATTTCATCGAGATCTGTTCAGCCGTTTTCACGGGAGAGAATATCAAACATCCATCCATTCATCCTCACAAACTTTCTTCTTTATAAGTAAGATTATAGTTTGGAGAATTAACGTAAAACGAACAATGAAGTCGGTACGAACGGAGTCGGAACGATTCTTGTTACTTTTTTGCTTAATTAGATAGATATAAATAAACTGACAAGTCCTTGTCTTGTTTAGAAGGTCTATTGTCTTGCCGTTTTAACAAGTTGAAACTGACTTCAGCAATTTACTTTACTCTCTAAGCTAAGCTTCTCTTTCTCTAGGGACATATATACATGTTGTATTTAAAAAAAGTGCACCTACTTAAACCACTGAAAGGGCATGATTCTAGCATGCAGTTAGAATAAGAATTGTAGAAAAACAATTATCCGTTTACAAGGTATGACCGTTTGAATTTCCAGGTATTTTTGACTCTGTTTCTCATAGAAGCAGGTGGAACGTGAAAAGTTAAAGATTTTAAATAGTGCATTTTTTTATTTTGGAACTATTCCCTCAGTTTTTGAGAAAATCCATAAAATCTAACTTGAACATTTTTCGATGTTAGTTTTTATGGATTTTCTTGGTAACGAAATAAAAAAAATCCACAATAAAAAAATACATACGGTTTAAACTGTATGTATTTTTTTATTTTGGAATTTTTTACTTTACACATTCATCCTACTTTTATGAAAAACGGAGGCAAAAATACCTAGAAATTCAAACGGTCATAACAAGTTATGACCGTTTTTCCAAAAATTCTTATTGTAACGACATACTAAAGTCATGCCCTTTCAGTGGTTTAACTCAGTGTTCCTTTTTCAAATACACCTTGTTTATACTTAGATATGTAGAATATCCTTTATTAAGGTATAAATATTCAGGATCGAATAAAATAACAAATAACTTAAAATACATCCTTCTACAAGGAGTCATAAACCTGTTAAACACTTTGATAACCGACTTCATCTCGTACAACACACTAAAATATAATTATTTGCAAAACACAGACGTCACAGACTATCGATAAGAGAAACAAATGTTTATTTGGCTAACCACTTGTAAGCCAAATAATATCGTATCATTGTCATATCAGCGTTTCTAGGGCTACTAATACATAAATACGTTCAATATCACTAATATCTTAGCTAATACTAATAAAAAGGATCCTCTATACTGTAATAAATTAACTAACAGTATAATATTTATGACTATAGTTGTATGAAAAGCTTTATTAGTATAAATGAAACCATAGACACAGCTTGATTACATTGTCACCAACAGACTGCAGACATCAGATAAACATTCAGTACATTGTGTCTTTTATTTACGTACACTATTACGTATGAATAGCTCGAAACACATTCAGATATATATTTATTGCAGCTTGAAATCTTAATGTCTGATGTCTCTGTCCAAGTAAATTAATCTTCGGTCAAACAGTGATGCAAGAATTTTCTGACGTAATATTTGTTTGAGAATGTGGTCATTGTAATAACAATAAATCATTTTTTAAATTTAATGTTTGGGTGCTTTTTTATTTACTTAAAGTCTACCAACAGTTGCTACAGTGGAGTAAGTTTTTTTTTGTACTTACTAAAAAAAATAATTTGATATTTACGGGTGTCAATAGCTCTTTGGGTGTCAATAATAGGTAAACACAACATGATATTTTTTTTTGCAAGAAACTTTATGTATATATTTATAAACTTAGTAAAAATGTATACAAATGAAATGGTTAACCTGTGACTAAGTAGAAGTGGAGAAAATAATCGAATTTGATCAATTTTTCCTTTTTATAGTTTTCTTGAAACAAATTTGCTAAACTGTCTGCATGAATGTCTTTCAAGCCACTTCGCTCGTTTACAAGCTTGCAAAGACGAGGAATCAGAGAATTTCAGTTCGTCGAAGTGGTGGCACCAGGACTGTGATAGTTTTATCTGGAACGGTTACGGAGAACTCTGAGGGAGAATTTATTCAGAAGCTGAGAGCAATCTATTTCATTTCTGAATAATTTATAGATGAATCTGATATCTAAAATGAATGTTGAACATGTTATGTCCCCAAGTCGGGTTGGTTTAAAAAATATGCTGTAAAACATCCACTGCCAAACATAGGTCTCTCCTAGAAACTTCTACAAGGAGCGGTCTGGCGTTGCCTTCATCCAAAACTCCATCATGATAGATCGTCGGTCAATATCCAAAGCAATTAGAAATTTGAGTTCCTGAATCATTTTTCTTTTCCACTTTATGAAAATCTTAGCTTATCTTAGCTTTAAAGGCTTAAGTTGCTTTTTATTAAATGGAAGGAAGAATAAAATGTGTCTACATTGGCACGTTGAAACACTCATATAAAGAAATTGGCAATTTCGTAGTCGGGAAGGCAGATAGTGCATAGTGAAATTGAAGTCGAAGGAAATGAATTTTTACTTCTTTAAGGTATTTTATTGTATCCTGAAACCAATTTAAACTGCACAAATAAGGGTAATGGACACAGAGATGATGGTGGAGTGGGTGCTCCCGACCAAACCGTAACCCTGACTTGCAATGGGCAAGGTAGCTGATCACCCGATCACCAGGTCTCTCTGACAGTGTGAAAACGCGCGCATGTATTTAAAGATATGTTTAATCTTCTCTTAGTGGATGGGGTCATCAATAATGATGTTCAGAAACTGCACGGGGGTTGGTCTACTGTTCGCCTTACACTTCCGGTATTAGGGCTAATTTTGTAAAAAGGAGTTTATGGTGTCCACAGCAAGCTTCATTTTAGAATCAGATGTAAAAAGCTGTCACTTAAAAGACAGCACAGTTCACAAATAAAACCGAATTGCACCCAAATATTAAAACACAGTTCTACAAACCACATTACGTCATAAACTTCTTATAACGTATACTAAGTATGCCATTTCCTCAGCTCCGAGCGCCGCCACCGTAGCTACGTAAAATCCAATTCTCACTTAAAAATGAGAGACTTCCTCGTCTATACCAACTCTATTAAGTCACGAAATCCGTGTAACGTGCACTAAGTGTGTCATCTATTCGCCTTCTGGATGCCTTTCTGTTATACAGATATACTCTCCGTATAGATCGTAGCACAAGCTTGGCAGACATTCGGTTTAAATTCCAGAGATGTACAAATACTGTGAGTACTAGAGAAACTCGCATTCTGTCTACCATGGGAAAGATAAGGTATCTATTTTTCGGTGTCTTATTGCAGGAATCTCATAGGATGCTTACGTGGTGATAGTATGCATATCAGAATCTATGTATTCTTGCATTATAACACTACTAGCAGCGCCCCGTGGTTTCACCCGCGTTAGTCCCGATCCCGTAGGAATATCGGGATAAAAAGTAGCCTATGCATTAATCCAGATCTCCAGCTTTCTACATACCAAGTTTCATCGCAATCGGTTCAGTGGTTTTTGCGTGAAAGAGTAATAAATATCCATTCATCCACTCCACATCCACACACATCACTGGAGGAGATTAAGACTTTGGATAGCAAATGTAGTAATATTTTCCAAAATTCAGAAATGTTAGTGCATTTATGTCTTGGAATAGGATTAAAAAAATTACAGCTAGGACCTGCTGTAGGTTAGTGAGTCAGCTGCATCTCAAGTAAACTACTTCTGCCGGCAATTAAAATATCAAAAGACTTTTGATGTTTAAGTCAGATGATTTTTCATCGTGTTTTTTTAAGATTAGGTTTAGGAATTCAAGCGTACGATGATTTACCGTTTTTTAGTAATAATATAAATAAGAACGTTACGCTCTTATATAACAAAACTCGAAAGCCGATACACCCGGTGACGTTTATGATTGAAGCTTTCAATGAAATCTGCTCAGCTGGGCATATACTCCACCGGACAATAGATATTTCTCGTTATTGCAGTCCAAAGCATCAATATCACTAGTTATTACTATTGAAACTCACTTTAATGGATAGTAATTTTGATATTATTGCAGAATGAAAAAGTATGATTTTAAATATAATAGTATAATACACATCAGTGATAATAGTCTGGTCTGATCACTTGTTATCACGTACGTACCTCTGTAGTTGTAAAAACTGGATTTTCGATTTTCAATCACTCAATTATATGTTATATAATAGAGTTAATAAAATATTAAACATTTTATTTTATTTTTAAACTATTAGGGTTAACAACAGTCCATAACATTAAAAATTACAAATCAAATTTCTACAAATAGGGAGAAACCAATTAATGTTAACCACAAATACAATTTAGATAACATTATAAACAGGTCCAGATCTTGTTACAGCAGAAATGTGAATAAAAAATATATAAGTTGCAACAAAAACATAAATATAAAAAACCAATAAATTACAACTCAAAAGAACAAGTGGGAGTGTGTGTGTGTGTGTGTGCGTGTGAACATTGTTCACTTATTTGCACCAATTCATAACGAAAAATACTTTACTATTACAATAAATCTTATCAATTTTATTACGAACAAGAAATCATTTAAAATATTTAATAAATAACAATATATAGTAAATAACAAACTGGCGATTTTTTTTCTGACATTTGACATTTAGACAGAGACCAGAGTTGCCAGCGTGTTATACTGGTTAACTACTTTATGGTCTTGAGTAATAATTTATTTTATTTCGAAACAATGATTTATTATTTTAAATATAAATGAATAAAACTTTTAAACTTTTTTTACTTAATATTAATCACGGAATTATATTTATTAAGAATGGCAAATCTGGTGAAATGAATATACAAACTTGACAAGTTATATAAAATACCTTAAATGTGTGACGGTAAAATATGGTAACCTAGAATAACAGTTTTATGTATGAAGTGAAGATGGCTCTTTTAAAAAAATAAAAATTTGTTTCAGCATGACTTCGGTGACAGTCTCCGTGCGGTGTGCACAGACGACTCAAGGAATATTAATTTGTTTGAATATAATGAATTTAATGTTACCGTTTATTACCATTGATACTCATTATAGTACCAGTCGTGTTTGCATAATCTTTTAATTCTTCTCCTCTAGCTAGCGATCCTAAAGTCTCCGGTACAAATTACCCCCCGGACATAGCAATATTATATACTTTTTCGAAGTATTTTCTGAGTCAATGTGCGCACTAGGCCTGCGTATCGTAGAGTGGGAATAACAAACCCTCTCAAACAGAAAGCAAGCTTACAACCATCAAATAGGTCAGCTTATAATGGTTAATAGCTACACGATTAAAGAGATTTATACATAGTATCTACCATGACTATTTATTTTCTTAACTGTACAAATGGCTTGGTGGTTTAAGTGCCAAAGCGTGTAGTATTGTGGGTTAGTTTCTCACATAGGATATTTCCCCAACAGGTTGCCTTTTTCAAACAAGTAAGTTGAAGGTTGGAATTCAACACTAATTAATTAAATCTATAATAATATAATAAAACTGAAGAGTTTTTCGTTTGATTGTTTGTTGAAAACGCACTAATCTCTAAAACCATCAATCAGATTTGAATAATTCTTGTTGTGTTGGACATTAAAGCTGAGTGTCGACGTAAAACTTTTCGCATTTTTGAAGTGAAAACTTCTTTAGCGGCGTTATGCACTCTTTGGGATGCCTAAAAAATGTTAAACTCGCGTCAAGACACGTGACCTGATCGAAAATTCGTAAGACGGAGCCGAGTTTCTTATATTTAAAAAAATTAAACATTCGAAATTTAAACATTTATGAGCGGCCAGGAGTGCAGAACTTCCAGTGTAGCCTATATATGCATTTAGATATGTTATTAACTACTTTTTATTTTTAACCTAATTATATATAATATACAGATGTGTGTGTGTGTGTGTATGTATATGCAAATACAATGTGAAATTATGTTTTCACTTCTGACGTGCAGTCTTACGACTGATTACTACTACTAAACAAAAAAAGTAAAAACGAAACGTAAAAACGTGATATTAATTATTCATATATTAGTTCGGGCAACTTTCACAGATGGTGCAATTTTTATTTCGAGTTTTTACAATATTTACTATAATGTTTTGATGTAATGTATTTAATCTATTACATATATTTATATATAGCAAATTCACTTTCGTTCCAACCGGGTGTCCCAAAGACTACTCGCGTGTTTTTTTATAATGGTCTGAGTGTTCCTGTAACATTACATACATACATGAGTATATGTATTGTAAATATATTCCTAACTACATACTTAGGAATATATTTACAATACATAAATACACACGGCAGAAGTGAAACTTCAGAAAAGTAGCCTACGAGAGAATGAGAAATAAAAAGTAAAATCAACACAAATAATTTACTAATATTGATAAATTTAATTTTAGATAATTTATATAAAAGTTATTGGTCTAATTAACACAGATGTGTTAAATAATTAACATAAATAAATTAACTTTAAAACGCAAATGCACAAAAATGACACCACGTTGACATTGACGCATTTTCTGAAGGCTTCGTAGCACGCAGGCGCAAACCTACCCCTACCCCTCGTCCCCTACTCCCACCTTAAAGTCTGGCAACGCACTTGTAACTTTCGAGTCACCCGTCTGCTCGTTTGCCCCCTATACTACTTTACTTTTTTTTGTTTTTTTTTGTTACAGTTATTTACAATTAGCGACCTTATCGCGATTTGTGGCAAGGCAACCATAGGAGGGATAGAGAAACATAGGTGATTTAAATCTATCTATCCCGTCTTAGTCTAAGTAAATCTTGGTAGTCAATTTTAATTTACTTCTAGTTGTCGTATCGAAATGAAACTTCGTATGTATATGTAGTTTGGATGATAATACTGTAACTTAGTATTTTGGAGTTAATCAGATGTTGGATCCAGGAGGTGGATAGTGGAACACTTCAGAGGCTAGTAGTAAACCCCTCGAGTTTGGTCTCATTTAATCCGTTTTGACAAGTCCTACAGATTAGGCTTGGTAGATGATGGAGATAGGATGTTGATAATGAAAATCTTGTTTACTTTTTAATTAGGTTCTCTAGGGAAGCGTGTTTTTTTAGTTTTTCTAAACTATAATTTATGTTTCGTACAGGAAAATAATACCTGAAACTATGTAGTTGAGTTTTACCGAAAAACAAGTGAAAGTATACCTTTCATAACTACGTCATAAATTAATCTGACATCCCTATAAATGTCAGATTTTTCTATTACTTTTGAATGTGAATTTATTGTCTAAAATTGAAGTGTCTGTTTGTAATGTCAAAATAATAGTTTTTTTTTTATGCTCATATAGTTATTTGTACGATACTTAAGTGTTTGTATACTCTTTGGATACTTATGCCTAAAAATCAGTTTTTAAAATTTTTGTCTGTCTGTCTGTCTGTTTGTTTCGGGTAATCTCCGGAACAGTTTCCGACCGATTTCCATGGGACTTTCACTGGCAGATAGCTGGTGTCATAAGGAATAACATAGGCTACTTTTATTTTGGAACAGAATTAAGGTTCTACGCAAGATATATAAATATGTTCACGCGAGCGAAGCCGTGGGGGAACTGCTAGTAAGTAATAATTCAGACTAAAATTTGCTTTTTCGAAGCTGTGGATAAATGTTTAATAAATTAAGGAGCCGCAAGAACATTAAATCGAAACATTAGGAATTAATGGCACGGCAGATTCGGACGGACAAGCTCTAAAACTGGAGGCCGCCTCGTCAGGCCTGAAATTTTCTTTTTGACCATTCGTTTTATGACGTCTAAAGGGAACATTTTGGTTTACGATGCGTCGTTTGGTTTCAGTAGTGTCAGAGGTTTGGCAAGCTCTCATGCATACAGTGTGTAGGGGCCGATGAGATTTTAGCCGTCAATTAACTACTTTATACGTAGCCATGTCACAAATCTAATTAAATCAAATCACTTTATTTGCGGGAAAAGTGGTACAGATATGATGGTACAAAAAATGTTGTTCCTCACAATTCACCAACATTGGCATGCAAATGCAATGGTTACGCAACCAGAACTGCACTAACGCAGCCATACAAGTACACATTTATATTTTTAAAATGTCACCAAAAAAATAAAAACAATCATATGTCATGATAATTATACCAAGTTTGAATGATACCTTTTTTTTTTTTAACGTCTTGAAACCCCCTCGGGTGCCACCGCACCGAGCTAACACTCGGCGAAGTGGGTATGTCGGAATCAAGCCAACTAAAACCACACGATGTTCCGTCACGGGTGTCTATGGCCGAGGGCTCAGGTATAACCTAGGAAGGAACTCCCTGGACCCCCGACAGACTTGACTACCTTTCCATAAAGCGAGGTAAAAAAAATAAAAAATTTAATTAAAATTTCAAAAAAGTGCGCGTGGATCACATCGCGGCCACCGTCTTGGCACAATTTTTTCGCTTTCGGTGCCGGGTTCTGGCACTGAAGGCCAGCGCTCAAGGAGGCCGTAGGTCATTAAGTGCTCTACGGCGCCTGGTGCGTCCTCTGCGGGACGGGAGACTGCTAGTTCTCTCCCGTTCCCTTTCCGCCACCTCTTTGGCGTGCATTACCTCCCGCAAAATGAGGCGGCGGCGTCCCACGCACTCTCGCTGAGTACCATAGCTAGCACCATGGTCTCTAGCGAGAGGCTCACGACACCTATAGCTGTCTCGAGGTCGTGGCGCTGTTGGACCCACGCTGGGCACTCCACTAGAGTATGGAGTGCAGTATCCTCGGGACAGCCCCCGCAGTGATGGCACGCAGGCAATGGCTCCCAGCCTATGCGACACAGGTACTTCCCGAAGCATCTGTGCCCAGTACCTGCGTCAGCCGGTAAGAGAGACTGCCATGACGCCTCTCTAGCCATTCCTCCATGACGAAGTTTGAATGATACCAATAAAGTCACAACAAACACACCATGTTTAACAAGAAACACATACTCGCATCAAAAATATATATTATCCAGTCGAAAAAAAATCTTTCATTGTGTAAAACGTGTGTTTTATTAACCAGGTTTTCAGTTCCTTCTTCCTTTTTTTTTAACGTTAGCTCGCGACTAGATTTGGGCACCTTATTAAACTCTTTTGTACACATTACATAACAATTATTTTTAAATAATGATGTTCTGCAAACGGGCGTTATTAATCTAGAAGGATCTCTTTTGCCTAGAATTGAATTTTCACGGGCAATAACAAATTCATTCGAATTTTCACACAAACAATATGATAGGTATAGCTTGAACTAGAATATCACAAATTAATCGGGATTTTTTTTTAAGTGACGAGTTGAAATAACAACTGAACAGAAGCATGTTTATTCTATGAAAAATAAGGTTGGAATTCGCTTGTCAGGAGTGTTGTATGTTTGTTGCGGAAGAATGCAATGGCGATTCTCGCTCCCCTGTATGTTTGTTGTTTGTTGCGGAAGAATGCAATGGCGATTCTCGCTCATGGAGAGAGTTCCATACGATGATTATGTATTTACCATATTTATCAAACTAACTTGAAATTGTACCTAGTTAAAGAGCATGTTCTCCTATACATAGCACATTGTTCTATGCATCCATATTTTTATGACCATAGAGATCTTACTAGGTTTTCCTATAATCTATAAGTAGGTAAAAAACTAATCAGTTTTTTTTATGATCAGTAGTTGCCGAGATAAGGGCCGCGCGTAAGTCGCCGCCTATGTCTCTGGTCTCTAGGAGCTGGACTTCCCCAGGCTCCACCTGGGGTCTTATCTAGCTCACTCTGATCGCCTAAGCTGCGTGAAGACCGAAGCAGCCCCCACAACTCACATGACAAGACCAACTCGCATCAGCGACGCATCAAGACCTACCCCTATTTAGGAGTAGTGCAAGAACCTGCTGCCGTGAGGCCATTGCCCCGATCCAGCGTCCACACGTCCCCTATGGGACGTTCTGAGGACCACGATGTGTGCCTCTTGAGTTGCAGGTGTCTATAGGCGGCGGTAGACACTTACCATCAGGTGACTCGCCTGCTCGTTTGCCTCCTATACCATAAAAAAATAAATTTCCTTTACTCACAAATATGGAAGCAGAACATATCTGCTTTTATTTTATGCGTTTCCATATTTGTGAGTAAAGGGAAATTGTTGATTGTATGGTATACTTTCCTCAATAAAGGAAAATGGTAATTTGAATTCTGTGATTTGAATAATACGAGTTTTCTTATCAAATATATCAAAGATACACGGTTGGGATTTCATGTAGACATAAAACAATAAAAGAAACGTATTTACGAACACACAACCGAAAAAGAAATTGTTAGCGGTGCATTTTTGTGTCATCTCTAAAACCCCTATAGTTCATCACCTTATCAGGGCTAACGGTGAGCATACACACACACACACACACACACACACACACACACACACACACACACACACACACACACACACACACACAGTGAGTAACAACATAAGCAAACCAATTTAAACCTCATGAGAGTTCGACGAGAACAGATCTATTGCAGTGGAAAAAGGAAATCCCTGGGAATTCTAACAGACTTTGGCCGCCGGTCTTGTGCATTTGTCTCTTACAGTTTGGTTAGAAGGCTACTTACGATACCACAGGTCTCAATATTGTGAGGTTCGTTCTTTTTCGAGCCTTGCAGGAAGCTGGCTGGTAATATAATATTCAAATCATTACGAAATGTGTTCTGAATTTGTATAGAATCAGTAGAAAGAGGAGAAGCACCATAAACTAAAATACATTATAAGAAGCGCCGCAGCGAGCAGTCAGAGAGGACGGCTGTCAAGTTGCTGGGCCACATCTATGAAGTCATTATAAAATTGTATCTATAAACGTGGTTAATTAGTTTCCAATATACGCTATTTATACAATAGCCTTTGTCAATTTGTTATCTTCCTATATCAACACTCGATCCCCTAAATCCTCTCTGCCAAGCGAGGCCTTACAATATTAATGCTCTACTCTCACTAAAAGTTGTAGTACATAAGCTTGCTCAAGAAGACTCATGAAATCCTTAAAATTAGTCTCAAATGGAATTTGAATTTTAGGTCCCTATTTGAACGGTAATTAGTCGTCTTACCGTTTCTTGAATCACTTGAGTATTGTACGTTTAATCTCTAATTGAGCATCGATTCGTTTCATTGGATGATTGGATTCGTGTACTGCTAAGTCGAGATTGTTGACTTAAAGATTAATTAGTTGAACACAGTTACCGCGGCATAATACGATCCTTAAAACACTGCAACAATCAAAGAGAAGCGTCTACCACAAAAAAAAAAACAAAACTATATTTTCACAAATGATAGGGGCACAGAATACATAAAAACAGGCTTCACAGTAATCGTGTTTACGTACGTCCGGCAACCTCGACGGTATTAAAGTATGTTCGTTCACTTGCACCATAGCTTTTAACAACAACACAGGATGAGAGCATAAAACCGTCAGTGGAAACTGTTAGAATTGAAATAATAGTACGTAGTAAACCGTCGCAAAAATGGTCGTAAGTCGGTTTACTAATTGAATGGCTCCATGGTTAAACGGCCTCGTCATTACATCGTGCCGAGTGTTGGGGGTTCGATATAACAAATAGTCCCGTCTAAATATTATTTGTGTCTGTTGTTTGAATGTTAATAAAATTCCTAGTGTAAGAGAGAATCTTTTATAAAAATAAATTATTAAAAAAAACATTAAACCGACTCCAAAACCATAAATATACACTCAAAAGCGAAAAATAAATTAATATAATTTTTGCTTTTCGCTGTTGAGGAGTTCCACTATCCACCTCCTGACTCCATCATCAGATCAGCTCAACAGTACCAGATTATTGCATTGTTACTAAACTTACATAAGTATGCAAAATTTTAGCTCAATCGGAAACCGAGAAGTAGGTCAAAATTTACTTCTAAGATTTCATTATATTGTTAGTTAGTTAGGTTTTCCTCTATTTCCTTGAGATTCCATCATCAGATCTTGACTTGATGATAATGGGACTACCTCGAGAGTATACCCTTTCGAAATAAAAAAATTTTTTTTAATCGGTTCACAATTGGCGAAAATATCGATGAACATACACAAAAAAAATTGATACAGACGAACATAGTACCTCCACCTTTTTGGAAGTCGGTTAACAACAAATGCTAAAAAAAGGTATATGTAGAAAATTAAATACTGTTTTTTTAAGTAACTAGACGCTTCAGCTACTTAATTACTTATTAATTAAAGATATTCTATTTCGGGGATAACCATTTACATAGTTCCGGGCCCAACAGGGTCCTTTGTCAAGAGATAAAACGACCGCCCGAACGTAGATTAGTGGCACACTATTAAAGACTTGTTAACAATGTTCCAGTTTGTCTGAAAAAAAAAAAAGCTGTTTGACACAACAGAAACTCGAGGACAAGAAAAAACTGATTAAAATTAAAAAGATTTTATTAGAACGATAAAAATTAATAAGTACCGTAAACTTGCAAATGAGTGTCAATGGATAGGTTTAGAATTAAAAGAAAAGTTCGTAAGCATTAGATGAATTCTAAAGAAGAATATTATAGACTAGTCAGCTAGTAGATATTTATTTTCAAGCAATCACTCACAGGGCAAGAGTTCTTTAGTGCCAGAACGCTCCTAGAGACAATTGCCCTACTTTTTAATCTATAAACTAACTGTGCCCCACGTTAAATTTATACGGTTAGTGCCCCATTTTACGAGTCTTAGTGTGATGGTTATAAAACTTATAATGTTCCTTAATAAAAGGGTTATTAAACGCAAAAAGAATGGTTAAAATAGAATGAGTAAAACTTTAGATTAGGAGAACTGTGGCAATGCGGCTCATTCGAAAAGTTAGACAAGGTTCAAGGTCAAGATTCTGCTCATAAAGCATTTAATTGTTTTTTACAGAAGTCGATCATTTAAGGGAACGTACACATACTACGTCACCCATTTTTACAATTTTTATACCCCCCTCCCCCCTCGGTGACCACCCGTAGTTTTATGCCACGACCATTAATTACTACGTGAAAACTAGAGGGGGGGGGGGGGCCCTCTAGTTTTCACGTAGTAATTTATAAATATGGTTTTAAATCACTTTTTGCCAAGTTAAAAAGCGCCAAACGCTTGCTTGTTGCAACCTGTGAGTTTAAAAATCGGTAAACACTGCGCGCCATATTTGAATTTATTATTATAGCACGAGATTTCCCTAGAGGATTTTGACTACGTGACGAAAACCTAAGCCCCCCTCCCTTGCCCCTGTGACCAAGTGTGGTATTTTGAAGACCCCGCTCCCCCCTCAGAACGGGTCACATAGTATGGGTACATTCCCTAAGTCAAAAAACCTGTTAAACTTCCCCATTTACCACTTTCTCATTTATATTTCACTTGTTAGTGGGATTCTACAAAGGATTAACAACAACTCCACAATTATAGGAATTTCATAAACGTAGATTTAATATATCGGTAGTGCATTATATCAGATTGAATTATTATGATTTTAATTAAAGGCCGTTAAATTCAAAGCCGTTAATTAATTTATTGAAACCGCAATCCATTTTTAGTTAATGCAGTTCCAATATCTTTCAGTGAAACTTGTTATTAAACTCTGAATTACAGATATTGAAGAATATGTACTATTTTACTATTTAGTATATGATACAAGTTTCCTCTCCGAGGAGAGCACTTTAAGTCGTCGGTCCCGGTTGCCTTACGAGTATCTGCTGCATTCCTTACGGGTCCGTAAGAAGTTGGACAACCTGGTCGAACTACGGAACTTCGATATCACCTAATAGTTGGGTTGTGGAGGTCTGAAGGCAGTCGCTTCACGTAAATATCCAACCTCAACTTAGTTGGGTTAAGTTGCTACCAGCAGTTTCGTCTGTGTATGGTCAGTGCTCCGGTCTTAAATTATAAATTAACTAGCAACCCGCCCCGGCTTCGCACGGGTAGCAGAGACATCTTCAACAATCATCAGCATATTTCAATCAATTTACACAAAATCTTAACAAATTATACACCTAAAACTTTCTAATGAATCACTCTGTCTATTAGTGAAAACCGTATAAAAATCAGATCGGTAGTTTTTCAGTTTATCGGGAACAGACAGACAGACACACGTGGTGGGGGACTTTGTTTTATAATATGTAGTGATATGTATGTATTTAGAAATATATTAGTATGTTTATCAGTAGTCTGGTTACCATAGTACAGGCTCTGCCTAGTTTGGGATCAGACGGCTGTGTGTGAGGTGCCTCAAGTTATTATTATTACTTAAAGTAAGCAATTTCAAAAACGCGAAGGATGACGTCACAAACCGTGAACTCATACAAGTATCTACTATAAAAACGTTTTAACGTTTAATAAAAATAAAATGATTTCACTTGACAATCAACGAGTCACAGAGTAGAATTTTTATTTTTTCACTATGTACAGTGAAAGGGTGAAAAAATTGCTGATAGAATATTATATAGGAAGCGAAGAGAGTATTGGATGGAGAGAATTGTAATCTCGTTCCCCTATTTCCAATAAAAATTATCATTAATAGCAAGCTCGAGCGGCGAAATATTAATATCGATTTTGATTTGTGGGCCGTGGCTGAAGAGTTTGTTTTTTTTTGGTTTATCTTGGGAATATTCAGTCGGATGTGATAAATTCTTTTCGTATTTGATAGCTTCATTTTTGAAGAAGGCTTTAGTGTATTTAACCTTAACTTAACCGGAACTTTATGAGATATAGTTAGATACATATTTATGTTTATGTCTGTTATGTTTATCTATTTACAATTTTATGTAATAAGTATTGGTAGACGCATATTAGTACACTGGAATTAATATTCAGAATATTTTTATATTAATTAGTAATTATAGTTTTTTTTTTGTAAACGAGCAGACGGGGCAGCTTATGGTAAATGACCTCTGGCGCCCATGGGCACAGAGGGCATGGGACATGGGAAAAGAAGAGGGATAGGGGTGAGGAGAGGGGGGGGGGAAGGGGTAGGGAGAAGGGTTAGGGCTTCCGGTAACCGCACTCAGTCGGTGAAAAACAATACAAGTATTGCTTCACTGCCGGTTTTTTGTGAGGCCGTGGTATAACTCCGATCGAGCCGGCCTATACGTGCCGAAGCGACACGAAGTTTTCAAATTGAAATACACCTTCAACTACCACTGCCTCTTTAGCAATATGGCCGCCTTTTGTACATTATCTGTCTGACACATGTATGTATGATGCTTTCAGTGTAACAATGTACGAATAAAGTGTTATCTATCTATAATAATAATAACTTAACAGATCTCACACACGGCCGTCTGATCCCAAACTAGGCAGATCCTGTACTATGGTAACCAGACCGCTGATAAACATACTTATATATATCTAAATACATACATATTGTAGGTAAATTACACCGAGACTCAGAACAAATGATAGTGCTCATCACACAATTATTTGTCCTGGCTCATCACTCAGAATCACCAACCACTAGGCTAACAGGCCAGTCGATCTATCTATCTAGATAAATAGAATTCATTTAAAAGATTAAAAAGATGGATAGATCTATCGTTAGGAGCAGAGTAGTAACAATTAACGCAGCAGAAACTGTGGGAAATAGCTAGTGTTAATAGCTTTTTTTTTGGTATAGAGGGCAAACGAGGAGACGGGTCACCTGATGGTAAATGACTACCGCCGCCCATGGGCACCTGTAACTCGAGAGTAACAAGTGCATTGCCGCCCTTTAAGGTGGGAGTAGGGAAAAAGGGCGAGGGGGGAAGAGTGGGAAGAGGGGGGAGAATGGAAGGACGGGAATAGGGGAGAGGGAAGGGTTAGGTCCGGTAACCTCACTCACGCGGCGAAATTCAATGTAAGTATTGCTTCACTGCCGGTTTTCTGTGAGGCCGTGGTATCCAGCGAAGTCGAGCCGGCCCATACGTGCCGAAGCATGGCTCTCCCACGTAAAAATATATATAAAATAGTACAGCTCATAGTGTACACAGATTAGGAAACTTATCTAAATATCCCACTAATATTATAAACATGAAAGTTTGTGAGAATGTATGAATGTTTATTGCTCTTTCACGAAAAAACTACTGAACCGATTGCAATGAAACTTGGTATGTAGATAGCTGGAGACCTGGTTTAACGCATAGTCTACTTTTTATCCCAATATTCAAACGGCTCGTGATGTTAACTGGCAGATAGCTGGTGTTATAAAGAGTAACTTAGACTACATTTGTTTTGAAAGAAAATTAGGGCTAAAATAAAAACAAAATATAAAAATATAGGAAATGCAAGTTTCTTATTAAATATACATAAAATTAAACTAGTTTAATGTCTTTTGAACCACTGGATTGGAGCTCAATAAACTAGAAAGCAATTACCAGTGTAACTGTCCACACTCCGTTAGTTGATAGCATCGATAAAATTTATGACTACCCTCCAATCGTAAAAGGCGGCTGTAAAATATCTCATTGGTCTACTACCAATAAAAGTAATTTTTTGCAGTACTGTTTTCATTTCAAATTGTTGCAAATTTGAATTTACATTTTAGTTAGTTACGTCATTGGTAAAAGTATGCTAGCACTCGATGCCACGGATTATTTATTCAATACTAGCAGCGCCCCGCGGTTTCACCTGCGTAAGTCCCGATTCGGTAGGTCTACTGGGATAAAAAGTAGCCTATATGTTAATCCAAGTCTCCAGCTATCTACATACCAAGTTTCATCGTGATTGGTTTAGCAGTTTTGGCATGAAAGAGTAACAAATCCATTCATCCATCCATCCATCCAAACTTTCATATCCCACTAATATTATAAATGTGAAAGTTTGGATGGATGGATGGATGTTTGATACTCTTTTACGCAAAAACTACTGAGCCGATTGCGGGTACTTGGTACTTGGTATGTAAATAGCTGGAGACCTGGATTAACGCATAGGCTACTTTTTATACAGATATTCCCACGGGATCGGGACTTACGTGGGTGAAACCGTGGGGCATTGCTAGTTTATAATGTTAGTGGGATAAAACGATTGTAAAGTACACAACTCTGCATTAGTAATGATGGCCTGCTGAGATCTGTAGATCTATGTCTCATATTATTATTAAGATTAAGAGGTTGAAGCGGTAAAGATTATTTAGCGAAAACCGCTTAGGGACAGAGGTGCGGTTTAATCGGTACCGTATAAATACACTCGAAAGCAATGAATTTGTCACATAAATCTGAAAATCTGGGAAACTAAAATGCTAGTTTAGTGAAATAAATTGAGTTTAATTGACAAATGACTCCTTAAATGCCAGTAATAAAATTTGTTTGTCACTTTGTACTATATTTATAAAAAAATACATAAAGAAAAAATAACGAATCTCACCTTAAAACGAAAATAGATAAACATAATATTTTTCTGCAACGGTACAATTTTCTCAAATTTTAGTACTTTGTGTTATCTCTACGTGCTGCCATTGCTGCTACAAAAGTATAAATAAATGCAGTTAATTCGCAGTTATATATACAAAAGTCCAATTTTTTACTTTTTCATGGCATAACTTTACAAGAACCAAGAAGTTTTATTACTTTCAATTTAGGAGTATTTAATTGTCTATTAAACACAATTTATTTGACTAAGTTAGCATTCTTAGTTTCCCAGATTGTCAGGTATTTTCATGTGACCCGAATTATTGCTCTCGAGTGTATTACCATGAGTACGTCATTTGCTTGTTTGACAACCTAACAGTATATGAAAAAATAAAACAACGTATAAAATACACAAAGCACCAAGTTTATTATTAAACAGGTATTTCCAAGATTTCGCTCAAACACTCTTCAGGCGTTACGACTGGAACTTCGCAATTAAGGCTTGGGAACTTATTCCAATCAACGCCGCGGACTTTTTATTAGACGTGCCAATGGTATTCAACTATTTGAAGAGTTCCCTGCGTTTTGAAGGTCGACCGAAGTTTCGCTCTTTACTTTATAATAGATTATACGGCTTCGGCTTCTCACGCGTTTTTCTGAGGAAAGGACATTTTTTGGTCATACATTTACAGGCTGAATCGTATCTTTTTAACCGACTTCCAAAAAAGAGGAGGTTCTATGTTCTTCTGTATGTATGTTTTGGAACGAAGTTCCTTATGGAGCGTTGCGGAGCGGTACCCTAGCCGGCAAAAAACGTCCGTAACGTTAAAAAAAAGCGTAAGATTTTTATGAATAGTCTACGTATGATGGCTATACAGTTAGTCTACGTGATGACTGTTATTATTATTATTACATATGTTTATAAATCATTGTAAATAAAATAAAGGTGTTAAGATAATTTTGTTAAGTAGTTTTTTAGATTTTTATCGATAAAAAAATCATAAAAAAAATGTATACCCGAATAACTGTTTTCTTTATACCTCGAATAGAACTTGAAATTAATATTTTTATAATAAGGAATTGTTCCTATCTGGTGTGCCACGACACCACACAGTTTTTCTTTTGTATATGTTCATCGATATTTTCGCCAATTGTGAACCGATTAAAAAAAATATTTTTTATTTGGAAAGGGTATACTCCCGAGGTGGTCCCATTATCACCAAGTCAGGATCTGATGATAGAATCTCAAGGAAATCAAGGAAAAACTAACTAACTAACAATGTAATAAAGTCTTAGAAGTCAATTTTGACTTACTTCCCGGTTTCCGATTGAGCTGAAATTTTGCATACTTATGTAAGTTTAGTAAAAATGCAATAATCTGGTACTATTGAGCTAATCTGACGATGGAGTCAGGAGGTGGAGAGTGGAACTTCTCAACGGCGAACAGCAAAAACAGGACATTTTGTAAATGGATTTATTTGTTTAATAAATTATTTGTCCAACTACAAAGGGGTTTGGAAATGACTTTCATGTCCATAATATCAATTTAACTTCTTGTCTTGCTAATATGAAGCTTACGTAAGGTCTGCGCATCTAAGGGTACGTTCTCATTAGGCGAATTGTATATAGTTATTTTACAATTCGTTAAATACAATTAATATTTACTGAGCTTACCAATTTTATTGTTATAAATTCTACATACTCTTAATTCGTGATAGGATTTTTTTACAGGAGGCTAAGTAAATAAATAAACTTAATACCATGCTTTATAGTTTAGAAATGTCATTTTAATCTCTTTATTGTACACCTTTTAAATGAGATACAATACAAAAACAATGTAAACATTTAGGTATATCAATTGGCGGTCTTATCGCTCAAGGCGATCTCTTCCAGACAACCTTTGTATGGATATTGACAAACATATTTCAGGGTAGTCTGTGGTGTACTGAGAGACATTTTATTGGTAATGGAATAAGCGTGTGTCTTCCAACTCACCTGATGGAAGGTGATGATGAAGACGAAGATAGTACAAGCCTATCCAAAAGAAACGTATTCACTCTACTCTTGAACGTTCCAGGATTATAATTGTCTGGGAAAATACACGCTGGCAGTTCAAGACTAGACTTTGGTGAGGCGAACCAAAAAAGAGCTGTTAAAGCGTTTCGTCTGTCTCCCTC
Organism: Euplagia quadripunctaria; assembly: GCA_963859945.1. Taxonomy (NCBI): domain Eukaryota; kingdom Metazoa; phylum Arthropoda; class Insecta; order Lepidoptera; family Erebidae; genus Euplagia; species Euplagia quadripunctaria. Next base: position 6,664,160 of record OY982588.1, on the reverse strand, counting down.
TGTCGGAACGGAATGTGGATTTTTTTGTTAAATTGCCGCAAGTTCTACTTTCAATATATTGGAATGAAACATTATTTACTACCTCTAGCTAAGCTAAATGCTAGCATAGAAAGTAGTACACTGAATAAGGTCAACCATACCCACAATAAGTGATTGCGGGTATGATTGTCCTTATCCAGTGTGATCTCTAGTCCGACGCCTTAGTCATTATTGTGAGGCCTACAACAGGTAAATTTTCCGTGGGTCTCTCTAAGTGTCAATCTCGATATTGTCTTAGCTAACTGTTATTCAGGAGGCACAGTTATCTTCTTTAACTTGGTTGTTTGGCTTGGTATAGTAATAATAATAAATATTTGAATAGGCTGTTCAGTAATCAAATGCAGCGTTCGTTTTTCGAATATGACATCAAACAACGCTCCACAACCCCACGCAGTGATGTGTTATGTTGCAAAACTTTGTAGAACTGGGCAAAGTATTGTTAGAGCTCAGAGTAAACTCCATACAAACAAAACCTAACATGTTCTCTTCAAACTTTGTCTGTCTCAACATTTCCCCAACAAGTTATTTAACAAAGCGTTCTTCTGGTATTATCTGTGCATAGAGTTTCATCACTGCGTATGTGTAATTGTTCTATGCTCTTCCCTAACTTTATGAGAGCTTGTTCAGAAATGAATTTCGCACCTGAAATCCTTTGGAAGCGAAAGGAAACTGCTTGAACAGTTTCATAATAAATAAGTAACGTTAAACGGTTTGGTATATTGGTTACACTTTTATTGGCCAGCAAGTAAATTTGATGTTTTTTTTTATTTTTTGTATAGGAGGCAAACAAGTAGACGGGTCACCTGATGATAAGTGACTACCGCCAACCATGGGCACCTGCAACTCGAGAGTCACAACTGCGTTGCCGGCCTTTAAGGTAGGAGTCGGAAGAGGGAGAGAGAGGGTGGAGAGAAGGGAGGTAGTAGGGGAGAGGGGGGAAATAGGGAGAGGGAAGGGTTAGGGCCTCCGGTATTGAATTTATATTTTTACCTCACTCACTCGGCGAAATACAATGCATTCATTGCTTTACTGCTAGTTTTCTGTGAGGCCGTATCATTCCAGTCGAGCCGGCTCATGCGTGCCTAAGCATGGCTCTCCCACGATTAACCATTAAGCAGAAATTTACCAGCTAGGTTATCAGCGTTCATAGATATACACATTATAAAGAACCTATCTCTATCTTCAAGGAACCACAGCGAAGTTACTCGCAAGGTATACAAGTAAAAAAATTGTCTCCGGTGATCTAAACGGCTTTTGAAGAAGGTGTCGGGTTTACTAATAGTAAACCCTGGGGCGTAGGTCCATTGGGTCTGTCTGACCGTATAAAAAAAAAAATTAACGAAAATGGATTAGCTTGATGACAAATCTGATTTTAAAAGACACATGTATACATGAGTACCTATATTAAAATTTTTGTTTTATCTTTTGAAAATTATGTTGGTTTTTTATGGTACAGGGGGCATAGAAGCAGACGGGTCACCTGATGGTAAATGACTACCGCCGCCTATGGGCACCTGCAACTCAAGAGTCACAAGATGGTCCTGAAAATGCTAAAATTATTTTTACATCTATAACTTTTAGTATCAATTTATGTAATTATGTATTCACACGGGAATTAACGCGATCACGAAAAGGTGTTACATACCTCTGAATTGCCTGTGACCACGGTCATTGCAACCTGGTTGAAACGTCAGGCAATTCAGAGGTATGTAATACCTTTTCGTTATCACGTTATTTCCCGTGTGAATACGTAAATATATCATGGAACGCGAAGTTTAAAAGTTAGTAATTTGTGTAAATTATTTACCATAACCTATTTATATTCAGTAAACTATTAAAGCAATCAACACCATGACCATTACTTACATGTCGACTAACATGTTTCCCGTGACTTGTACAAACGATAGTACGACTAACCAACAATGGTCATTAGTAACTCAAGCCAGTCGGTCCAATATCCTTTGTGAAGATAAATGTAGCATAAATATGTAATGCGGAACATTTTCCCTTTAAGTCATCTGTTCTATTCTATAGTTTTTAGTATCTTTGATTTTGTTTTACGTGTTTTTATTAAAATAGAGTGTAGAATTAAGCGTAATATGGCGGAATCCATTTCTATAAAAAGAGTTTATAATATTGTTTAATATGTAAATACTTTAAACAGAGAACTCGTCGTATAACTCTCTGATAATATCAATATTTTACTCAATCAATAAATTGTCATAAATAAGTAACAGCATCGTCATTAATTCCACTCATAATTTGAATCATACGGAACAACCTAAATCACCCACCACCTAAATTACCTTTTAAGACATGACATGGTCTTTCGAGCCAGGCCTTACCAACTGCCTGATAATTAAGTGTTTAATAAATCAAACTCGAATTACTTGTCTACTTACTTGTATGGATAGTTATTTATATTATTTACATTACGAAAAATTCCAAAAATAAAAAAATCAATTTAGAAACAATCATTTTGACAACCCAATTTATAAATTTCTGTGTCGACATGACAAAAATAAACGTGTTTACGACTGATGCTAATGTTCTTTTGAACAGTACAGTCACGTTTTGAATTAAAAAGTGTTCATAAAAAACGTCAATTTAATGCTTATCTGAGGGAAATAGGACATTAGAATTTGTTTACGATGTAAATATTTGTTCAAAAGGAAATCCACAAACTAAAAGATAATTTTAAGTCGAAATAATTTGCTTTAAAAACAATCTAATGACAAAGTTAGCAATATGTAGTTGATACTGTTGGTCTAGTGGTTAGTGACCCTGACTGCTAAGCCAGAGGTCGTGGGTTCGATTCCCACCCAGGACAAATAATTGTGTGATGAGCACGATAATTTGTTCTGTGTCTGGGTGTAATTTATCTATTATATGTATGTATTTAGTAATATATAAGTATGTTTATCAGCAGTCTGGTTACCATAATACAGGCTCTGCCTAGTTTGGGATCAGACGGCCGTGTGTGAGATGTGTGGAGTTACGTGTGGAGTTATGTGGAGTTATATTGAGTTACGCTAGTCAATATTTTTCCTCGTCATTGTATGTACGTGCAAAGATAAGCATGGTATCAAATCGTCTTGTGTGTAATTGCCTAATAAAATTAAAGATTATGATTTACTTCATAGGCCTGTTGGTCCAGTGGTTAGTGATCCTGACTGCTAAGCCAGGGTAGCCACTACCTCCTATTATTATTATCCCACTAATATTATAAATGTGAAAGTTTGGATAGATAGATGGATGGACGTTTGTTACTCTTTCATGCAAAAACCACTGAACCGATTGCGATAAAACTTGGTATGTAGATAGCTAGAAACCTGGATTAACGCATAGGCTACTTTTTATCCCGATATTCCCACGGGATCGGGACTTACGCGGGTGAAATCGCAGGGCGCTGCTAGTTATATGATTTTACTCCTCTTATTTGTCCTGGGTGGGAATCGAACCCACGTTCGATCCCACCCAGGACAAATAATTGTGTCATGATCAATAATCATTTGTTCTGTGTCTGGGTGTGATTTAGCTATAATATGTTTATTTGTAGAAATATATAAGTATGTTTATCAGCAGTATGGTTCCTATAGTACAGAGTCTGCCTAGTTTGGGATTATACGGCCGTGTGTGAGATGTGTCAAGTTATTATTATTATTACTTATCTCGAGAGTCGTTTATTAGCAGACATTGTTGATGTTTTATTTAATATATTCGTATTTTGAATTTTTGTCTCCGTAAGTCTAGCACACGCGCGTAAATGGGAGCATAATTGCAAGCTTGGAATCAGTCTTGAGTTCAGAGCGATCCACGCGCTATATAGTAGTTTTAGTGAAATACAGTGTTATATAAGTACCTCATATTTTAATAGTCCTGACGTGTTCCAACATCCTAAACCTTATAAAGGTTACAAATCTTTAGAAAATCTAAACAAGTTAACGTGGAACTTTTAAAATAACATTTGTTTAGGATAGATACTTACTTTAATGTCATCCCCTGTAAGAAACTTTTAGTAAATAGTGACCCTTCTACGCTCACAACAGTATTAAAACTGTTTAACATTATCGATCAATATTTGTTTGCCTTCGTTTACATAAGAATCAAAGTTCTGGAGAAAAGCGCAGAATTTCTCAATTAATTCCAAGTAAAGAACTTGTGTTTTGAACGTAAAATGAATAGGGTTTTCCGGCCTCGGCATAATTTTTTCTCCTCACTTTTTAGGCTATACTTCCAATGCTGGGGTAACTCTGTCCTAAGATCAACCCATGAAAATATTGATCATGATGCTTACATTACCACTGCTTCTTAGACGGACCGTTGATGGCTTAAGTAGAATTACTATAGTTTAGTAAAAGAAATAAAAAAAAAAAACAATTTAATGGCGAACTGATCTTAAAAAGTAAAGTAGAGTTTCTCTATTCACGTTCATCATCAGACCATCGTTACCCAAGCTATTGAACTTATCGACACGAATCATATGAGTTCAAACTCCAGAAGTTTACTGGTAGTATTCAAGAGTTACAGTCCACCTCCTGGCTCTACATATGCATATAAAGTTTCAATCCGATAAGACAATCAGAAGTAGATTCAAATTTACTTCTAGACTTTGTTTACATAATTAGTTACAAGTGATAATAAAACGGTGTTAAATAGACAAGCCATTCAAACGTTTGTCTCCCGAGACGTAAAAAAGTACGGACCAAAACCATAGCCTCTTCAGACGGACCGTTGATCACTTAAATGGAAAAATAAACACATTTTTTACATCAGAGGTTCGCCTATATCCAGCCCAAGAGAATGTTAAGGGCCCTAGCGTAGGCTCGATACACTTAACTGTGTAAGTGCCATAAGTGCTTCTTGTGGCGTTTGGCTTGCCTTTGTACTTGAATTCGAAGGGGTATGCTATCATAAATATTGAGAAACTTAAGACTTGTAAGTTGAGGGCATCACCCTCGCATCATATTCGTGTGTGTTTGGAAAGGAGCAATATTTCTCTCTTAGGTAAGTTGAATTCTTCATTCATCCGCTTGATACATGGTTGAAATGATTTTCTTTGTGAGAGAGGTATTTAGTTCCTAAAAATCACAATATTTGAGTATTTTATTTTATGGACGGAGCGGTTTATTTGCCTACAATTCTGGTCTTGTCGATTTGTCATAATGTATAAAAGTCGGGTTTTTAACTAATCTTGAAGAAACTTGATATTCTGGTTGCAGGATATTTAAGAATTTTATAATCGTGGGTAATAATTTAAGGCGTATTTACACGAGGTTAAGTTACACGAGATCTATAATATTATTGTTCATAAAACTCCCAGACCGACTGTGCTTTAAATCCTCAAGATCTTCTCAGTTTTTAACCAACTTCAAAAAGTAGAAAAAATTGGAATTTCTTTGTCATGTTGTTAGTTTACTTATTTTGATGGATGGATGTTTTACTCAAACCCGCTTCCACACCAAATATATCAGAGCTCTCTACCCAGGGGTAAATGTTTTTTTTTTATACTGGGGAAATCCATCATAAACTATCCTCTACCTGGGGTGCGGCAGAGGGGTGTGCCGGACTCCTACTGGCTAAAACCACCAGTGTGTTCCATCTCGCACCTTCTGCCGGGGATACGGGAGTCACAATCGTCCGCGTCCCCAGCGGTGCTGGCCCACCTGTGCAGGTCCTGTCTCTGAAGGGGGTTAAATGTTGTCCCCCCTCGCTTCCTCCATCCTCCATAGACGGGCGCGCGTGGAACAGGTCGCGCTGTCACCTCAGACCCATTTATAGAGGGGCGGATTTCCCCAAATCCACCGCTCATGGGTCAATTTAGGGGGGCTGAAAGTGGGCATTATCAGCCGTTCAGGGGTAAATTAGTCCAACCATGACAGTTACAAGCATATAGTCGGTGCCACGAAAAGTAATGAGTTACGGATTAATCTTATATTAAAAACCGTCATGTACTGTACTGTCAATGTACTATGCATGTGCACTAGAGTAGGGGAGATCCATTTAATTTTTTATTTAATTCTGTTTTTAGTATTTGTTGTTATAGTGGCAACAGAAATACATCATCTGTGAAAAATTTCAACTGTCTAGCTATCACGATTCATATGATACAGCCTGATGACAGACACACAGACGGACAGTGGAGTCTTAGTGATTGGATCCCATTTTTATCCTTTTGGTATGGAACCCTAAAAACTTCTTCTACTTTCTCCCAGTGCAATAATCTATATATCTATACTAATCATGAGGATGGCTTTGTTTGTTTGGACACTTACGCTTGACTCGAGTTATAGCTGTTCTAATTAAAATAATGTTTTAGCTTTAGATAGTTCATTTTTGCGATACCTATTTTTGAAGTAGGGTATAGACTATATGACATCACACTCCTATATATAGAAGTATAAATTAAAAATACCCTTGACTCGAAAATCACTTCAATGATTAGAAATGAGATCTTCGAACGGTTTAACAGATTTTCTTGAATTACAATTAAAATCACTCTCGATAAACACCTTCCACGTGTGGTGCGACAGACGACACATATACACGTTAAACTAATAACACCCCTTCTTTTTACGTAGGGGCTTAAAAATAGATAAAGCATAGGTACCAAGAAGTATACTTACGTAAGCCTTTACTGATCATTTTTAAGTAGAAAATAATGTTTAGATATTCTCATAAACTATATGACTTCTTATGAACTAACGTAGACATGTCTACGTTAGTTTTTAGGTAGATTTCGATTGATAGATTCGATTCCTATTGGTTTTGTACCAGTTATCGAGTTTTCCAAAAAATTCTTCACACGTGGTCTAGTTATGATCCCTAGACCCCAAAACAACCGCCAATTAAAAAGTTTATTTATATATACATGTATGTATGTGTATGTATGTACCTCAATTTTACCGGCACGATAGAGGTCGCAATTATGCACCGATTGCTTTCAAACTTGGACGAAAAATCAACAGGGCAAAAATGATGGTTAAGATCGTGAATGGGGGATATTCTCCCAAAGGGGGAGACTGGGGGGCAGATTTTCAAGAAAATAAAAGAAAACACGAACTCTACCTCTGCGGGCCCGGATTTTTTATTATTATGCCCCTTGCAATAATATACGCCCTTAGCGACAGTAGAACATAGTTCGGTACCCGAATAAAACTATTACACAACCTAGCTTCATATCGCTCATTTGTGACAAAAACGTTTACTTTTTCGTTCATGCAAGACAGCTAAAACGTTCGTGTCGAAACTAGCTATATGTTTTTAAAACCAATTGCCGTAGTTATTTTTGTATTAAATAATGACTTACAATTTTCTGATTATGTATTAATCTGTTTTTCACAAACTATAAATCACTTAATTTTAAAATTTGACATTGCAAAATTCCAACTACTTTTTCTCTAAGTGAATACCTACACCTTATGAAGAATCTACCAACCAAATATCAAGTTTGTAGCATTTATACTTTCTAAGATTTCGTGATCAATCAGCGAGTGTTATTTCGCTTTTCTATAAAAACATATACATGGATTAAATCATTGTTTAATCAGGAAAAATGTAATTTTACTGGCAACCTGCACATCTTCAGCAATCATCATTATATTTCAACCAACTTACACAAAACGTTAATAAATTATAGACCTAAACTTTCCTCATGAATCATTCATGTCTATTGGTGAAAACCGCACGTAAGTCCGTACAGTGGTTTTTCAGTTTATCGCGAACAGACAGACAGACAGACGCGGTGGGGGACTTTGTTTTATAATATGTAGTGATTAGGTACATACACTGCCCATATTTTAAGACTTTTTTAAGACAACATAAAAACACCCTTTCTAATACAAAAAATAAATAAATTAGAAAGGCACAGGATGTCAGGCTACAGTTCCGGCATCGAACAAGGGTCACCGTAATGTAATCTGTTACTCTGGGTTCAATGTAGAAATATAGGCTACATAGTTGTCTATTCTTAAACGACTTGAAAAAGGAAAAACTTAAATGAAGAATACAAAAGGGTTTTTTTTGTGTATGATATTCGATATTTGCGCTAATTGTGTAAAGTATTTCATTACTTGTTTTTTATTTGATTATGCTAACAAGTATTAAAAATGCTAATGTGACTCTGCCTGTTTGTTTGTTTCACGCTTTAACCACTCCACCGATCATCGTGAAATTTCATATACACGACCTTTCATTTAGAAAAAACCGACAGTTCCAAAGAGAAATAAAAAAATGGACAGTTCCTGAGATTAATAGAAATTACTTTTAGACATTTGACAAAATCTACTTAAATAAGATCGCAGCGGGCAATACCTATTTGACAAATAAATGCAAACTTCATCATCAGTTGCATGTTGTATTTGCAAAACTCTCGGAAACATCATCTTAATTTTAAGACTCATTTAGTGATATACTTTTACCTCTGAGTACGGCGCTCAACTGATTTACATACCCAAAAGATCGTGAAATAAATAACCCTTTTTTCTGTCATGCTGTAGTAATCATTTATTCCAGGATGACACTTACCTGAAACAAAGAAAATATATATCAAACAAGAGCCATATAATAGTTATATGTGGGAGAGCCATGCTTCGGCACGTATGGGCCGGCTCGACTCCGCTCGTTACCACGGCCTCACAGAAAACCGGCCGTGAAGCAATGATTGCATTGCATTTCGCCGCGTGAGTGAGGTTACCGGAGACCCTAACCCTTCTCTCTACCCCTCGTCCCCTACTCCCACCTTAAAGTCTGGCAACGCACTTGTGACTTTCGTCATCATCATCTTGCTACCCTCATCTCAAATTTAATTGGGGTCGGTGCAATGTGTTTTGCGCTTTTTGAGACAAAGAGAGTTTCGGCTGGTTTTTATGGCCGGCCGTCTGCCTGACGCCAACCCTCTTTGGGAATGTAGTCGTTTTAAGACCGAAAAAAGGAAGAAAGTAAATTTGTATAAGGAAGGAAATGGGTAGGGAAATGAACCTAGGATAAAGGATACTGCAGGTCTCGGATGGGGAACGGGAATGAGATAGTAGTAGTTCGCCAGCTAGCGTTACTGTCCTGGTAGCCTCCCAGCCACAGGAAATACAGGATATTCGGGTACGCGACCCTGGCCTCGTTTAGTCCAGACCCCAGCAAATACTTTGCGACTACTGAAACGATGGATGGTACTTCTTGGAGATATTATTGATAGAGGATGACTATGTGTATGATTGATGATGAAAATAATTGTCAAGCTTCACTTAAGTCAAAAGTCCAAAATGCTATCAAATATATAAACAACTTACCATAGATTGGTACATAACAAATAATAGACTACAACACGACCTTAACATTAAAACAGTCAAGGAGGAAATAAAGGAAAGGATGACTAAATACAAAACAAGAATCACACTAATGTTAATCGTTATTTTAATGTGTAATCTGAACGTCAGTGTGTTTTCATGTTTACAGTTTAGTCTCATAATATTTATTTGATAGCATGATGTCCGTACCTACATCATTTGGCCTTGGCAGAATACCAGCGCCCCTTCGCTAATTAATCGTGCGAAGTAGCATATTGCTGAGCTAAGGACCATTTTTGTCTCATGCAGGGGTATTTATTTAGATATTTATTTTTACTTTTTATTTTTTCCTGTGATGAAAAAAAAAAACCATGTACCTATCCTGTGTGAGTCAGAATAAAAATTATTTCTTTCTTTTGTTTCTTTCACACACCACCCTAATGTACTTGCAAAGGATCTAATGAACGAAGTGCAAATGCCACGAAGGCTCAAACGCAAAAACCCACAAGATCTAATATTGTGAAGTTGTAGATTGCATAATGATGAAGCGATATTGTTAATGAACAATCTCGCATAAGCCCAAGACCTGTAAATACCAACCTAATGCTGAATATCGTCAGATAGATTGCACTATAAATGTATAAAAAAAAACTTAGCATAGATATTTTATCATTTCGTTCTCAACAGAACTTTACTAATCCTTCCTAAATATATAATCCTTTCAAAATCTGAACTCAGAAAATACTCCCATTTAGGACGCTCTTAAAAGCATTCTCGAAGATGCACCTCAAAGATATTTCCAAACGATGCTAAGCGAGATTTGATAACTTTTAGAGGAACATCAACATAATCCGTCTTATCGGTATCCACCTCCGTACGAAGATAGTGGCCGATACAAAGTACCCGAATCTATGCCATTTTTATGATATTTTGTATTCTACGATAAAGTTTTATAGATTATGTACTTGAAATGTATTTTTGATGTAGGGTAGACGCACTTAAATATGAAGTTTGATAGTTGGTACTATCGAAGGTATAGCAAGAAAAGGTGAAAAGTATTTCATGTCCGTCATTGTTAAAAATGTATCACTAAATGGTTTTAATAGCTTTAATTGTTAGAGTAGGGAGATAATCATAAAAGGTCATCATATCGTCAGAGTGAGGAGCAATTTACACTTTCACGTCGAGGTGTTTTTCCATGACTATCTTATTTTTTTGTAACTCGCAAATGTAATATGTAAGAAACAGTCTCACAACCACAGATATAAAGTATGAAAATCACTAACTAACAGTAACTGCCAAGTTGTTCGTACCTCTATCCGCACTCAAGTCCCCGTTCTCCACTGATTTCTACCATTTTATAACCCCACTATTTATTAATATTAATCAATCGACCAATAGCATTGCGTTACCGGTATAACCAGTCAAAATAATGTCTATTAACTTATTTTTATTAAATAGTAAACTGTGTTATATATATATATATATATCTATTATAGTTTGTCGGTATTTTTAATAAAATAAATAAGAGTTTTTGATGTGGCGACAACAAATACAGTTCTGTTGAGTTCTGTTCGTAATGTTTGCAATTCGGATAAATATACCTGGATATATGTTTACCTAGGTATATATTTTTGAAAATTAAATAAATTGTACAAAAAACGTTTGCATGAACCAGGAATCGAGCCATCAACATCTGACACATCCTGACCTCTTTGTGAGGCGGCTGTCAAGCGGGATTATATAAAAAAGTCATCGCACTAATCAATCTCTTTAGAAACTAACCTTTACAAAACTTATCTTGCATTCTAAGTTCAAATGCAATAAGAATAAAAAAAAATCGTTATTGACAGCTTAGGGTTTCGACTAGACGGTAATTCGGTTAGGTACTACCGGTTTCACTCGGTCGGTGTTCGCCATCTTGTTTCCGGTCCGGCGGCTATACCCTGCGAGACGGAATATTACGTAATAACGGGAGATTTTATGTATTTCGTATGTGTGTATAAAATAATAATAGATTTATTTGTGTGGTTACATGGTATGTTTTGTACACATTTATATTCAGATGGGTAAAGCTACATCTATATTATTAGTATAATATTATAAAAAGGAAATATTTGCTGAAACTACTGAACCGATTTTAATAATTCCTACATCATTAAAAACGTAAGGCTTGGCTCACTAAGTATTGCGATTATTTATATATACCGGTGACCGCGTACCACGTGAACAAAATAGTGAACGCGTATCTACGCGTTCAGTGCTTTTTCACGTTTGTGCACTTTTGCTATGGGGAAAAAGCACTGAACTCGTGACCGTCAAGCTAATAATACATATATAGATTCACTAGGGGGCGCTAATCTAAACATTGAGTTCTGTCAGCGCCTTATTAATTAATGTCACCAACCTGCTAATGTGACGTATTCAGTTCGTCGTTTCGTTTAAGTTTTCACTTCTGTCTTCAGTCCCATGATCGCCTATTTTTTTATGTGATTTGTATTAAAATCGCTATTTTTCTTAATCCTAATATCAAGTGAGCCTCCACCTCCTCATATCAAATGGGTTTTGGTTCTAAATCTTGGTCTAAAAGTAGGTTAGATGTTAGTGATTGTGACTGCTGAGCCAGAGGTCATAGGTTCGGTTCATCAATAATTTTTTCTGTGTCTAATATAAGTACTAGAGATTGCCTGGCAGTCAAATTTCGACCGCTTTGAATGTCTTGTTTGATTTCTGGACCAGTATAACTTAAGTTATCATTGCATAGACTTTTGTATCATGACAGGTATAGCTACCTGTATTTACATATTTTTTAACATCATGGCACCTATTGTTTAAAAATATATATTTCTACGCTTTTTAATATTCCAAATTTCACATTCCTGTCTGTGCGTGTTTGCTTAAAAGTGAGTACAAATAATTTTACTCACGGAACAATATCCTACTAATATTATAAACATGAAAGTTTGTGAGAATGTATGGATGTATGGATTTTGTTACTCGTTCACGCCAAAACCATTGAACAGATTGAGATGAAACTTGCTATGTAGATAGCTGGAGACCTGGATTAACATATAGGCTACTTTTTATCCCGATATTTCCACGGTATCGGGACTTAAGCGGTTGAAACCGCGGGGCGCTGCTAGTTTAGATATAAGTATGTTTATCAGCAGTCTCGTTACTATAGTACAGGCTATAGTTATATAGGCTATAGTGGTTTTGGATCAGACGGCCGTGTGACGTGTCTCAAGTTATTATTATTATTAATCATCTTAACAGCATATAAATAGTTTTTATATTTGACTAGCTGAAGCTGAAGATTAACTATGAATATTGAATAATCGCGGAAACTGTCAAACGACTGACAATTATGTCAAAAGCGTTAAGGTTACATAAGAAAAGTTAATATGGGCGTTAAGTTTTCTTAAAGTTTCTAATTTTCCGCACAACTTTCTTAATATTTTCTTTCATAAGAACCTTCTCCTGACAATAAACAACACAAAAAAAAAGAATTAGCGAAATCGATATAGCCGTTCACGCGCGATGACGTGACCAAGGGAAATTATTACTCTTTCACGCCAATCGAAGCCTCCTTAGAAGAAGTTTCTGATTGGGGTCGACTTAATCTAGTCCAATTTAACCCAACGAAGATACAGGTTTGCGCGTTCACCGCCAAAAAGATACCGTTTGTCGTGTCACCTCGCTTTGAAAGCACTTCCCTGACTGACACAGCCAGCATCGGAATCCTTGGTGTCGATATATCGAGCGAAGTCCAGTTCCGCGGTCACTTGGAGGGTAAGGCCAAATTAGCCTCGAAGGAGCTAGGTGTGCTGAATAGATCGAGGCAGTATTTCATCCCGGCCCACCGCCTACAACTTTATAAGGCGCAGGTTCGGCCGCATATGGAATACTGTTCTCATATCTATGCAGGAGCACCCCAGTACCAGCTTCTCCCTCTTGACCGTATTCAACGGAGAGCGACTCGAATCATCGATTGCCAGGATATTTCAGATCGGCTTGACCCTTTGGCGTTGCGTAGATATGTAGCTTCACTCTGCATTCTCTATCGCATGTATCATGGGGAGTGCTCCGAGGAATTGTTCGGACTTATACCGGCTGCAACGTTTCGCCATCGTTCAACACGACAAAACTTTCATCCCCATCACCTGGATAATTGGCAATCCACCACTGTGCGGTTCTCCAAAAATTTTTTGCCTCGCACAACCAATCTCTGGAACAAATTGTCGCCTGCGGTATTTTCGGACCGATACGACCTTTAAACCTTCAAGAAGAGAGCGTACTCCTATCTCAAAGGCCGGCAACGCACTTGTGACTTTTGAGTTGCAGGTGTCCATGGGCGACGGTAGTCACTTACCATCAGGTGACCCGTCTGCTCGTTTGCACAATATAATAAAAAAAAAAAAAATAGGGATTCGTTTTTATATAATAGATGTCCCGGTTCTAATTGCCTCCCCAATCGCAGGACGGACGTACAGGTACGCGTCGCCGGCCTCTTCGAACTACTGCAGTCTCAGTCTCGTTTCTCCATCCGAGACTTGCGGTATCCCTTACCCCAGCTCCCTCACCCTATCCGTTGTCCTTACCTCAATTTCCCTTCTTCCTTTGTCCCGTCTGAAAATGATTACATTCCCAAGGAGGGTTGGCGTCAGGCAGGCGGACAGCCACATAAGAAACTAACCGAAACCTATTGCATTGCACAACCTAAAATAAAATTGGGAAAAGGGTTTGGGGGAAGGGAGAGAATATCGTTTTAGAGCCATGCTTCGGCACGTATGGGCCGGCTCGACCCGAGTGTTACCACGGCCTTACAGAAAACCGGCTGTGAAGCAATGTTTGTATTGCTTTTCGCTGAGTGAGTGATGTTACCTGAGGCCCTAAATAACCCTTCCCCAGCCTCTTCCACCTTTCCCTCCCCCTTACCTTAAAGGCCGGAAACGCACTTGTGACTCTTTAGTTACATGTGCCCATGGGCGGCGGTAGTCATTTACCATCAGGTTATACCGAGTTTGCTTGAGAAACTCTGTCTTAGATAGACCTCTGACGGGCCTTTTGTTTAGGTAACCCGTCTGCTCGTTTGCCCTCTATACCATAATAAAAAAAAGATGATGATTGTTATTATTTTTCGCTAAACTAAAAAAAATATGTTACAAATAATACATAATATGAGAACCTCAAACTAAAATGTTAACAATTCCGTAACAAGTTCTAGTATGTCAAACTCTCAGCTTCCGAACAAGTTTAATGAAATTATATTCACTGGACATACTTGTAACTTAAGTTAAACAAGTTATAAGTTTACAAAAGATGCCTCGGTTCATGCTCTTTTTATTTAATATTCCTCGTTTCTAAGTTATTTCCCAAGATGGTTAAGTACAAAGTTCACACTGACAATAACTTTTGTTGAACATATATTCCTTTTTTTTTTAAAAACAACTCCTGCATTAAGAATATTCCTGTGTCGCGGGTGCTTCACAAACATTTAAACAACGGACACAAAGAACACCCAGACTCGGGACAACTATTTGTGAATCACACATATTTTGTCCCGTGTGGGTTTTGAACCCACAACACTAGGCGCGGCGTGGTGGCGAGGCGACCATTTAAACCATTACGCCATCCGTGCAGTCATTTAATTGTTACATATATGACAGTAATTTCTGCAAGTAGCCATCATATTTTTTTTATATAACTCAGATGACAATGAAGTAAAATGCCACATTCGGCTATGCAAACCCACCCACTTCTTATACACTCGAGAGTAATGAAATCAGGTCACATATACTTATCTGAAAATTTTAATAACGAATAATGAAAACTAATATTTCTAGCTTAGTGAAATAAATTGTGTTTGATAGACAATTAAATACTCCTTAAATGCGAGTATTAAACGTTAATATTAAGAATTAAGAAAAAAATAACCGATCCCATCTTAAAAAAAAAAATAGAAAAACACCATATTTTTATTTTTTTTATTTTTATTTAATACTTCCTGCATTTCAAATTACATGAGGCGGACTTAATGCCAAGTGGCATTATCTACCAGTCAACCTTTGGGTGGTGCAGAGAGGACGTGGCAGGTGCATATATATATATATATATATATGGAGAAGTGACTAATTATTAAAGGCTCAATCTTATACCTCATATACCTTACACATTAATAAGTACATATAAACAAACACATAATATACATAAATAAATAAATATCATGTGCCATTATACATAACTATACTACTACTACTATATAGACACAATGAAATAAATACGAAAATATAATAAATAATTCAAAATATACCTATTGACATGATATTATGAAGATATTTGTTTTCTATAAAACTCGCGAACTTTAGTTTTAAAAGTGTGACGGCTAGTGGACATCCTAATTTCAGGGGGAAGCGCATTCCAATACAAGATAGACTGGACAGCAAATGAAGAGTGAATAAGAGAAGAACTATGTGTAGGGCAAAGGAGTAAGAGATTATTTGAAGAGCGAAGATCTCTGTCATGGTTTGAACATAGTAGTTGAAACTGTGAAGTGAGATAAGTGGGAGCAGTAGGGGTATTAAGAAGAGTGTAGAGAGTAGTTAAAGCCCGTAGGCTACGTCGCTGACGTATGGGTAGCCATGACAGTTGGGATCGATATGCAGACACATGGTCGTACTTGCGAAGATTGAAAATGAATCGAATGCAATTATTGAGAAGTCGGTCAAGTTTGTTGAGCAGATCTGCATTCAGGTCGAGATAGCACACATCACCATAATCAATGATCGGGAATATCAATGTCTGTACGAGCATCAACTTTGTGCTGGCTGGGAGAAAATTCTTGAGTCGATAAAGTGATCGCAAGGTCCCAGTAACTTTCTGACTGACGTACGCAATTTGTGGTTGCCAGGTGAGACTAGCGTCAATTTGTAAACCAAGGTCTTTGACTGAAAGATTTATTGGTAACACAGACCCGTTGTAGATCACAGCCGGCAGTACAGAGGCATCCATTCTACTTCTCATGCGGTTACTCCCTATCACTATGGCCTGGCATTTTGAGGGGTTAACAGACACACCAAAACGATCAGACCAGTTCTTAATGGCCTCCAAATCTCTGTTAACATTATGTATTGCTTCTGCCAAATTATCCAGTGTTGCCTGTGAATAAATTTGAAGGTCGTCTGCATACAAATGATACGCACACTGAAGATCAAGAGTAATGAGATTGATAAACATCGAAAATAATAGAGGAGATAGAATGCCACCTTGGGGAACGCCTGTATCAATATCACACCAAGTTGATGATGAATCTTCGATACGAACCGACTGCTGACGTCCCCGAAGATAAGATGAGAACCATTCCAGAGCTTCGGAGGAGATCATGTGATGAGTGAGGATAGAAAGTAGAATATCGTGGTTAACGTTGTTAAACGCGTTTGAGAAATCGATTAACACTAAAACAGTCAACTTTGTATCCTCAATGCCACTCCTGATATCATTGGTTATTTTGAGCATAGCAGTGACTGTGCTATGTCCAGGCCTGAATCCCGATTGGTATGGGCTGAGGATATTATTTTCACAGATGTACTTGGTGAGCTGTTTGTGAGCACAAGCCTCAAGTACTTTGGATAGGAAAGGGAGGACTGATATGGGTCGGAAATGGTTGGGGAGAGATGGATTTGGGATCTTTGGAAGAGGGCGAACGTAGGCCTTCTGCCATACAGCTGGGAAATGTCCGGAGTCAAAGGAGAAATTAACAATGTGTATTATTGCGGGCAGAAGGTAGTCTAGGATGGTAACTATCATGTATCGACTTATATCGTCACAACCAACAGCCTTTGATTTAATGGATAGAATGATATTTTTGATCTCGTCCGAGGCAACTGGAGAAAAGAAAAAGGCATCGATGATTCGCCGAGGTAGTCCAGTTAAAAAATCGAGTGTTTGACTTTTGGTTTGCGACGCCAATGATGAAGATGTGATGAAATGACGGTTCATGTCGTCTAAACCAATAGTCAAAGATGTAACTGTATTCTGAACCCTACCAACACCCAAAGTTTTGAGAAACTTCCAAATTTCGGCAGGGGAAGAAGAAGAAATGTTAATAAGAATGTGGCGGCGTTTAGCGTTACGTATCATTTGGTTGCATTTATTTCTTGCTGATTTGTAGATGATCCATTTTTCTTCACAGCGATCCCTTCTAAATTTGCGATAGGTTTTGTTCCTACGGCGCATCGCCATCCGTATCTCTTTTGTTAGCCAAGGGGCCGGCGGGTGTTTTATTTTAACTTTCCTGACTGGTGCATGAGTGTCATACAAGTTACGAACAATGTCATTAAAGACCTGGACCTTGCAATCAACTGTATCCGCTATCGCCAGAGGCTCCCAATCAATGACAGAAGCATCCCGGCGCAGGTTTTCTATATCCATGCGAGCGAAACAGCGTCTGAAAAGGACTTTTGGCTTAGGTTTCGGGGTTTTTAGGATATAGGAGAGGAAAATAAAGTCGTGATGAGAGAAGCCCGGAGCAGGATGTTGGCCATGAGAGGAAATGAGGGAAGGAGATGAAGACAGGATTAAATCTAACCAAGTATCATGTCCATTGATGTTGTGGTGCGTAGCTTGGAGAGGTAAAACATGGAGATTGGTAGATTCAATAATGCTCAGGAGTTTACGGGTACGATGACTGTTGGAATAAAGGAGATCAGTGTTAAGATCTCCCATAATTATGTGATGTACGTACTCAGACCCTAAAGATTCTAAAACCAATTCCAAATCGGTGAAGTAATCAACAGTAGGAGGGCAGTAAACCACGCCTAAGATCGTTTTCGATCCTTTAATACAAACCTCGAGAAAGAGGTATTCAGCGGAAGTGTTAGAAGTAGATGGAGAAGTAGTGATTACTTTGTAATTAAATTCACAGCGTAAGTAGATAGCGACTCCGCCACCCCTCCGATCAATGCGATCATTTCGGATAAGGATGAAGCCTGGAAGAGAGTAAGCGGTGGACACCAGCTGAGGTTTGAGCCAACTCTCTGAAACTAGGATGGCGTGAACGTTGGTGTTACTAAAAGCTTCTAAAAGCTCACTATGGTGACTAGGCACACTTTGTGCATTTATATGACACACATTTAACAGTCGGTCAGATTGTTGGATGAAGCTATTTCGAACGAAATCCCCTAAAGTATCAGCGACTGAGCAAAAACTGCCGTCGGCTGATGATATATCGTCATCAATAGCAGAGTGGAAAGAAATATCATCGTCAGATAATTCCATAGAAAATGAAATATAAATAATTTAATCAATTAAAAAAAAAATATATATATATATACCTATATATAAATATACTATGTTAATAATATATAAGTAAATTATTGTATACAAGTATTAAGTTATTGAACTATACTGAATTTTGGGTGCTGTTCGTCTCTGAACCACCCGCCAGCTGTCACTGCCACTATAAAGTAAACCAAAACAAACAAAATATTATACAATGCAACAGATCAGATAATGTTGGCACTTAATAGAAAAACTATGAATAGAAAAAAATTTAAATGAAAGAAACAAAATATAAAATGAATGCATTACATACACATATTTATGCACTACTTTTTCATCTTTGACGTTCTGGAACGCATCTAGTGAGTGACATTTGAATTAATGTCAATTGACAGAAGTGTCAGAACAAAAAATATAATGTGATCGTAACATTATTATTATCAAAATTAATAAGTATATGGTGACAAGTCGCGGGTAATGCTATATTTTGATAAATTGAGAAGCATACAAAAATGTCATATGCAATGTTTACACATGTGACTGTGGACAACAAAAGACTTGAGGATATTTTAAATACTATGAATGAAAACATGAATATAATTACATATTTAGCCGTCTTACTAACATAATTTTTGACGAGAAGATGCTTTGGTGTTAACACCCGAAGTCTTACCAGTGGAAGGGACAGCTTTTGGATACTTGGCGATGAGATTATTTAGCTGATCAATATATATCAACTTGTGTCGACTTTCATCCGGTGCTCTAACTGTGATGACGCCATCCTGTGTCCAACACGCTCTCATGCCAAAATGCAGTCTTGCCTTGGCAAAAGTTATCTGCCTAGCTTTGGTCAGAGACTCTTTGAATGTGATAGAAGAGCCCTTCAGCTTGGTTTTCGCCTTCCAAACAGCCGCTTTTATACTCAGACTTGAGAAACGTGCAAGTATAGGTCGCGGACGATCCTTACTGGAGGAGCCCAGCCTGTGACAGACTGTTATGGATTGTGAAGTAGCGTCTGCTATCGCTAACTTATTGTTAATAATGCCTAAAACCAATTTAGTGCAGTCTTCATTGTCAGCCTCTGGGACTCCTGAGATAATTAGGGCCTTGCGACGATGTCGTGTCTCCATGGTGTCCATTGTTGTCAAGCATTCTGTGATTTGTCTACGTAGCAAGCCAAGCATTGAGAATATGAGCTCCCTGAAAGTACGGAACTCCTCAGCCACTTTCGCGACTGTATCCTTGCTGGGAACATTGCCCTGGATTTGTGCCTCCAGTTCACTCATTCTTTTGGCAAAGCTTTCTTCGAGATTTCTTTGTGCCACTTCAATTTCAGCTAGTTGAGACATTTTATAATTGTGTTGTCCCAAAAGTACCAGAATAAATTGTACTGAATAGTGTGTACACAGTAGACAGTGAGGAGCTGGCAGGTGGTCTACTAACTATTGAGTTTCACGGTGCATCAAATGTGTCACAAACATTAACTTTACTAAAATGATGTTTATAACACTCAATAAAGTATGAACTTTTGTAAGTATTTAATTAATTCTATTATTTATCACTTTTTATCTCCTGAGATACAAGTTTAACTTTTTTTCACCTACCGCCGAAAAAATATTTTCTACAACTTTACATTTTTTCTAAATGTTTGTACTTTGTGTTACCTCCACGTGCTGCTATTGCTGCATTTATGCGGTTTAGCATACTGTACAGCAAGTTTTTTATATCACGTTGGGGAAAGTTTCTCCATTGCTCTAATTAATTGCATCACTTTACAACAACTAAGAAGTTTGATTACATTTAATTAAAGAGTATTTAATTGTCTATTAAAAACAATTTATTTTAATAAGCTAGCATTATTAGTATCTGAGATTTCAGTTGAGTTTTCAGGTATCTTCTTACGAGCAGACGGGTCACCCGATGGTAAATGACTACCGCCGCCCATGGGCACCTGCAACACGAGAGTCACAAGTGCGTTGCTGCCTTTTAAGGGAGTAGGAGAAGAGGGGGAGGGGAAAGAGGGGGAGAGGGGGAGGGGGGAATAAGAGGGAAGGGTTAGGGCATCCGGTAACCTCACTCACGCGGCGAAATGCAATGCAAGCATTGCTTCACGGCCGGTTTTCTGTGAGGCCGTGGTAACGAGCGGAGTCGAGCCGGCCCATACGTGCCGAAGCATGGCTCTCTCACACACACATTTTATTTAAAAAGACAACTCTCCCATTAGGAATAACTCCTGTGTCGCGGGGGACTTTACCAACATACAAACAACGGACACAAAGAACACCCAGACTCGGGTGGGAATCGAAACCATGACCTGCGTAGCAGTCAGGGTCACTAACCACTAGGCCAACAGGCCACACTCTGGACAATTGGGTTCACGTAAGTAACAATTTATTACTATGTATTAGATGAGTTGTGAGGATGTGCATTAGTGTATGTGTGTGTGTACACGTGTGTGTGTGTGTGTGTGTGTAAATTTGTGTGTGTTTTCTGGTAGAAACGCATATACTTCTGTCTAGGGACCTACATTGAGTAAACTTTCAGTTTTCTCATAATTCAAGGACTTAAGCCATACTGCGAGATTAAATGTTCGCTCTAACACATGCATCTATCCATATTAATCTCAAGAGGAACACCTGGGTACCTCATTATTTCGTACAAAACTGTGTCCTGGTCGTTTATCTATAGTCTATGCAAGAAGAGCATTTCTCCTCTATCCGTTTATGCAGAAGACAAAGACTGCGCAGAGAGACCATCCCATTCCCTGGACACTTTAACATTCCCACTGCAGCACCATACTACTCGTATTATAAATATAATCTAAATATTGTATGTATATAATATGTTTCCCATGGCCGCCGAAACGGTTAAACCGATTTTGATGAAACGTCAGGCCACCTTCAGATTAGCTCAGCGGGTGACCCTGTGAAGATTGGTAGCGATTTTATCAACAATTTTTTTTTGTGTTTTTTTTTTTTGGCACCTGTGTGAAGTATAATAATAACAACAGATTAATAATATTAGTCACAAAGTAATTCAGCTTGTGTTTAGTACAGGTATATCCAAACAGTACTCGTGTGAATTTGAAAACAAATTCATGCTCAGTATTAAATTTGATATTTAGACAAGGCTTTAAATCATATTTAATTATTTTGTACGATAAAACCCGTCACCGTAATTTCATTAACAACAACTTACTTCTGAACTTTACGAGCACCCCTTCATATCGTGAAAAATATTAAAACGTATACCTGCCTTACGTTAGAACGACGTGGACAGAAATTTAATAAAAATCTTGACAAGACCGAATCACACTACCCTAAAGAGGATTTTGTGTTGTTAATATATAGCTAAAAGTTAAAGAAAAACTGCTTCTTAAATCCAAAAGTTTTATACCTCAATATTTGATGAATCAATCTCCTATAAACAAGTCAACCGATCAACAAATTTTTGAGTTTTGGGTGCACAAAGATAAAGACACTGAATTTTGAATAATTTTTCATCATCATCGGAAAATCTAACGTTGGAAATACTAATTCATTCTACAAAGTTTTCTGATAAATCGTTCACAGTACAAGCTGCACGCTTGTGGAATGCATGGCAAGAATCTATCCAACGTGCACAATCACTAACTGTTTTTAGAAACTGGTCAAGGATAACTACCTATCTCTAATAACTATATATTATAGGTATATGTATACGTATTGTTTAGATAATAACATGAATATACATATATTGTTGTATACTTAAACAGATTTAGACGATGTTATACGTAGCTTGCACATTTTTCTTATTATTTTTAGTTGCTGTCCACCATGGGTTACCTACTACTACACAGTAATAAGTCCATCCAAATTTGTACTGTTACTTAATACTATATTTCTAGGTTGGGTCGTTTTCTTTGGTGTGAAATAAAAAGTACCTATCTAACTATTAAGGCAATCACAGAGTGAGTCTGTGAAAATTTTAACTGTCTACTTAGTACATGAGATACAGCCCGGTAGCAGACAAACGGAGAGCACAGGCTTGCTAAGAGCCGTTGGCATCCTTTTGGTACGGAACCCCAAAAGAGTGCAGAGAAAGTGCCATGTAGTGATTGTTCGTGTATTACAATTTTTCGGAGACGAGCAACAATTAATCTATCATGACATGACTCGCTTTGTTATGATTTCTTCGAAATGTACGCAATCTTTCATTGGCAGTAAGTGAAACTTCTACGCGCTTTTCGCATTTACAGATGGCAAATCCACCAGTACATAGATCTTTGCTGAGTGTGTTCGATTTTCATTTATTGTCTTTCACAAATCATCTTAATTTTTTCACGTACCGTGCCCGAATCTCCGAGTATTTTTGTAGAGGCTACAATAAATTGCCTTCAACTAAAAAAAAAATGGAATGGTAAACATTCTTGAATATTTTTCTCACAAAGTGTAAACTATTATAGCGCCCAAACTTATCCTAACTTTATAGCTTAAAATTAAAATTCAGAGCTGCAAATTGTACGAACCTTATTAAAATGGAAATAAGGTCTTAATTCTATTAAATTTTCAATTTGCATTGCGTTGCGAACCCATAATCATGAACACTTCACCTTTTTCCAACGCTTTGGGTCTGAAGGGTCATTACGACTGCTTGATAAAGCCGGCCAAAGTCCCAGTGAGTATTATTATACGAAAGCATTCTAAGCGCGTACATTTGGTTTCCGGATCGAGCGATGTTTGATTTTTCTTTGATTCTCAGCCAGGTAGTAGGGCCAATTGGCCAGATGACTACCTAAATTTGCAGTTAGCTAAGATACAAATATGTGAGTTAGAAGTCTCGGATAATATAGACTGTTTGACACTTTTGTCTTATTTGTGAACATACAACATAGAAAAATAGTCCACCTAGCTTAAGATTTGAGTCCCTAGGAGACCGAGCTTCACTCGGTAGCTTTTGGAAATACAACTATGCAGTTGAACTTAAAATGAAAAACTATATATGTACACAAATTTTATCAAAATCGTTAGAGCCGTTTCCGAGATACCCGAAATATAAATACATACATAAATAAATACATACTTTCAAGAATTGCTCGTTTAAAGTAATTGGTAATCGTGTAATCTGTAATCGTGGGAGAGCCATGCTTCAGCACGTATTGGCCGGCTCGACCAGAGTGATACCACGACCTCACAGAATACCGGCAGTGAAGCAATGCTTGCATTGCTTTTCGCCGAGTGAATAACCGGAGGCCCTAACCCTTCCCTACCCCCCTCTTCCATCCTTCCCCTACTTGTGACTCTTGAGTTGCAGGTGCCCATGGGCGGCGGTAGTCATTTACCATCAGGTGACCCGTGTGCTCGTTTGCCCCCTAAAAGATAAAAAAAAGGATTTGTAACTATTTCAGAGTGAGAAAAGAAATATATTATAATTTAAATAATAAGAAAAAAAATGGTTCTGATGGATTTAGTTAGAGACTTCAGACTTTCCGGCCATAGCCAGGTTGAGTCACAGGACGTTTACTGTTCTTTTTGAGCTATTGCTATATCCTTACCTTCTTGCCTAGCTTTCCCTTTTAATATACATACTTCCAACTTTCCCATCTTTCATTCCTAAAGTGCCCAGTGTGCGCCAATAGGCTTGCCCCTTTACGTGATTGAGACCAAACTAAAGTTGATAAAGTGTGGGTCTTTAACACGCTTCTGGTTAAACCTTCGGGGATATAGCCTGTAACCTGGTCGAAACGTCGGGCAATTCAGAGATATGTAATACCTTTTCGCGTTAATTCCTGTTTATGTCAATGTATTTACGTGGATTTGATTTGTTCTGTATTTGTATTTTTAAGACATTGAAACAAAAAACAATTGAATAACTCAAGCGACAAGCATTTGAACATAAAATTATTCAATCCTGTATTTAGAATGGGCGTGTGTGTCATCTGTGTACGGTGTTAACTTAATATATTTATGTATCAAAACATTTGTTTGGAGTTTGGAAGTTTCTGCATATTATTATGTCGTTTGTGTATGTTAAGTATAGTTTAACGTTATAATTTTCCCTATTCGCAACACTTAATGTAGCGGAATATAGGTACGAGTATGTTATACAGTTTACAGTATTAAATACTTACATCAATTGTATCTTTACTACTTTTAGGATAACAAGCAACTTTTTATTTATCTGGCCCTTAACTCTTTTTATTTATCTGGCCTGTTGTCTTGAACTGGCCTGTTGGCCTAGTGGTTAGCGATCCTGACTGCTACGCCATAGGTTGTGGGTTCGTTTCCCACCCGAGTCTGGGTGTTCTTTGTGTCCGTTGTTTGTATGTTTGTAAAGTCCCCCGCGACACAGGAGTCATTCCTAATGCGGGAGTTGTCTTATTAAGATAAAATAAAAAGATCTTTAATTTTTTATTTATGGATGATTAAAGCTAGTTTTTATGGATTACAAAGGTATCTAGTGAGATAAGAAAAGGAAAGAGGCGGAGAAGAGAGAAGACAAAATTACTTGAGCAGAATACTTCAGTCTCTTTTGTTGATTATGCAGAAATCAGCAATTCAGGAACCCGTCTGGTAACATCTTAGCATAATTGTGTAATACTCTATCTGATGTCCCCCTACTACTGGCTTCTCCAATCACAGGACGGACATACGGGTGCGCGACCCCAGCCTCTTCGAGCTCCTGCAGTCTCTGTGCCGTTTCCCCATCTGAGACTAGCGGTATCCCTTACCCTAGCTCCCTCACCCTATCCGTTGTCCTTACCCCAATTTACCTTCTTCCTCTGTCCCGTCTGAAAACGATTACATTCCCAAGGAGGGTTGGCGTCAGGCAAGCGGCCGGCCATAAAAAATCCGTAAACAGAGTGTACTCACATCTCAAAGGCTGGCAACGCACTTGTGACTCTTGAGTTGCAGGTGTCCATGGGCGGCGGTAGTCACTTACCATCAGGTGACCCGTCTGCTCGTTTGCCCCCTATAATATATATAAAAAAAAAACACATTGCGCTGCCATTTTTATGAAAATTAGGGAAAGGGGATGAAAATGATGACTCTGGCTGACCATTCAGATGTTTTTTTATTATCGTTTTTCAAAAGACTTCATAACTGTCGCAATAGGAATGATTCCTGTGTCGCGTGGGAATTTACAAACATTCAAACAACGGCAACAAAGGACATCCAGACTTGGATCTACTATTTGCGGATCATATATTTTTGTGCCGTGTTGAAATCGAACCCACAGTACTCGGCGAGGCGACCACTTCAAACAAAGCGTCATTTGTGCCGTCAAGGTCGCCAAAGTCTTAAAGAAGACGGTAGGGTTTGCAGCGTGTTAGTGATTACAAACATTTACAGATAGTAAGCGCTTACCGTAACCAACTCAGTAGTATAAAAACACTAAAGTTAACGGCATTTTCACTTATACTTAAATTTTTATATATTAGAAAAATAAAATTTAATACTCTCTATTAAGGAGTAGGTATCATTAAGGTCAACAGGTATAGCGGGTGGCCATAAAGGTAGCGAAAGCGAGAATAAATGATCTTATATTGAATGATGAAATACCGGGGAAAGTGGCCCTTCTTTTTATCGGTATCCTGACCTTGAACTTGGTATCGATTCAGCTTAGAAAAATTATAAATTATTTCGACTGGCCTGTTGGCCTAGTGGTTAGTGACCCTTACTGCTATGCCATAGGTCGTGGCTTCGATTCCCACCCGAGTCTGGGTGTTCTTTGTGTCCGTTGTTTGTATGTTTGTAAAGTCCCCTGCAACACAGGAGTCTTTCCTAATGCGGGATGTCTTTTAAAAAAATTAAAATAAATAAATATCGGTTCGTATGTAACGTGTATATATATATATATCAAATTACATATTACTACTTTTACATATTTACTTTTTTTTTGAGTTGGCTGTATTCCCTCTATAGCTTTTTTTTTTCTTTTTTGAACGATTCTTTATATAATAATATCAGGTTTGAATAATTACAAACTTATAATAAGGTTACTATCATACCATTCATGAAGAAATGCTTTTGAAAAATATTTACGACGTGCCATTTTTGAAGTTATACTTCTTTTGGCGCGTTATGGAAAAATGATGAGAGTAAATTTTTACGATGCGCGCGCACACCGTCACGAAAAACCGACACCCTGAAGTTAGCTAGTCATCATTATAGTTTTTCAAATAAAGTTACCAACTTCACGATATTTATTCAAGTG
Source organism: Euplagia quadripunctaria (assembly GCA_963859945.1). Taxonomy (NCBI): domain Eukaryota; kingdom Metazoa; phylum Arthropoda; class Insecta; order Lepidoptera; family Erebidae; genus Euplagia; species Euplagia quadripunctaria. The sequence continues at coordinate 6,637,365 of OY982588.1, read as the reverse complement.
TTTCTGAACCTACCACACGTGTTTTGTATCAGTCCGAATAAAATGTATATAAATATATATTTTTTTCAAATAATATATCGTGGTGTCAGATATTTATTAACAATTTATTGATTTAAAGATAATTTACAGTGATTATAAGTGATAAAAATGGTTTTTACATATTACTTTGAGTACTTGAGAGAACTTGTACCCCACAAGTTCTCTCTTGGTGCCTCGTGTGCTTAGAGCCTTGGGGTCGCGGCCGGGGGTCTCCTAGGGCCATGGGCCCGTGACATTTTTCCCGCTCTGCTACTATATAGTTACGCCAGTGCCTGCTTTTACTTGTGACAAAGTTCCATAAGTGAAAACAGTCGCTATTTTCAGGGCTCTCACCTAAATAACAAATAAATGGTTCTAACGAGCAAAACAATTAGGTGAAGTACCTCAACCTCTCGATCATCTACATCTCGCACCTGACTTGATTACACAAATACAATACTAATGAACAAAGTACTTAACTTTTGTTTTATTGGATTAAAGAGAACATTAAATAAAACCTATGAATGAAATATAAATACAAAATATTTTAGGAGTCGGTTCACATCGTGAGTGCACTGTGTTCGAACCCGCATTCACTCGCACATTGCACAGATGGCGCAATGGTTTAAGTGGTCGCCTCGCCATAACGCCGCGCCGAGTGTTGGGGATTCAAATCCCACACGGGACAAACATTTGTGAGATCCACAAATAGTTGTCCCAACTCTGGGTGTTATTTGTGTCCGTTGTTTTTTTTTTATGATATAGGGGTAAACGAGCAGACGGTTCACCTGATGGTAAATGACTACCAACGCCCATGAGCACCTGCAACTCAAGAGTCACAAGTGCGTTGCCGGCCTTTAAGGTGGGAATAGAGGAAGGAGGGAATAGGGGACCTGGAGGGGAGAGAAATATATAAGTATGTTTATCAGCAGTCTGGTTACCATAGTACAGGTTCTGCCTAGTTTAGGATCAGACGGCCATGTGTGAGATGTGTCAAGTTATAAAAAAATAAATATATTTATAATAACTTTTTATATTCACCTGTATGAGGGGGAAATTTGGGAAATACTATTCCAGCAGCTACTCAGCATAATATGCGGTATTAGAAAACGATTGGAAAGAAAACCGGTGCAGTGAAGCAATGATTGCATTGCTTTTCGCCTAGTGAGTGAGGTTACCGGAGGCCCTATCCCTTCCCTCTCTCCCCTCCTCGCCCCCATTCCCTTCCCCTACTCCCACTTTAAAGGCCGGCAACGCACTTGTGACTCTTGAGTTGCTGGTACTCACGGGCGGCGGTCGGTGTCATTTACCATCCATGTGACCCGTCTGCTCGTTTGCCCCTATGACATAAAAAATATATATATATATATATGTATACTGAAGAAACATACTTCTTCTCATACTAGTTTACCTATGTTTGTTTTATATCTACAGTTAGTCTTAAAAGTGACCGAAATATTATTCTTGGCTCTCAGCCAAAGCTATCTTGTATTTCTGTTTAGTTTAGTCGAAAGAACAATGAAACAAAATGCTAAAAAGGCCCGTTACTTGTAACTTTGTACCTTCAAAACAAGGCTGTGTACAAAGTTATAAATATACAGCATCATCATTTCAGCCGGTTGACGCCCACAGCTGGGCATAGGCTTACCTCAAAGATGAATTAAAAAAAAACGCGTGACGTGTCTTATGGACAGTCGGTTGGGACGACGTTCCACTCGCTATATTTAACTGTAAATCAAAAAAATCTTCCTTTTGTATATAAAAAAAGGTGTTACAATTTACTGCAGGCTCTCTGTCTCTCTCTTTCTCTCTCTCTCTCTCTCGCTCTCTCTCTCTCCCTCTCCCTCTATCTCTCTCTCACTTTCTCTCTCCTCTCTCTCTCATCATTTGTAGCCGCTGTACAGTATATATTCTATATAAATACATCAAGGTAGTATACACATATCTACTTACATGCGTCAAGGATAAGGTGTAAACTCCAATAAAGCACAACAAAGCGTTACCTACGCTGCCCTCCGATCACTAAATTTTACTCTTCATATTTTTTTTCATACCGGGCACATTTTTTTAACATGAAAATCGATTCTCAAGGAGTAAACTCCAAAAATCCCAATCCTAATCAAAAATACTGATTGCACAACAAATTACCTCAAAATATTGTAGTATATCATCTTTATCTCATCATCTATATATATATAGAAGTCCCCACTGAATTCGATTCGAAATAGATATTTTAAAACGTGTAACGGATAGACCAAATGAGAGAAGCGGTACGACGGGCAGTAAGAGTGGACGGCTGTCAAGTTGCTGTACTAAATCGATGAACCCTTTTGTAAATATAGCTAGTACAGTTTCCAATAAAAGCCTATTACCTTCACAGCCTCTCGCAATTGATATCCTCTTACATCGACACGCCGCCCTAGAACTTCTCAGCCAAGCGGGGGTCTTCCAATATTATTATTTTAGCAACTATTTAGTTTGTAACGCATCACTATTAATTGAAAAGCGGAATTTTTTTTGAACGCATATCTGGTAATAACTAGCGCACAATAATAACCTTTGTACTTCATTCATTTTTGTTAAAACAAAGCTAACTCAATACACCGAGTGTGTTGTTGTGATTTTATAATAGAATTCGGTTCTGGTCGCAGTTCTAATCTAACCTAAGCCTAGCCTATATGTGTGAGTATTACGTGTACACATATAGGCTAGGTTAGGCTCTGGTTAATTTGATGTGCAATCAGTATATTTGATATGAAAATAATATTTTCGTAGTTACTTATGTATGTAAATGATGTAAATAAATTGACGGGTTTTTTAATGTGCATTAAAAATAAGTCTATTTAAATTTATTTAGTTCATTAAGGACCCACTTTCTTATACGAAGCATTCAGTTAGATTGAATTCTATATTGCAGTAGAAAATTGGGGGAATTGACGCTTCTTTGACTCCTAGCAGAATAAAAAATAATGGAATATGAAAACCGACCAGTATTTAATAATAATAACTTGAGACATCTCACCCGCGGCCATCTGATCCCAAATTACGCACAGTATATGAGCTATGGCAACCAGACTACTGATCAACATACTTATATCTTTATATTAATACGTGAAAAGAATTCTTTGTATCCCCTTTTTAAGAAAATTTCGCTAATGTAGTAACGTGAATTTTGGAATATTTATAGTTAATAAAACGAAGCTAAAAATTTTAAACGATATGTCTTACAACTTTTATAATTATGGTTTAAAAACCTAAAAAACACGCTTTTATAGAAAATTCAACTAAAAAGTTAAAAATTTTATCGAATTATTGCATTGTCATCGGTCTTTGACAGGTGTGCAAAATTTGAATGAAATCTGGCCGTTTAAAGTGAGTCAAAATCGTGCTCAAGGAGTCGGTTACAAACATACATACAAGTGAAGCTAATATAAAGCGTGTAAAAATAACGTGAAAACGGCTTACTAAAATTACACGCGTCCAGTATATGTTATTACCTGTCATGGTAAGTAAGTCTATAAGTTTATGCAATGACAGCTCAAGTTATACTGGCCAATGAAAAAACCATGGTCAAAATTCGACCACCACGCGATCTCTAGTATTACTAAATACATACATAATATAGATAAATCACACCCAGATACAGAACAAAATAAATGATCGTGCTCATCACACAATTATTTGTCGTCCGTGGGAATCGAAACCGATTAGGCGGTCTGTGACAACTTCTTAAAATGTCCACTTCTACGACCTCTTACTCAGCAGTCAGGATCACTAACCACCATACCAACTGGCCCATCAATAATGCTACCTCGATAGCCTTTAAACAAAGGTTATTGTCATTTCTTCAGCTATACATGAAGAGAAATAGAGGAAATTGTTTTCAATTCAGTATCTTTTTCATGTCTGTTTGTCAATCGACTTTCTTTGTTATTGTTTAGTAGCTTTATAAAAAGTGGAAAAAAAATTCCTGCTACCTTCGTCGAAACTTTGTTATAATTTAAAGAATTAAGATTGACTTTCGAGCTTGGGGGGTCACTAGTTATGTCAAAATATATAAAATTATATACCTACCTATTTCTCTCCTTTTCTAGTATATATACTGTCGTAGTTCAGGGGCGAGCTGGTAATGGGATTATTGGATCTATTGATAGGGGAGAATAAGTAAAAGATTATGCAGGCAACACAGTAGCTTTACTTTAACTCCAAATTATAACATTATAACGTGAACAAAACAAATTAATATATCTTGCGGTTCCGTGCTCTCAGCACAGACGTCTGTCTTCAGACTCTTCACAGACGATTGTCCTTTCTTGCTTGGTTCTAAAATTTAAACTTTTCATTCAAATTCAAATATGAGCAAGGTGCCGCCAGTAAGACTCAACACGCCAAAGAGTTCTTAATCCAACCACAGAGTTTGCAAGCGGGCGCGAGGAATCCGTTCCAACAATATATTACTAGCTGTGCCCCGCGGTTACACCTGCGTAAGTCTCAATGCCGCGGGAATATCGGGATAAAAAGTAGCCTATGTGTTAATCCTTGTGTCCAGCTATCTACATACCAAGTTTTATCGCAATCGGTTCAGTAGTTTTTGCGTGAAAGAGCAACAAACATTCATACATCCTCACAAACTTTCACGTTTATAATATTGATTATCTTCAATTTCGTGATCTCACCTAGTTCCTACAAACTCTTGAATTTTGAACCCTAAATTCTCAAGTTTGATTATTTGTAACTTGGTAACTTATTCCGCATAAATTAGGATGTAAGGGTCTCTTAAGTAACAACTAAGTTAAACTTAACTCCTATTTCTCTCGTAGGTAGCAGGGCGAATATAACTAGTTGCTGAAACAACAATTACAACCGGTAGAAACTTTAACTTTGAGTATCAAGCGTTTGAGTTATTAAAGTAGCACTGATAATTATTTACTTAACTTCATTTAAAAGGGTATGTAATTAACTCTCGTATACGTTACAGAACATCGAATCAATACAGAGTGGATGAAGTGGTGGCAGTTAACAGAAACCATTTATGATCCCAAGTTTCCTATTAAGTTAAAGGGACAGGTGTATAATACTATCATCACACCTGCCGTCCTGTACGGATCTGAAAGTTGGCCCACAAAGAGAACGGATGAGAGACGCCAACGAGAAATGCGAATGTTGAGATGGATGTATGGTGTGACTAGGATGGATAAGGTGAGAAATGAATATATTAGGGGGAGCCTGAAAGTAGCATCAGTGGATGAAAAGCTGAGGAGCAATAGATTATCGTGGTATGGACATGTGATGCGGAGGGATGAGCAAAATGTGGTGAAAAGAGTTTTATGTATGGATGTTGACAGGTACAAGAGAAGAGGACGACCTAAAAAAGATGGATGGACTGTGTGAAAGAAGATATGGCTAGAAAGGGAGTAAGCCACTGCTTACTCCCTATCTAGCCATATGAGTTTAAAAACAGAAAATAAACGAAATTACTACAAAATAATTCTTGAAATATAACTTAATATTTATATGATAATGAATTTTACACAACATTAAATAATTAACTTCACACACATTACATTTTTTAATACTAGCTGTACCCCGCGGTTTCACCCGCGTAAGTTCCGATGCTGTGGTAATATCGGGATAAAAAGTAGTCTATGTGTTAATCTTTGTCTTCAACTATCTACATACTAAATTTCAACGCAATCAGCTCAGTGGTTTTTGCGTGAAAGAACAGCAAACATCAATACATCCTCACAAACTTTCACGTTTATAATAATACTAGCAGCGGCCCGCAATTTCACCCGCGTAAGTCTCGATCCCGTTCGAATATCAGGATAAAAAGTAGCCTATGCGTTAATCCAGGTCTCCACCTATCTACATACCAAGTTTCATCGCAATCCGTTCAGTGGTTTTTGCGTGAAAGGGTAACAAACATACATACATCCATCCATCCATCCATCTATCCAAACTTTCACATTTATAATATTAGTGGGATAAACAAATATTATTCTTATACAGAACGTGAGCAGGTGGCGCTGCAATCAGAATTCAATGGAAATTATTTTTTTTTTAAATGATAAAATAATTAATGTTATATCTGTCTGTCTGTGTCTATCAAGACTATTTTCTTAACATTACATTATACAGGTACATAGTACATAGGTCATTATACACTGATCTTATGAGCAACCAATTTGATATTACAAGTATTGAAGGTTTTAGTTCACTAAAATCGATCATCCTATTGTCTGTGCATGCAAATAGCACAGATTAATGTTCAGAATAGATGCTTCCTCAGAACAACCACAATGTGCAATAACTGAAGCTATAATTACTCTGTGTAGATTTCAGATAGATCTCGGAGTACAGCTATAATTTTAGCTTTGTATTTTACTCAGTATTTTGGCGTTAAGCGAACGTCAGAGCATTTAAAATGATGATTTTTAAAAAATGGCGTTTTGCAACCAGGCATATCATCCGCTTCCTTAATACGTTGTAAAATTAAATATTGCTTGTAAATATTGTGAATACAGAAGGTGTCATTTTAGTTGTTTTTGAAGTGAAAACTTCTTTAGGCACGATTGTGCACTTTTGCTATGGGAAAAAGCACTGAACTCGTGACCGTCACGCTAATAATACATATATACCACTAGAGGGCGCTAATCTAAACATTGAGTTCTGTCAGTTCCCTATTAATTAATATCACCGACCTGCTAATGTAACGTTTTAAGTTCGTCGTTTCGTTTAAGTTTTCACTTCTGTCGACAGTCACATGACTGCCTATTTTTTTTTATGATATATGGGGTAAATGAGTAGACGGGTCACCTGATGGTAAATGACTACTGCCGCCTATGGATACCTGCAACTCAAGAGTCGCAAGGCCGGAGCCTTTAAGGTGGGAGTAGGGGAAGGGGGAAGGGGGGGGGGGAAGGGTTAGGGCCTCCAGTAACCTCACTCTTATAAAAGCAATGTAATTAAATTAATTAATGTTTTTTAGGTTTTTTTATCAATTTTATTAATAGTAATTGGTTTATTATGTTAAAAATATGTAGTTACTGTCCGGACTTTTCACTTTCACAACAATTTCTCGTTTTCGTCTAGTTGTATTTCAAAAATTTATTGACAAACAAACGACAGTTCAAGTAACATGAGGGAAAATATTCTGGAGAAATACAATATCCCGTTTTAAAGCAATGCAACTCTATAATGTTTCATAAAACAAAAAGAAAAGTGTTCAAATGTTTTGGAAGGTGATAAATTGTTTGTGAGTTTCTTATACGGAGCATTCAGTTAGATTAAATTCTATATTACAGTAGAAAATTGTGGGAATTGACGTAGGGTTAAGCAGGTCAGCGGTGATATCCTTCTGTGAAACAGTGATGTCTCAGAAGGAGGCTGCGGAAAGAGAAAGGGAAATATCAACTACCCTCCCGATCCGCAGCAGGCGCACCGGGCGTCGCAGAAGGGCTGATAATGCCCACTTTCGGCCCCCCTAAATTGACCCATGAGCGGTGGATTTGGGGAAATCCGCCCCTCTATAAATGGGTCTGAGGTGACAGCGCGACGTGTTCCACGCGCGCCCCTCTATGGAGGAAGCGAGGGGGGACAACATTTAACCCCCTTCAGAGACGGGGCCTGTACAGGTGGGCCAGCACCGCTGGGGATGCGCACGATTGTAAAAAAGGGTTAAGCAGGTTTCTTCTAGAATTGAAATGGCCATAATGAGCAAGCACCTTTATCGTACGGAAAACCTTGATAAACTTCCACTACCAGCGTAATGTTGTCTTTTCACCTGCTCAGGGTTATAATAATAATAACTTGAGACAACTGAGACACGGCTGTCCCAAACTAGGCAGAGCCTGTACTATGGTAACCAGACAGCTGATTAACATACTTATATATTTCTGAATACATACACATTTTAGATAAATTACACCTAGACACAGAACAAATGATCGTGCTCATCACACAACTATTTGTCCTGGGTGGGAATCGAACCCACGACCTCTGGCTCGGCAGTCAGGGAATAAAGTTAATTAAGCTTGTTGTTCTAGTGGTTGGTGATGTAAAAGGCGTTGCGAGAGCTTTTATACACCTTTGTTTGCTAACCTTTTTGCAATAAAAATTAAAAAAAAAAAACTGGCTACAGAAGAAAGGAACTGAAAAAAGAAAAATAATAAAAAAAATACTATGATAGTTAGCCTATTTAGACTCCTACACAAATTTTATTCCTAAATAATTTTGAGTCGGCGTTGTGAACGGGTGAGAATTTCTCTTGACTGGCTTCCGTCTCCATCATCAGATCAATTACAGGTCTTCATCATGTTAGAGTGTCATTAGAACTAAAGGTGTGTTAACAAAATCGGTTAACAGATAAAAACTCAGTGGGTAAACTATCATTCATCCCCTATTTTTCTACCCTTTGGGTTGATTTTTATGTTTTTAAAATGGGACCAACTTCCCTGTCCAATAAACATAAAAAGAACTTTAATAACTATCAAAATCAGACTACCCTGTAAAAAGTTTATCCTTTTTTTATGGTATAGGGGGCAAATGAGCAGACGCGTCACCTGATGGAAGTGACGCTTCGAATTCGGACTTCGATTACTTAGGATACACTGTCCCTCTACTGCAATCACTGTATGCCACGAAAATGCTTCATTTGTAACATCTTATGCGCAAACGAAAGAAATATAATTCTTTAAAAAAAAACCGACTTCAACAAAAAAAAACTATTCCATAAAAGACTTATATAATGTTTTCTCATGGATGCCATTGTCAGAACTGGACCAAATTGAAATGGAACCACACGGAAAGCACCAGCTTTCAAATAAAAAAACAATCATCAAAATCGGTTGACCCAGTCGAAAGTTCTGAGGTAACAAACATAAAAAAAAATACAGTTGAATTGAGAACCTCCTGCTTTTTTGAAGTCGGTTAAAAATGAATAAAAAGTAAATTTTAGAGGTTGGAAAAGAATAGATAATTAATTTTTCTGACTAGTAAATGGTTTACAAATATACGCCATAAAAATTAGATTTGTATTCATTGTAATCTAGAAAATTTTACAACGCCATCTAGTTTCTGTTATGTCGAAACTAATAAGCCACATGTGTCACAAGCACATCTCTCATTACTATTCCTCTATAAAAATTCTCATCATACAAGTTGCAAATGTGACAAAGCAGAGAGCTATCTGAACCGGAATGGGGAGGTTTTAACGGGGAGGGAGGAGCATTTCAGGGGCTAAGGGGGGATGGTTGTCGGCTTCCAGTAACAAGCAGCAATTTCCGATTAAGCCCACTTCGTACCGTTCAAAAGGCATTCGTAATAATCTCTTTTATTTTTTATTTGGGGTGAAAATATTTTTTTAATGTTAAATGAGGGACGTTGCAAAAAGAACTTGTAGTGTAGTTTGTTTTCAGTTTTTGCGCTATGAATTTTAAGGGTGCATTTACAAATTTTACCGATACGCTTAAAAATATATTTTATTGGGCTAAAAATCAAGTATTACATTATTATTATATTATTATAATAATTAATTACAACGCATTACGTACAAATAAAACAATTTTTCATTCCGTTACTAAGAAATTTCATAAAAACTAACTTTGAAATTTTTTGAGTAAGTTTTTATGGATTTTCTCAATAACAGAGTGAACAGTTCAAAAAAACAATTATCGATTTAAAATATTTAACTTTACACGTTCCATCTGCTTTTACGATAGGTTAAAATAAATGGAAATTCAAACGGTCATATCTTGTAAACGGATAGTTTTTTTTTTGTTTTAAATTCATAATGTGACCTTGGCCGCCTTCAGCAGGCGACCACGTCATGGGGTACGGGGGGCCTAACCCCCCTCCAGATCAGAGAGGTGCGCGTGGAACACGTCGCGCCACCGTCTCGGGCCTGCTTCTACAAGGGTAACGGTCAGCCCGACCCGTTACCCCCAGGCCAGCGCTCATGGAGGCCGGAGATCATTTTGCGCTGTCCGGCGCCTGGTGCGTCTTCTGCGGGATGGGAGAGTACTTGTCCTCTCCCGTTGCCGTTCCGCCGCTTCTTTAGCCAACATCACCTCCTCGCAGAATAAGGCGGCGGAATCCCACGCACTCTCACTTTGGACCATGGACAGAACCATGGTCTCTAGCGAGAGGCTTCCCACCCCAATAGCTGTCGCGAGATCGTTTCGCAGCTGCGTCCATGCTGAGCACTCCACCAAAGTGTGGAGTGCAGTGTCCTCGCGACAGCCTCCGCAGTGGTGGCACACAGGCGATGGCTCCCGGCCTATACGACACAGGTACTTACCAAAGCAGCCGTGTCCGGTGAGTACCTGCGTCAACCGGTAGGAGAGGCTGCCATGTCGCCTCTCCAGCCAATCCTCCATGATGGGTCTTACCGCCACAATTGTGGCGTGCCCTAATGTAACTGCATACTAGAGTCATGCTCTTTCAGTGATTTATGTAAGTGTTCCCTTTTGAAACACACTCTGTGTACCAAATTATAATTAAATATTATTTTGAGTAGAAATTATTCAGTTTAAAACACTTTAATGTGATATAGCTGACTACATTGAACACATACGCCCACAAGTAGGCAGAAGTAAATTTTTATATAAAATAACTAAGACTTCGCGATAAGCCGAAGTTTCCTTGTGTGAACTAAGTTTCCTTTTCTTCGCTTAAAGAATGTTTATAAATGCTCCAAGTTGCAGAACAGCTAAGGATTAGTTTCTTATAAAGAAAACCTAACAGAACCAAAGTAAGTAACATGGTTCCTGCCATTAGGATTGCGCTAGACTCGGCTAGACCATAAGCCGGATACTGTATTATGGCCCTGCCTTTTTTTATTAAGCCAAGCTCTCAAAATGTTGACTGCACGGATGGTGTAACAGTTAAAGTGATCGCTCGTCACTATACCGCGCCGAGTGTTGTGGGTTCGATTCAAACACGGGACAAAAATTTGTGTAATGAATAGTTTTAAAGAATACTAGCACGTGGGTCACACATTACTAGTATTCTTGTTAACCCCTCCAGCTAAGCTAAATAATTGTGTTAGGAGTGTTCACGACGGTAGAGTACTGGGTGGGTTTCGAATCCGCAACCACTTGATCGCAAGTCCGACGCCTTAACCATTACGCTACCGCCGCTTCATAATAATTCATATTTTTTCCGATTTTGGTGTTCTTTATGTCCGTTGCTTCAATGTTTGAACAGTCTTCCGCAACACAGGAACCATTACCAAAGCGGGAGATGACTAAAAAAAATAGGCAGTCATGGGACTGCCGACAGAAGTGAAAACTTAAACGAAACGACGAACTTAAAAGGTCACATTAGCAGGTTGGTGACATTAATTAATAACGAGCTGACAGAACCCAATGTTTAAATTAGCGCCCTCTAGTGGATCTATATATGTATTATTAGCGTCACGGTCACGAGTTAAGTGCTTTTTCCCCATAGCAAAAGTGCACAAACGTCCCTAAAGAAGTTTTCGCTTAAAAAATTACAATAATTTCCTAATTTTGTAATCTTGTCTTTGTTTGCTTATTCTGTACTCTAGGTTCGTTAGGGTTTATGATCACTGTTCCATTCCTTAAGATAGCTGCGTAATTTTAAATAGCACTCTTTCTAGCAATTCAAGGCCACACCTCTTTGCAGGACTTAGAGTACTTTTATGAGACTTACAAATTACTCTGTTTCGTAGAGAAATATCAACATTCCAAAGAACCTTATTTTTGTTGAAACGACATAATGACAGAGCTACAGACATAACGTACAATAAAAATTTAATTTCTAATAATAATAACTTCATACATCTCACACCCGGCCATCTGATCCCAAACTAGGCAAAGCCTGTACTATAGTAACCAGACTGCTGATAAACATACTTATATATAGTATTTTTAAATACATGCGTATTATAGATAAATGACATAGACCCCAGTCACAGAACAAATGATCACGCTCAACACACAATAATTTGTCCTGGGTGGTAATCGAACCCACGGCCTCTAGCTCAGCAGTCAGATTCTGAGGGGCTCGTGGCTAAGTGGCAACCGAGTAGGTTAGCACATTACAAGGTTGAGCAATACTAGCCAGGTCAGTCTTAGGATGGGTGACCATTCTTAACACATTGAGACCCCTTCGCGCCTCGGAGAGCACGTTAAGATGTCGGTCCCGGTTGCTATACGAATATCTGTGGCATTCGTTACGGGTAGTTGGAGCACTAAAATGTCGGACAACCTGGTCTAACTACAGAACTTCGATATCGCCTAGTACTTGGGTTGTGGAGGTCTGATAGCAGTCGTTTCACGTGAAATATCGAAGTTCGAAGTTTCGTAGTTAGACTGAAAGCCCACTCTAACTTAGTTGGGAAAAAGCGCTGATGATGATAATAGTTCGGATTCTGGCCACGAAGGAAATTAAAACGCAATCTTTTTGGAGTAACCGAGGAATGGAACAATCAATACAAATAAATAAAATTGAAGTGTCTGTTTGTAATATCAAAATAATAGTTATTTTTTAAACTCATACAGTTATTTGCACGACACCTATGCCTAAAAATCAATTTTTAAATTTTTGTCTGTCTTTCTGTTTGTTTCGGCTAATCTCCGGAACGGGTAGCCCGATCCCCACGGGACTTTCACTAGCAGATAGCTGGTCTTATAAGGAGTAACTTAGGCTACTTTTATTTTAGAAAAGGAATTAAGGTTCCGCGCAAAAATCTATACTTATAATAAAAATGTAACAGGTCCAAATCTGTACATTAAAGATATTTTGAAGGGGGCACTCTATGATCGATACTGAAGCCAAAACTATAATTTTTTTCATTTTTGTCTGTCTGTCTGTCTGTCTGTATCATGGCTGAGCATCACGCTGAAACTACTGAACGGATTCAAATGGAACTTGGCATGATTTGAGTTCATATTACGAGGTAGGACAAAGGATACATTTTATCCCGAAATTCAGGACGGTTTCCTTGAGAGAGGGGACGAAAGTCAAAATGTGTACTTCGTTGTAATTCGTTATCGCGTAGTCCGATTGCAATCATTATTTTTTTGTTGGAAAGGAGGCACTTGGTAGATTGTTACTTAATCTTCTTTCTTCTATATCTATATGTATAATAAATCTATAAACATGGAGTTTGTCTGTTTGGTTGCTTCACGTAAAAAGTAATCCCGGGAACGGATTATGCACAAGTATTGTGTGTAATTCGGTGTAACATTTAGTATTTGATTGATCACAATCGTTACTATCTATCCATAGAAAAGATAATTCAAAGTTTTCAAAAAAATTGTAAACATCACGTAGCGACATCTGTTGGTCTCACGTAATACTAACTATACAATACTTATGACGTTAAAATAAATGGTCATTTTTTTTTAGATATTTATTATTAGCATAGAACACACGCATCTATACTTACTAGAGATCGGGTGTTGGTCGAATTTCAACCATGGTTTTTTTATTGGCCAGTATAACTTGAGCTGTCATTGTATAGCCTTACCATGGCAGGTAATCACATATACTGGACGCGTGTAACTTCATTAAGCCGTTTTCACGTAATTTTTAAAGTTGTAAGACATTGTTTAAAAATGTTAGCTTTCTGCACTTTTTCTATATTTAAACTGTAAATATTCCAAAATTCACGTTACTACGTATGCGAAATTTTCTTAAAAAGGGATACAAAGAATTCTCTTCACGTATTAATATATTATGATGATAATAAAATTGTTACAGGTTCAATTCTGTACATTGAAGATATTTTGGAAAAATACAACTCCCTGCACAAAATATTATGACCTCGCAAACACGCGTGAGGAATCGATCATTGAGCAGTCACAACGTTCCACTGCACAAAATTTTAGGATGTTGCGAATCGAGCACCGGCCGCCCGTTCACAGCGGTACAAAGAGAAAGACAACAAGTGACGACATCTAGAGCGCGCAGTAGAATTTTAGCTCACAGTAATAGGTCGGCTTTCAGTTACGATCCAAGCTACTGTAAATTTGGAGGAATGAGTAAGATTTGCGTTAAGTGCCATACAAAAGTGGATAGATGAAGGGAACGGTGCGTACTGTTCCCAATATTTAGGAACTACCACATACTACCAATACAAAATCTTTTGACAGACATTCGTCCATTTTCAGCACATTTTTTGAAAAATGTTCGTAGGTGCAATAGTCTCTTTTAATAGATGACTGCGTTTGGGAATAAATAAGTAAAGAAATTAAGGGAGGCAACTTCATGCCCACTTATAAGGTCGGAAGGGCAGGTTTACCGCCTCGTAGGCAGTATTTTCTTGCAATAAAACTTATAGTCACAAACTGATTTCCACGCGGGCGAAGCCGCGGGCACAGCTAGTATATAAACATGTACACGCGAGTGAAGCCGCGCGGAAACTCTAGTACTATATAGTTTCATATCATAGTCTGATTTATTTCAGGAACGTGGTTTAAGCATTAATGTACATTAATTTACACATTAACAGCCAAACCACGTTGAAATCGTTTATGTTATGATTTATAATTGTAGAATAATACCTAAGAGTGAAAAATCTTCGTTCAGTATATTTTTGAATTGAAACTTTTTTGGAAACGTTGTGATTTGATATTCGATGAAACGAAAAACTCACACTAAAAAGAGACAAACAAGACAAACATTCATAAATAGGATTTAGCCTGCGAGAGAATGAGAATGTCGCCTGCGGTATTTCCGGACCGATACGACCTTCAAACCTTCAAGAAAAGAGTGTACTCCTATCTCAAAGGCCGGCAACGCACTTGTGACTCTGGAGTTGCAGGTGTCCATGGGCGACAGTAGTCACTTACCATCAGGTGACTCGCCTGCTCGTTTGCCCCCTATAATATAAAAAAAAAAAAATACAAGTACACAATGTTTCCTATAATAAGCGGACCCCGGGCACCGAAGCGGAAGCCTCGGTTATAACCGGAATACAAAGCGGTGATGATGATGATGACAGTGTTTTCTATAATCTTTGAAAAGAGACAAACATATTCATAAATAGGACTTTAAGCTTGCGAGAGAATGAGATAGAATACAAGTTTACTGTGTTTCCTATAATCTTTGTCTTCGCGCCTGCGTACTTCGAAGACTTCAGAAAATGTGTCAATGTCAACGTGGTGTCATTTTTGTTCATTTGCGTATTAAAATTCGTTGGTTAATTCATTTATGTTAATTATTAAACACATATGTGGTAATTTGACCAATAACTTTTATTTATGGCATAGTAGGCAAACTAGGAGACAAGTCACCTGATGGTAAGTGTCTACCGCTGCCCATGGATACCTGCAACTAAAGAGTCACAAGTGGCCTTTAAGGTGGAAGGAGGCGAAGGGTGGGAGTAGAAGAAGGGGGTGAAGGGGGTTACAGCCTCTGGTAACTTCACTCACTCGGTGAAACACAGAAGTTTACTTCACGCCAGTTTCCTGTGAGGCCCTGGTATCACTCCTCCATACATGCCAAATCATGGCTCTCCCAAACAATATAAAAACTTTCCCATAAAAAAATAACAAGCAAATGCTAGTTATAACTTCCTAGCTGACCCGCGCAACTTCGTCTGCGTCACATAAGAGAGATAGAGAAATTTTTCGCGTTTTTGCAACATTTTTCATTGATCCTCCGCTCGTATTTTCTTTTTTTTATCGTCGTGGTGTCGGTCGTCGGTCGTAGCGTGATTTTATACAGCCTTCCTCAATAAAGGAATTTTATCGTTGGATAGTTAACCAACGCTAAAATAATTTTTCAATTCAAACCAGTAGTTCCTGAGATTGGCGCGTTCAACTAAACAAACAAACTTTTCAGCTTTATAATCAGTACATCACTACATATTATAAAACAAAGTCGCGGGTGAAACCGCGGGGCGCAACTAGTACTACATAAAGTTTTTGTCAGCCGAAATTTCTAAAACTGTGGTCGTTTTTAACCATATTGCTTTTTATGCTGTCATCAAAGCAAAAATATTTTTTAACACATTTAAAAAATGGAAAGTCCATAAGCTTATGCTCATGTAAAACCCGACAGTAAATTTTGACACATTTTAAAAGTAGAAGGCCCTCATAACCTCCGTCATGCCACTGGACATGATTGCCAAGATAAAACAATAAAGAAAATTCTAAAGAAATAACAGACTCTATTGTGGCTTGGGACAGGAAATGAGTGTTTATGGGGCGCACCGCAAGATGGCGCTACTTCCGACCGAGTCGTTAACTTTATTATTGTTCTTAAGAGGTCATTCTTGATGGTATTTAAAAAATATTATGAGCTTAATATCTTCCTTGAGTTTGGATGTTAATTTTTACGAAGAACTTGGTTAATGAAAACATTTACACAAAAATTCAAATGTCTTTATGTGTGAGACAAAGGTACATTAAAGGTTTTACAGTACATTTAAGATATATAATACAGTTCTCAATGTCCTCCCGATGCAATTGGTGTACAAATACTTATTTTATTTCAAAAAAATATATAATATTTTGGTTTTAATTATTAAGCCACTGTCAAGAACTCTGTGACTGAATAAAAACTGTTCTCGAGTAACCATTCCTTTAGGATTATTACGAATTTCTTATATGGCATCTCTTTTATTTCATTTGGTATCTTATTATATATTTATCCACGCATTACATGACATTTTTTATATGATGAAGTTCTTGGAATTCTCGGTAAAAATATTCTATTTGAATCACATTATGACTAGTCTTCAGGTTTTATGAAAAACTTAATGTTCGCATTGAACAAAAGCAAAGTATTGATGCTCAGATATTAAAAAAGAATATACGTAGGGAAAAGCTATAGCAATGAAATGTTAAGAAGAGGGCGAAAGGAAAGAGAAAGAAAATATGAGTGAAGCTAAATATTTGTGGTCTGTTAAGAGATAATTATACCGACCATAATACTTTAAAAAAAAACCGACTTCAAAAAAAAAACTATTCCATAAAAGACTTATACGGTTTTCTCATGGATGCCATTGTCAGAATTAGACCAAATTGAAATGGGACCACACGGGAAGCACCAGCTTTCAAATAAAAAAAGAATCATCAAAATCGGTTCACCCAGTTGAAAGTTCTGAGGTAACAAACATAAAAAATAATACAGTCGAATTGAGAACCTCCTCCTTTTTGAAGTCGGTTAAAAATATTATAAAGATACTCAAAGGTAATATGCCACATATTTCCTTCAAGTATCTTCCGCACCATCGTATAACTCTGAGCATTTCAAGCGTCTACTTATTGCCATTATTAAGATCGAGCAAAAAAAGTCGTTTCTAGTAGGGAATTAAAGGGGGCTCCCTTTAATTTTGAATTTATTTTTATTATTTGCTATTATAGCGGCAACAGAAATACATATTCTGTGAAAATTTTAACTGTGTACCTATCACAGATCATGAGGGACAAGGGAGCCGCCCGGAACGGACAGAGGAGGCTTACTAATAGGGTCCCGTTCAATTCATTATTTTTATTTACAATATATATGACTATATACTTTTATTAAACACAAACTGTTGCCCGCGACTTTGTCCTTTGGAAATTTTGATGTTTATGTGTATGTCTATCTCCCGGGAACCATGGATATTTCTGCGATAAAAGGTAGCCTATGTGCTATTCCAAACTATAAACCTATCTCTGAGCCAAATTTCAACCAGATTCGTTTAGCCGCTCTGGCGTGATTGAGTAACAAACATTCTTATATTCAAAGTTTGCAATTTATAATAGTACTAGCAGCGAATTGCGGTTTCACCCGCGTAAGTCCCTATTCCGTAAGAATATAGGGATAAAAAGTAGCCCATGTGTTAATCTTGGTCTCCAGCTGTTTATATACCAAGTTTCATTGCAATCGGTTCAGTAGTTTTTTGCGTGAAAGAGTACCAAACATTCATACATCCGTACATCTATACATCTTCACAAAACTTTACGTTTATAATTTTCTAGCAGCACCCCGCGGTTTCACCTGTGTAAGTCCCTATTCCGTAAGAATATATTGATAAAAGTAGCCTATGTGTTAATGTTGGTCTCCAGCTGTCTATATACCAAGTTTCATTGCAATCGGTTCAGTAGTTTTTGCGTGAAAGAGTAACAAACATCCATACATCCATAGTACTAGCTGTTGGCCGCTACTTCGTTCGCGTAGAAGTTTTGGTGAAATTTATCCCAAAAAATCTGCACATTTTTCCGGGCTAAGAAGTAGGCTATGTGCCATTCTGTGTCAAATTATATCCAGATCTGTTCACCCGTTTTTGTTCACGCAAAAGAAGAGTAATAAACATCCAATCATCCATCCATCCTCACAAATTTTGCCTCTATAATATTAGTAAGATATAATATATATAGAAGTATGATCAATGTTAATCTAACCATTCCAAAACGTACTGTAAACACAAAACAAAATTATATTTACCCAAATGTAGACATTATCCTAATTTTACTATAATATCACACATGGTTGACCAACGCCTACAGTATAAAGCCTTTTGTAAGCTAAACAATACACCGTCATATCAGAACGGAAAGGGAAATGAGTGTTTACCTCCGCCGCTAGGTGGCGGCACTCGTTAATGCGATTATCGTGCTTAGAGGCATTTTATATAAAACGGTACGGATACGACCCGATTCGGTCTACCTCTCTAACATTCCCCAATTTATTTTTGCATTCCATAACGTTTATAAAGTGTTGATAGTCTTAATAGTATGGTATAAAATAATTTGTAGATCCTGCTGGGCATAAATAAATAAAAGAAAGAGAGTTAGAAGAACGCTATGTATTTTAATGCAATAACTAGGGTTGTACCTTAAAACTTTTGGAACAAAATGATCATACTTGCTAAGTTTACAAAAGAAAAAGTATTTTTTCAACCCAAGTAAGTTGGTAAACATACTCACGGCTTGATGGGAGGACAAATATCTACCGTTGCTCACAATCCACAATGCATGAAAGCAAGAGAAAGTGCTGCGCTGCATTTGCTTGTGAGTCAGATTTGAACAGAGATGTGCAACATTTACTTTCGCAATTGACTTTTAGATGTACGATAACACAATCATTATCATTACTTTTGTGTGCACTACAACGCACTATTCATTAACCAAATGTGTAAGTTGGATGAAGACTACTTTTAAAAATAAATGATAAACGTGGTGCTCTGCATTGAATCAGTCCAAAGCCATGTTCGAGCCGTCATCGTATCGTCACGAATAAAAACCCTGTTGCCTTCACAATAGTATAGAGAATGGCGGATATGATATTCTTAACACACGGATATTTCTTTGAGACGTAAAGCTGAGAGCATAAGATTGTATCCGTGTTACGGATATTGATTTTCTTTTACTTTGATGAAATTCGAAATAGCTCCAAGAAATACTTTCTGCCGTTAAATTATCATTTATTTTAGAGCTGTTTGAAGTTTAAATGCGTAGATCATTGAAGGTTTCAGCTAAATTTTGTTTGCAAAATGTATTCTACACTGCGCAAAACTTCACTAAGTAGCGAACACGCACGCTTTCAGTGTGACGTTGCAGCGTTTGTACAGTGTGGGTTAATAAATATAAAAAAACGCTTTTTCACTGTTTAGGCACACATACGATAACGCGTGGACTCTCTAGGCAATATTACCTTCAATTTGATTTTTTTTCAAAAGTTGTAATTTATTCCAGAGCTTTATAAAAACAAGTATTTTGCTCTTTAAATTAGTTTGTGGCTGAGAAAGCGTACATTTATAAAGATAAATAATTCAGTCATATGTCACAATTTGAATCACATATGAGCAATACGGAATTAAAAGCGATACAGTCGCTTTCTGATTTATAGTCAGTGACCGCAATCGAATTAAATCCTTTGTAGTATTATCACGATTTCAATACAGAAAGTAATTTAATATTGAATATAATATGTGTATCTCTTCAGAATCAGATGTTCATAATATATTTTCATGACTGGTGTATAATTTGAAAGAAAATACAGGATATTTGGATACTCGAACCCGGCCTCTGCGAGCTACTGCAGGCTCAGTCCCGTTCCCCATCTGAGGTATAATAATAATAATAATAATTTGGATCCCTAACCACCGGTGTCTTGGTCCTTGTACCCGATGTCGGTGGTCTACTATTTTTTATATTTTTAAATATATATTTTGTTTTATACATATTTAAAAATGTAATTTATAAGTTTTAAGTTTAATAAAGAGAAATAATAATAATAACTCCACACATCTCATACACGGCCGTCTGATCCCAAACTAGGTAGATCCTGTATTATGGTAACCAGACTGCTGATAAACATACTTATATATTTCTAAATACATACATATTATAGATAAATTACACCCAGACACAGAACAAATTATCGTGCTCATCACACAATTATTTGTCCTGGGTGGGAATCGAACCTACGACCTCTGGCTTAGCAGTCAGGGTTACTAACCACTAGACCAACAGTATCCTAGGTTCCTGTCCCAACAGATTTTTCTTTATACAAATTTCCCTTCTTCTTTTTTTCCGTCCTAAAACGACTACATTCCCAAAGAAGGTTGGCGTCAGGACCGGCGGCTGGCCATAAAAAAAAACCAACCAAAGCCCTTAGCAATGTTACATATTGCGCCGACACTTATATTATTAAAAATAGGGGATACTATAGCAGATGATAAAACAGTTCACTATTTAATTATCGTGGGAGAGTCATGCTTTGGCACGTATGGGCCGGCTCGACCGGTGTGATACCACGGCCTCACAGAAAACCTTCAGTGAAGCAATTTGCTTTTCGCCGAGTGAGTGAGGTTACCGAAGGCCCTAACTAAAGGCGCAGTACGGCACACCGTGTGGTTTTAGTCGGTTCGATTCCGACACACCGCCCCACCGAAAACCCCGGTGGGGTGACGGCCCGAGGGGGTTTCCACACGCATAAAAAAAAAAAAA
Source organism: Euplagia quadripunctaria (assembly GCA_963859945.1). Lineage (NCBI taxonomy): Eukaryota > Metazoa > Arthropoda > Insecta > Lepidoptera > Erebidae > Euplagia > Euplagia quadripunctaria. The sequence goes on along the minus strand of OY982588.1, from coordinate 6,616,435 downwards.
AAAAAAAAAAAAAAAAAAAAAAAAAAAAAGGCCCTAACCCTTCCCTCCTCCCCCCCCTCTCCCCCTCTTACACTCTTCCCCTACCCCCACATTAAAGGCCGGCAACGCACTTGTGACTTTCGAGTGACAGGTGCCCATGGGCGGCGGTAGTAATTTACCATCATTTGACCCGTCTGCTAGTTTGCCCCCTATTCCACATAAAAAAAAATCAAATTAATAAATAGACATTAATTAAGTAATAAAAAGTGTAGGCGTTCATTATAAGTTAGATAACGGTCACTTGAGACGAATCCAGGTGCGAAAAACATAGTGCTTACTGTTATTTAGTGAATTCGATTGTTTATAGCAAAAGTCATGAGGTTGTTGCTAACTAACCCGCAACCACTTTTTGATCATAAGTCAGACGGCGACACCTTAGCCATTTCTTGACCGCCACTTCGCTTGGAAAGTGGGGGGCCAAAATATTGCCAATTTCTTTTTGCAAACTGGTAATAGTTGCTAGCATAAAAATAATTAACCTATTACCCTTATGAAAACCCCCCGCAACGATTAAATAGATCTACAGTAAACGATATGTTTAGTTGCTGCCAAAAATGTGGATTATGTGGGAGAGCCATGCTTCGGCACGTATGGGCCGGCTCGACTCCGCTCGTTACCACGGCCTCACAGAAAACCGACCGTGAAGCAATGCTTGCATTGCATTTCGCCGCGTGAGTGAGGTTACCGGAGGCCCTAACCCTTCCCTCTCCCCTATTCCCGTCCTTCCCCTCTCCCCCCTATTCCCACTTTCCCCCCCTCCCCCTCTTCTCTTACTCCCACCTTAAAGGGCGGCAACGCACTTGTGACTCTCGAGTTGCAGGTGCCCATGGGCGGCGGTTACCATCAGGTGACCCGTCTGCTCGTTTGCCCCCTATACCATAAAAAAAAAAAGCTGGCATTATTTTTTAGGGGTGGCGTCATAGCTCCAATTTTGATTTAATATTTTCAGTTTGTAAGGTGACTTGATCGAGAGTGTTCTTGGCTATAATTTAAGAAAATCTGTTCAGCTGTTCGAAGATTATCAGCTCTTTTCTAATCTTTGAAGGTATTTTTGAGTATCGGGGATATTTTAAATTTTGTATCTGAGAAGATGTAGGCAGAGGCTTATGAGATCCACGTTGCTCTTAAGTGTGCCATTTCTGCCTGTTTTTTGGATAAGCACTACGTGAAGATTAATTCAATAGTTAAATTTCGTTTAAGTGCAAAAGTTCTTAATTCCCTAAAAATTATGTGAAAGAGAAAATAATATATAATCTCTGTTTTTTATTACACATACATCATGTTTCGACGTGAGTGAGGTAATTTGACTTGACACTCAACTACCGGGATCCAGTTACATGGAAAAATTGTTAATAAAATATTGGCGAAAGGTACTGATCGGATAAACACATCTGTTAAAATAACGGTGTCGTTTATAAATCACTTTTCGTCACATTTTACACGTCACACATTTTATTTAGAGCGTTTTGATTGCTAGTATTTTTTTTACAGAATTGTGTTGACAATTTTTTTCTAACACTGTAGTGTACAAATGAAATGCTTTCTTAAATTTAATCATCATGTATGTAAATTTTAGCATTATAATACATATTATCCATATACTAATAAGTACCTAAAGAGATTTATTTCTACGAATTTTTAAACAAATTTTGCTCAATTACAAATATGATATTTGGAATACCTTAACATCGTATGTTGAAGAACATACAAAGCTAAAAGTTTATAAGTTTAAAAATTCCAACAAGGACCAAAAGGTTCAGCACCTCCTTTCTTTGCTGAACCGTTAAAATTGGATGTCATTACCAACACACGTGTTTCCTTCGACATAATTATAACCCTGGATACTTTAAGCGGTGAAAAGACATCTCTCGAGGCCGTCAAACTGAGGATTACCATAATAGTAACATCGGTGTCTATAAGGGTGGCCTTCAAACTTTTGGACCTCAATCTACTCTAACAGCTTATCATCAAGCGGGTTGAGGTCATACTGACGAGCTATTATAAAAAAAAATGCAAACACGTATTTTAAATTTCACGACGAGTTTCCGCTCGTCATGATAATTTGCATACATGTTGCCAGGGACACAGTTAAGGACATAGGGACATAAAAATTACTGTTACGCGAACGAAGCCGCTGGTAAAAGCAAGTAATATTAATAAATCAAAACACATCGGGCAGAATCTAGTTTCAATTTGATGTATAGCCACCTAGTTGATTTTTTTAAACGATTAACACAACATTAGATAATAATATATGTGTATAAGAAATAGCCTTACTAACAACGTGATTATGTCACGCCGGTTACGCTGGTTACGCGTAACCGGCGTAACCGATCGGTCTCTTGTAAGTATTTATTCGATATTTAAAACGAATAACATACTGCATTAAAATTGATTATACATATTTAAACGTGAACTCGTTTTGTTGATTTAATTTAGAAAGTAATTAAAAACTAATAAATGGCCTAATATCTAGTAGTATTTTGTTAAATTAAAGGCAGAGTCATCTAGTAAATTCTTTTAAAATATAATTAACATAATTATCTAAAACTAGAACGATTTTTTTTAAATAAGATCAATACTATTTGTGTTAAATATATTTGTGAATTAGGTTTTAGTTTTATTGAATGAGATAACTTAGATAATTATGAACCACGGCTAGTTTATACGGTTATTTCAGAACTTATTATGCGGCTAAAGGGCTCAAAGCAACGAGTCAGTTCATTAGCTGTGATTGGTTGATTTTTAACGCCTTATGTCGATTGATGCACTTTCCCTCAATGCGAATAGCATTTACGTGAAAATAAAATAACTTTTAAATGCCTCGATGTTTTAAAAAGTCGTTGGTTGTGGGAGTTTTTCATCAAACAGATAGAAGATGGTAAAGTAAAATCAGTTGAGTGCAAACTTTGCAAAATTAACTATAAGTTTTTCGGCAATACAACCAATCTGCATGACCACCTAAAAAGGAAATATCCAATCCAACTGACTCAAGCTCAAGAACAACAAAAACCAAGTGTAACTGAAACCTTATCTTCCACATCGTCTACAACCACTATGCACTCAGCTGAGCATACTGCAACGAGTTCTACTGCCATCGTTTCTTGTAGTTCATCCAACCGTCAACCAACAAACCCGACTACATCAGGGTCACCAGCAAAAAGGGTAAAACAAATGAGGTTGTATGGCATTACTCAAACTGAGGTAACTGATGATGAGCATCGTGAATTTGAAAAAGATATACTGAATATGATCGCTATAGATTGTCAACCGTTATTTCTAGTAGAAAACCGTGGTTTTAATAATTTCATAAAAAAATATAAACCTCGTTTACAAGTTGCGTTCACGTAAAGTATTATCAGAAAATGTGTTACCTGAAACATATGCAGTATGGAGTTTAAGCCTAAGAAACAAATGAGACAACATCGATTACATTTCCATCACCACAGATATGTGGTCTTCTGATAGTAACAGGGCGTACATTACAGTGACAGCACATTTTGTGTACGATTATAACATTAATTCTGATGTATTGTCTACTGAAAAAGTTAAAACTGACCATACCACCATCAACATTTCACAAGCAATTCAAAAATTATTAGTCAAATGGAATATTACTAATAAAATAACCACCGTTACGGTGGTGACTGACAATGCAACGAATATAAAAAAAACTGTTACTGATTACTTGAAAAAATATCATCACTCGTGTGTAGCCACACACTTAATTTTCCAGTTCAAGATAGTATTAAAGATAATTCACTTCTGCAAACATTACTATCCAATTGTAAGTCTATAGTGACACATTTCAAACAAAGTAATTTGGCAGCTTATAAATTAAGGGAGATACAGCAACAGATGGGACTCGATGAGCTCAAATTAAAGCAAGACGTACCGACCCTTTGAAATGCCTCAGCCGTCATGCTTGAAAGACTTATGAAAATTAAATTGGCCTTCTCAGCAGCCTTTTCCGTGTTACCGAATGCGTCTAACAACCTTGATGGATCAGATTGGAAAAAAATTGAAGATTGTGTCCAAATTCTAAAATTAATATTATATATGACAGAAGACTTGTCAGGACAGATGTATCCAACAATGGCGAGAATTACTCCTCTTATTTGAGGTCTCCAAATGAAACTGAGGAACCACGTCACCACTACGGATGTTGGACAACAACTAAAGATATCTCTGATTGAAATAATATCAAGGCGTTTAGGTTTTTAGAAACTACTAAAGCAGTAGCAAAGGCAATTTTCTTGGATCCGAGGCGAACCTCAGGCTGCTTTTGGTACTATAGAAAACGCTAACAATGCGCAACAATGAGTAACAGAAGAGTTAGGCAGAGTAATAAGAAATTCTCAAAATAATGAAAATACAGCCCTAAATGTTACCACAGAAGTTGTCTGTCCCTCACAAGCCACGTCTATTGATGATGAATTACTGAGTGATTTTCACCAAAAGGTATCGTCAATAACCTCTACTATTACGCCTACCACCAGCCCAATATTAACAATACTTGGAAATACCATATTTTGATCGAAAAAAGGATCCATTCGAATTCTGGAACACATCTCTACAAACTGGTTAAAAAGTACCTCAACATACAAGCAAATTCGGTACTCGCTGTGCGTATTTTCAGCACAGCAGCCTTTATAACAAATCAAAGACGAAGCAAGATAACTCCAAAAAAATTGGATGAACTTTTATTTTTGAGTGAAAATATAAATTTAGTTAAACTATTAAATAAACACCTAGGTTAGATTTTGTGATTATATTTTTTTATTTAGTACCTAGCTAGTTTACATAGTTATGTTTTATTTAAGTTAAAGTTTTATTTTTCAAGTTTATGTTATATCTTCTTATAGACGTATAATTTAGATGTTAATATAAAACAAATTGGCTATTAAATACCTAATGCAAAAAAAAGTATATGTGGGAGAGCCATGCTTCGGCACGTATGGACCGGCTTGACTCCGCTCCTTACCACGGCCTCACAGAAAACCGGCAGTGAAGCAATGCTTGCATTGCATTTCGTGAGTGACGTTACCGGAGACCCTAACCCTTCCCTCTCCCTTATTCCCGTCCTTCCCCTCTCCCCCCTCTTCCGACTCTTCCCCCCTTCCCCCACTTCTCCTACTCCTACCTTAAAGGGCGGCAACGCACTTGTGGCTCTCGAGTTGCAGGTGCCCATGGGCGGCGGTAGTCATTTACCATCAGGTGACCCGTCTGGTCGTTTGTCCCATATACCATAAAAAAAAAGTTCCTATTAATAATTTTGTGATAGTTCTTTTATTCAAAAGTTTTTTTTATAATAAAGTATTAAAACTGTTATTAACAATTAAGTTTATACCAATAATGCACACAACGTTTTAAAGTATTAACACTTTTTTACGTATCTGTATCACAATTACGTATCTGATTCATTTTTGTTTGTATTATTTAGAATAAAATAATTCAAAATCAAAATCAAAATTATTTCTTTCAAGTAAACCCATTGTAGGTATTTTTGAATTGTCAGGAGGAGTCAGTCAGTATAAGTAGGTCGTGAAGCTAGTTGCCTGTTCCAAAACGTAGATCCTATGGAGAAGAACAGGCAAGAAACTCCAAGGACACTCTTTCCCAACATGTTTTTTTTTTTAACAAAGTTATTTGTTACATTGCTTACAGGCGCAATTTAATGTGAGGACAATGTAACACAATTTTGGGCTCGACCAATGTGTATTCAATTTACGACTCACGACTCGTTAGCAATCTCACGTATCATCATTGTAAATTGATGACTGTTTCAACATCGTATTTCGCGACGATAACGACTTACCGATCATCGAGGCATCGAGCATATCGCATCGCTATATTGACTCGAAACCATCGATGACGACTGAAAACCGTCACGAATCATCGAGATGTTCCAATAATCGAAACAATCAACTTAATCTCGCCATCGCCCATAGCTATTTAGGGCTGGCAATTAGAAAATGTCAAAATAACCCTTTGGATATTTAATGTCAAAAAAACGAAAGTATTAATTTTACCATAGATAATATATCATCAAAGAACAGACGTGTTGGAACAGGTAACTGATCTATCAATTTCCGCCGCAGTCTTTGAAAAGCCTCTCAAAGGTAATTAATAACCAAAAAAGTTAAAAAAAAATACTCATCGCAGCCATAAAAGTTGTTTAAATGATTTGTATGCCGTCCCTCTGGTGTATTTGATAAAATAAATTTATGTTTTTTGTTGGGAAAACTTTGGGTGTGAATGTTGTTCAGCGTTTTTTGTTTGCCATTTGAATGCCCGGGGGTCATCACCGCATCGGGTCTGAAGCGCTATTTCAGAATCGGACAGATTAACCAGGGTGAATATTCTACCTCAGGGATTCGAGACGGAGGCCGTGCACCACTCAGCCAGTCAACCTGTGACAACAGCCACTGCAACCTGGTTGAAACGTCAGGCAATTTAAAGGTATGTAAAACATATTACGTCATCGCATTGATTCCCGTACGTATACATAATTATGTATCATGGAACGAGAAAGTTTAAAAGTCAGCTTAGTAAACATTTTCTACCAAAAACATTTGCGTAATGTTTTCATCACCGTTCTTAGAGTATAATGTAGCTGGTATTTTTGTAGACAAAAATATAATATTAAGGTAAGAAAAGCGACAATTTTTCTCTTTCATCCAATTTGCTTGTTCAGAAAATTATTTTATTTTATTTAGCGCTACTTTCTTTATACTACATGGCTTCCTTAGTGGAACAGTTTCTGGTACTTATAAACTGCCTTTGGCAAACAACGATATAGTAACATTGCACCTATCGGACAAAACCAAACAATTATCAAACTACCAAACTAAAAACATAGGCATGATGGAGCCCATTGGCCATGATGAAGTGGAGAGTCTATTGCTTGTAACGACGTAATTTCAAACCTACTTTCAATAGAAATACGTACACACACACATAAACGCATGTACCCATACACACACACACACACACGAACACACACACACACACACACGAACACACACACACACACACACACACACACACACACACACACACACACACACATGCACGCGCAAAGCTAACAAAATCTACTGTTTAAGGTTGTTTCAAACTATGTATTTTCTACACGTTTATAGTAACAAGTTTTGTATCATTTGTTTATGGGAAGGAACTGATTCTCAATATACAGCTAACGCTAGTTTGGGAATCAGGGCTTGCACTTTAATTGTATGAACCTATTGTTACAATAAACAATTTATTATTACTATTTATTATTAACACCTGTGGCGACTTCCACATACACCAAAAACATACTTCAAAATTATCTAGCAAAGACAAGCTGAACAATGTAGTGACTACGATTGGTATATATACAACTTCGCAACATCAACCGTCGGGCTGCCATCCGCCAGTAATGATGACCTCTCCTGGTCGGAAGAAGAAGGATTCCCTTTGTTTTGGAGATCCACAACACCCGTTCCATGACAGCGCCTGTATCCCCGTCGGAGTAGGAAGAGGCGAATAAAACTACCACATTTTGCCAACAATAATTTCGTCCTACTTACCTAATAGGGGGCATTGCCGTCATCCGGGCATTTTGGGAATTTAAGAAGGGAAAATTGGGAGTGTATAGAAAGAAAATGGAAGGTAAGAAGAGGTCAGGGAGCAGGTCAAGGACGCAACCTGTAATGCGAACTGGCTGTCGGTCGCCGAAAAGTCCAACTCTCTGACATTTATATTTGTTTCAGACTTTACAATTTATTAATCATCTAATAACAGCCTTAATTCGCGTGTGTGCGGTTTTTTATAGTGCTTAGTCATCGTTTATTTATTCAGTAACAATCATACGATTGTGTTTGAATGCAAAACAAAAAATAATCATAAAATAAATTCAAAAATTGTGAAATTAAAATACAAATTGTAAATAACATAATAGTCGAAAATATATTTATCCTTACTAATATTATAAATTTGAAAATAACTTTGTTTGTTTGTTTGTTACACGTAAAACGCCTCAACTACTGAACCGATCGTCAGGAAATTTTGCACACACGTTGCCAGGGGTACAGAAGAGGATATACTATAGGGTATCTTTAATCCCAAAGAATTGTACTGTTTCCGAGGGATAAACGAAACTAATGTTTACCCGAGCGAAGCCGCGGGCATTAGCTGGTATATTATAAAAAAAACGGCCAAGTGTGAGTCGGACTGGCGCATGAAAGATTCCGCGTCGTACAAGATTTAATACTATGTAGCGTAGGGGAGTCCCCATTAATTTTTAATTCATTTTTGTTATTTTTGTTGTTATAGCAGCAACAGAAATACACATTCTGTGAAAATTTCAACTGTATACCTATTACAGGTGATGAGATACAGCCCGCTGACAGACAGATGGACGGACAACGTGGGCTTAGTAATAAGAGCCCGTTGGTTATCCTTCGAATACGGAACCAATCAAGAATGATTTTCAAACGAACTTTTACGTCACGAAAATAATATTTTTTTATGAAACAAAGAACTTTTTATCTTTGGACTACGAAATAAAAAGACAAAACTCATAAACGTGCGAGCTTTTGAAGCCATCCAACTTTTTTTATGACGAAAACATTGCAATTTACAATATCTTGGATAAAAGTATTACGTCGGCGGTGCTTCGTGAATAACACGACCATATTTCATGTAAGCACGGAAATTAACGTTGCTTAAATATAACTTGTGACGCTGTGAAGTTATTTTCATCCGACTGCGGCGAAACCCAAAAGGAAGGTTTTTTATTTTATTTATTTTATTTTTATGTTATAGGGGGCAAACAAGCAGACGGGTCACGGGTAAATGACTACTGCCGCCCATGGGCACCTGCAACTCAAGAGTCACAAGTGCGTTGCTGGCCTTTAATGTAGGAGTAGGGGAAGGGGTGAAGGCAGGGGCAAAGGGGAGGGTTAGGGCCTCCGGTAAACTCACTCACTCGGCGAAAAGCAATGAAGCATTGCTTCACTGCTGGTTTTCTGAAGCCGTGGTATCACTTCGGTCGAGCCGGCTCGTACGTGCCGAAGCATGGCCCTCCCACGAACAAAGATTCAGCAAATGTCATTGGATATTATAAAATTTTAAAAAGTAATAAATGCGAATTTTTGGCACCGTTTTTGTGACGTACGATATTTTTGCGCGCCAGTGGATGAAAAGTTGGATGTAGAGGCATGACCGTTATGTGGTGAAAACCGCGCACTCCGCACTATCGGGGACATACTTGCTCAGCACCACGAACTGGACTTATTTGCCGCTGGATTGGGATATTTATAATATAAATTTCGTATAAATTTTAAATGATTGTAGGCATACTAAATAATTTAATACTATTAAACTGACATATTATTATTATCTTTACTAAGAACTGATTTTTATATTTTTTATTTCAAATTGACATTAATCTGACATTTTATTCTTCATATTATTAATTAAGTAATCATTGTAATTTATTGTTATTATTATTTATAAACTTTGACATTATTGAAAATTAGTTAGAAAATTAATCTTGTAAGCGATTTGGATGTCACATCTGTTAGCTTGTAAGATCAAATGAATAAATAAATGAAATGAAATAAATGAAAAGAGCTTTGTGTATGGAACTTGGTGGTTACAAGAGTAAAGGACGATCTAAGAAAATATGGATAAATTGTGTGAAAGATGATATGGTGAGAAAGACGGAAAGCGGTGAAATGACGAATAATGGAGTAGAATAGTAAAAAACATTGCAACTACCCCAAAATTAGGAAAAAGGTAGGCAAATGTAGACTGGCCGTGAATGACATCTAAAGATTATCCATATATATAAAAATCAATGCCACTTTTCGTTGTAATTTTATAACTCAAGAACGGGCTCACCTATACAAACCAAATGTTTAGGCTTTGTTCGGACTATTTAGTAGATGGTTTATGTGAAGTTTGCACAAAAAAGAAAACTTAACTAGAGACTTACGCGGGTGAAACCGCGGGGCGCAGCTAGTAGTCTATTTTTAATGAAATTTTGGGCAATGTGTGCAATTTAGTCCAACTTGAAAGTTAAGATACTGCAGCCGGGTAGCTAGTAATATATAAATAAATGGCATCTTTTGTTAGTCTAATATAAAATTTACAATAAATGATATAGCGGTGAACCAACCATAGAGCTAGAACAAACTCCATCAAATTCAAGAATAGCTTTATTGCAGTTATACTTCTTTTGGCGCGTTATGGAGAAATGATGAGATAAATTTTTACGATGCGCACGCACACCGTCACGAAAAACCGACACCCTGAAGTTAGCTAGACAACAATTTAGTTTTTCAAAAAAGTTACCAACTTCACGATAAAAATGGTTTTTACATATTACTTTGAGTACGTTTGTAGAATTTGAGGTTAATTCACGGTATGTATTATTTATGATAATTTACTGTGATTATAAGTGATAAAAATGGTTTTTACATATTACTTTGAGTACGTTTGTAGAATTTGAGGTTAGTTGATGGTATGTATTATTTATCATGATATTTAAATCCACTTTATTTAACTAGATAAAAGTATAACTTCTTAAGTGCGTACTAAAGTACACACACACACTTTTTTTTTACTTTAGACCGAAAAGATAATGTTTCTATTTCCAGCGAACTCAGGTGGCTTCTAATCCACATTATATAATAAGAATTCATTAGGAAACATACTCACAAGACATTTTTTTGTTCGTACACAATATTATTTTTGTATCTTCAGGGGCTAGGTCTTCCTACTAGATGGAGCCGCGAAATAATCAACGTGGGAAAGGGCCACAAGAATGAAGCAGTGGATGCCAGCTCACTGTGAAAATCTCTGGTAAAATCAGTCGTCTGGTGAGAGAAGAAGAAAGAGATAAGTCTTGTTCTCAAATGAAATCAGTAGAATATCACGAATTTACATCTTTCTGTAGGTAACAGCTCAATCGAGTAGAACATAAGAGATTACCATTCAAATATGAGCCACCTATTGGGGAGCGCTTCCACTCAGTCAGTTTTACTAGGATTTTGTTATATTTTCGCTGACACTATCTGCCTTTGCAAACTCATTAGTCTAGAATAACAAGTTACACAGTTACAAGGCTGGTTTTATGACCTTTTTCGTCCCGTATTCGTTGTACATGCAGAAAACTGTTTGTCACCAATAGTTTGTTGCGTATTGTTTGCCAGTTAGGATTTGCCACAAACGGTTTGCCGACACAGACCGTATCCTTTACCTATCCAATAAAGACCCGAATCAATCTATCCCTATTCTTCAAATATTAGTTTTGGGGTGTTACTTCAAACCCGGTTTTGTAGGGTCATTAATATCATTGAAGACCTGCAATAGTGAAAGTTATACGCAAAATAACTCCTTCTGAACCTTAACATTAGGATTATAATGGCATGTCAGGAAGTGTCTTGGAGCAGCTACCTTGAAATACTTGGTTTTGTTGGTAAGATATCTGAGATAAATATTTATTAGCATCGTGCTATTTATCCAGAATGCTTGATTTTCAAGTACTCTACATTATAAACACAGGAATGTTCATAAGAATTAAAATTCTGTCTCTAAAAATATGCTGTAAAGAATCATGAGTCTTCCGTCTTCTTTTATAATACAGGGATCTGAGATTAATAAATCGACCCTATCCAAATCTGTTAAAAATATTGTTACACTTACAAAACGTTAAAATATTAATTAATAATGAATAGAACCTTATTTCACTGTTAGCCCTATAGAGGTGCTCAAAGCCTGTTTAAAAAAAGTAATTAAAAAAACAACTGTCAGAAGCAACAAGAGCACAACTTCACCGTAAAGTCTATAAGTTACGACTTACGAGAATGTATTTATATTGATTTTGTTTCGGGCGAGCTCGGTACTGTTCGAGTATGTTCGGGATTCCCTTCCGAGTTAGGTCGTTGTATTAGACACTTTATTATTATGTAACTGAAGTTGTTTTTGTTTTGAATTTGTGATATTGGCATTTGTTGGAGGAACAGGCTTTTGTTGGATGGAAAAATGGAGGTATGAATAAACTTTTGAGGACTTTACTTTTGGTTTTTATTTACGTTAAAAGAATTATATATCAGATCTTCAAGATATATCTGTGAATTCAAATATATTGGCAACTAAGTGATTGTGGATTTTGTCAAGTTAGTTCTTTTACTCCCAACTTATATTGTTTCCCGTTGTTTAGACTTTTGTCTCTAATTTATCAAAGAAAATTGTATCGAGGAATTGTTTAGTTTCTTTTTATGCCAATTTAAAAATGGAAACATGAGGCCTATTTCAGACATATTTTATTGTATTAGGTATTTTCGAAAAGACAAGAATGTACCACTTCCATCCACCCACATCCAAGAAGTTATGTGCTGTATCACTACATATTATAAAACAAAGTCCCTCGCCGCGTCTGTCTGTCTGTTCGCGATAAACTGAAAAACTACTGAACGGATTTTCATGCGGATTTCATGCGGATTCATGAGGAAGGCTTATGTGTATACTTTGTCCCCGTGCGAAGCCGGGGCGAGTGGCTAGTATAATAATAAAGTTTTGTAAGAAAGTCAGTATCAAATTTAGTTCGCCAAATCTTGTTCTAATGATTTTTCACTAAAAAATGCACTACGATCTGGCCCTCCAATTGTGAAGTTCATTTGACACAACACATTAGTTCATACAGTCACAAACCATAAAAAAATAAATTAAAAAAAAAACAATGTAACCAGACAAATGGACTGTTTTACCTTAAAAAAATTTTGCACATTTTGTAACCCACTTTTGAAACCACTAAACCACAAATAAAATCTACCCTCCGTCTGATGAAAAGCGGTCACAATAGTTTGCCAACATTTTTACACGATTACACATTTATGTCTCGACAAGATCACTCGACTAGATGCTATAAAAATCTATAAAAATGTTAAACAAAGATAAGGGTTCAGTTCAATTCGTTTATTTAAATATGGTAAAATATGCCGACGTTGACAATAATTCTGTAATGTAATAAGGGTTCTCTTGCTGACAGCACGGTCACTCTTTGAGGATCCCGCAGGACCAGGATAATGTGCTCTATCTCGTTATCTACTGCTACCATTACTATTATTAGATAAATAATAAACATATTAACGTGTTAGTACTACTAACTTTTAAACTTTCGCATTCCATTATATAATTATGTATTTACGGGAATTAACGCGATCACGAAAAGGTAGTAACATACTTCTGAATTGTCTGACGTTTCGACCAAGTTACACTGGCCGTGGTCACAGGCTGACTGGCTCAGCGGTGTATGCCATCCGTCATCGAGTTCGTGAGGTAGAAGTTCCACCCCCACTTTTTCGATATTTTTAATATATTCGTTTCGCCATGTACCGTCACATACTATATTAACAGTGTCCCTATTCTGTAAGCAAACCGATGTGTCCCTATTCTGGTGTTCACCCGAAATCTGAAACGGTTTACCAACAGTCGATTGGTCCATGAACCGTTGGTCAACATTATCTTTAAACCATAAACTTTTCGTCCAATGGACTTTTCATCCACGAACGTTTCGCCAGCATTACTCTACGTCGATTCACTATTTATAGTCATTGGTTTAGGTTATATAGGACTGATTCGGTTCTGGCACTTCACCGGCCGCTGCCGCGGCACGCTCGCTTCGCTCGCTCGGCTCGTGCGTTGTGGTCACAGTTCTAACCTAACCTAAACCAATGACTATAAATAGTGAATCTACGTAGAGTAATGCTGGCGAAACGTTCCTGGATGAAAAGTCCATTGGACGAAAAGTTTATGGTTTAAAGATAATGTTGACCAACGGTTCATGGACTAATCGACTGTTGGTAAACCGTTTCAGATCGGTTCACCTGACTGCGCACAAGGTATGTAATACCTTTTCGTGATCGAGTTAATTCCTGTAAATACATAATTGAGTTAGTAGTAGTAAATATACTCTTATAAATAAGCGTAAACTTATTTAGTAGAGAGTAAGAGTATATTTCCACAAAACGGCACGGAAAAGGCCACATAGAAAACCAAGGCCAATAGATCATCTTCAAACACTATAAGCTTACAGCTTTAAAAAAACCGTAGGTCGACGGCCAGAGCAAATTTGACATTAGCAGATCTTGGTGCAACAAGTACAATTTAATGTAGATAGCTATACTCGTACCTTATCTACAACAGACTATAAATACACACTGAAACGTCACATTCAGATTTAAAAAATGAATTTCTGTTTTTGACACACAACAAGAAATTAACACAGCTTAACACATATAACAAGAAATCCACTTAAAATGTAATACTCTGTATTAATGGCCGAATACAATGTCAGCAACGGAATGCTCCCCGGAGGTTCAATGGTGTTACGTCACATCTCTAAGCTGAAAAAGTAGCTGAATGGGACGCACACGCCCATACCGTGAAAACACCATAAAAATATACGGGGCTACTACAGAAACACCAATTCATTAGCTTCCATTACTTTTATGGAGAAAAGATTGTTGAAGCCGTAGTTATGATGGTTTATGGTGTTAGTATTAATCAAATTAATAGGATAATTTACTAACTTCTGTTAAGATGTAGGCGCGCAACAACAATATTAGAAGTGAGAAGAGTATAGAATTCAGTTATTTGCATAACACAAGTTACTTTAAAGACGGTACAGGATTGTGTATAGTTGCCTGTACACACTTTGATTTGCTTCACTTATAACTAACTATACTCTTTAAAGTAAATTTTAAAATTAATTCTTTAAATTCTTTATCTTTCTTTCTTTCTTTCTATACAACAAATCCTGGAGGTCAATTTTAACCTACTTTTACTTGTCGTACTTATCGAAATGAAACTTTTGTATGTAGTTTGGATGACAATACTATAATTTGGCATCTGGGAGCTGATCTGATGATGGAGCCAAGAGGTGGATAATGGACCTCTTTTAGTTTTTAATTCGGTTCCCTATGAAATACATTTTCTTCTAAATTTTAATTTTGGACGAACCTCAACCATCCCTTCCACTTTCCTTTTATCCTGAAACCTATGTTCGTATTTCAAAATTCCCACCACTACGGGTTCTACATTATCTGTGGCATAAATGACACGCGCGAGTGACAATATAACTACCACCTCTATCGTACATATACACGTGCGCTGTGAAACACACGTTTTCAAAAATTAAACTCGTTAGAAGATAGCTGACCGTTAGTGCTCCTAACTACTGCCTGACTGCGTGAATCAAGAACCCACCTGAAGAACTGAAAGTGCTGATAGTGTGTGTTGTCGGCCGGCCAGCCCCATTCCCGTCGAACTGACCTCCCTATCACTCCAATCCCAGTATTTCCAGGTGAGTGTTAGCTTCTTTTCAACCCATAAGAGAGTCACAAGGTTTCCAAGGAGTATTGCAACGGAGAATGCAGCAACTTTTCCAGCGAGTATCATACAAATTTATTCTTTTTTTTATGGTATAGGGTGCAAACAAGCAGACGCTTACCATCAGGTGATCCACTTGATGGTAAATGACTACCGCCACCCATGGGCACCTGCAACTCAAGAGTCACAAGTGCGTTGCCAGCCTTTAAGGTGGAAGTAGGGGAAAGGGGGAATAAGGGGCGAGGAACGGAGAGAGGAAGACGGAAGGGTTAGGGCTTTCGGTAACCTCACTCACTCGGCGAAAAGCAATGAAATCCCGAGCCGAAGCATGGATCTCCCACTATTAAGTTTTTTTAATGAGTAAGTTGACACGCAAGCGGCCCGCGTCATAATAGTGGCTACCTGTGCTTGGAAGTAGACCAGTGGAGCTTGAATTCACTCTTCTCTTCTCCAAACCTAGCTATGGTCGCAATAGTTTCCAGCAAAAACTTATATCCGTAGAATTTGACTGCAACGCAAGTATTGTGGGTTCGAATCCCACACAGGACAAAAATTTGTTTGATCCATAAATAGTTGTCTCGAGTCTGAATGTACTTTGTGTCCGTTGTTTAAATGTTTGTGAAGCCCCAGCGACACAGGAATATTCCTAATCTTAAAACTCAAACTCAAACTCAAACTGTTTATTTGCGTAATACAGGTTATACAAAGATCTTAAAAACTAATTTTGGCCGCTGTATACTACCCTTTTGGGTGTGCAAATGTTTCATACAATTTAATCACACTAAAACACAACAAATTTTTATTGTTATCGTATTATCAATCTTAATTCTAAATTGTATTAATTATATTAATTTACATTAGTTGTAGATACTTGAGCATCATCAAACATTTTTGGTAAATACTAGGTACAGTCAATGAAATAAATAATTGTCAACATCATTAAAAAATATCTAAAAGGAAGTCATTTATGTTATAATACGTTTTTTCAATCAGAAATGCTTTGAGTTCACGTTTAAATTTTTTTATGTCACATATTTGTCGAATATTTTTGGGGAGTTTGTTAAACACTCTAGGAGCCATGCCGAGGACATTTTTATTAAAAAGTGCGCTTGTGTGGGGCGTTGCATGGATTCTGTCATGTTGTCTTCGACTTTTTAGGGATTCAAAATGTTCTGGATGCAATTTAATAAAAACTGCTAGTTCAAAAATGTACAATGACGGTAGAGTTAAAATTTTTAGTTCCTTGAAGTGAGGTCTGCAACTGTCCGGTAATCTTAAACTACATACGGCTCTAACACATTGTGTTTGTGCTCGAAATGCATCGTCTCTCTTAACTGAGTTTCCCCAAAAGATAATTCCGTACCGTAGTGTAGCTGTGACGTAAGAATTGTAAGCAATTAGTACGACCTGTAGACTTGCAACTTTAGAGAGCATATATAATGCATACGAGAAAGAATTTAATTTTTTACATATTTCTTCTACTTGTGTTTTCCATGACAAATCTTTATCGATCCATAATCCTAAAAATTTTTTGATTAGTGACCTCTGCTATGTTTAGCCCAGCATAATTTATGTTTATGTCAGAAGTTTGTGTCCTTTGTTTATAATGCATTATTTTTGTTTTGTCAAGATTTATTTTCAAATTATTTATTTCAAGCCATTCTATAACTGTTTTAATTGTATTATTTATGTCATCCTCATATATATTCATGTCAGTAGTCTTTGATTTAGAAAATATCATCGTGCAGTCGTCAGCAAATAAAATCATAGGTGTGCTAACTACTTTCGGCAAGTCATTTATATATATAAGGAAGAGCAAAGGCCCCAATACACTCCCTTGTGGTACACCGTATCTGATATATCTTGGCTCTGACTGGTATATGACTTCAGTTTTTGTCTTAGGACATATTCTAACTACTTCGGTTATTTGTGTTCTTTTTTCTAAGTAGGAACGTATAAGACTAAATCCGTTATCTCTTACGCCATATGCATCTAGCTTCTCCAGAAGAATTTTATGGTCTACGTGGTCAAAAGCTTTGCTCATGTCCATGTACACAGCTGACACTGGTATTTTTTTGTCCATGAAAAGTAGCACCTTATTTATCATTTCATAAATAGCGATATCTATGCTCTTGTCTTTTCTAAAACCTTTCTGTTCAACTGCTAGCAATTCCTTTTTTTCAAAATAGATGTACAAACATCGGTTTATAAATTTTTCGATGACTTTAGAAAAAACAGGAATAAGAGCAACAGGTCTGTAACAGTTCATGTCCTCTTTACTCCCCTTCTTAAAAACTGGTTTTACAATAGATGTTTTTAAATTACTAGGATATATTCCTTGTTCAATACATAAGTTTATTATATGGGCAAGCATGGGAGAAATAATAGAAGAGACCTCTTTTACTATCATAGTGTTTACCCCATCATTACCAGTGCTTTTTGTATTATTTAACTGATTTATAATACCCTGTATGTCGTGAGGAGTAGCTGGTGTCATGAAAATGGACTGGAGGCTGCTATTCTTTAACGTACTTTTTGTTTCTGTACCAGGTTTCACTAAATCAGTAAAAAAGATGTTGAAAGCTTGTGCTATACTTTTGGGGTTTTTTATTATTTTATTGCCTATCTTTATTTTTAAGATGCTTGGCTTAGGTTTATTTAATTTCTTTTTATTTATGACCTGCCATGTAGCTTTGGATTTATTTGCAGCTGCTCTTATTTTGCAATCGTTTTGGGATTTTTGTGTCAATTTTAAAACACTTTTTAATCGCAAAGAGTGGTTTTTAAGCTTGGTTTTATTCACTTTACTAGGATGAAGTCGATACTGCCATAACAACTCTCTTCTACGATTGCAACATTTCCTAATTCCTTTAGAAATCCAGGATGGTTTTTTACGAGTTGAAACTTTTACTTTTACCATTGGGAAACATAACTTGTAAAAAAGAACAAACGTCTCGTGAAAATAGTTAAAAGCCTCTTCAGCATTGTTGGATAACATAGTCTCGCTAAAACTAAGACTTTTTAGGCAATCTTTAAATTTAAATATATTTTCAGCGCTATAGTCACGTCTGAAAATGAACCAATGCAAGGTAAGTGGTTTTTCCTTAATTGAACACGTTAATAGCTGAGCAGTATGATCTGAGAGTGCTAAATCCAAAACGTCCGACTTTGTGTTTTGAATGTTATGAAAAAAATTATCCAAGCATGTACCACTACTCAAACGAGTTGCTTGGCGTATAGCTATTTCTAAATTATAGTTTAAAAGCAGGTTTTCTAACTGTGTAGATCTTTGGGATTTAATTAAAATGTTTATATTGAAGTCCCCAGTAATTATTATTTTAGAGTTAGTTTTTTTAGAGCAAATTCGTAAAATTTGATTTAGTTGTTTAAAGAATAGGTCCATTTCTTTGTTTCTATTATTTGGAATTCTATTTATACATATGATAATTATTTTAGAATCTAAAAGTTGTATACTTGAGCACTCAATCACATTTGGGATGCTACATTTTACTATATTGGCTAATACCTTAAATAAAATATTGTTTCTAATTAGGATGCAAGAACCTCCATATCTATCGCTTCTGCTGAAGAAAGATGCTAACGTATAGTTTGGCAGGTAGAAAAGATGCTCATTCCCACTTTTTATTTTGTGCTCAGTAATGGTTATGATGTCAACAGTGCAGCCAGAATCAGATAGGTCCTGCAAGTGTGTGGTTAGAATATCAGCCTTGCCAAACAAACCGGCAATGTTCTGGTGTAATACTATTAGTTTATTATTCACGAAAAAACTTTTCTGATTGATCGTCATTTTCTAACGGCAAACTAACATATTTATTAAGTTCATTCAAAATAATGTCAGATGAATTATCTATATCACTTGATCGTGAAGCACATTCGTATAGAGGAAAACATGCAATGTCTATTAAAATACGGTCCATAATGTTTCTATATACACTTTTTATACCGTAATTATTGAGTTTACCTGATTTAAATGAAAACATGTTATGTAAGAGATCTTGATTTGTGTCAAAAAAA
Source organism: Euplagia quadripunctaria (assembly GCA_963859945.1). Lineage (NCBI taxonomy): Eukaryota > Metazoa > Arthropoda > Insecta > Lepidoptera > Erebidae > Euplagia > Euplagia quadripunctaria. The sequence goes on along the minus strand of OY982588.1, from coordinate 6,596,980 downwards.
TAAGCATATTTGTCATTTTGTATATCTGAAGATAATAAAGAATTAAATATATCAATTTTATAGTTATATATTGGAGCACCTAGAATGTAAGTAGGAAGACATATAATGATATTTGTATGTGTTATTTGTTGTAAGGAATCTTTGATAATTTTGACTAATTGTACATGACTGCTTCTATATTTGAAATCTTCTTCCCCAATCAAAATTAAGCAGTAATCGTTCATAGTATAACTTTGTAGTTTATTACCAATACCCGATAATAATTGTTTCATATTACTATTTTTTATATAGCGAACATAATTAAAATGTCTTCCAAATGTATCTTCGATGAATTGTATTTTGCCCTTTGTACTATACTGTTCGTAAGGATACATAGTTGCCTGCATTTATTCTGTAGGTTGTCATAATCCCCATTCGCTATTGTTTTATTGCAGTGTGTCTCTGATGCTAATGTGTTTGCTTCACGATTATTTTGTTTCAAGTTTACTTGCGTGGTGTCTGCGCTAGCATTCGACATAGATCGTTGCATATTTACAGTTGTTATTGCTTTATGGGTACCTGACACTTTTGTTGTGGTTTTCGGTGTTGTTTGAATTTTTGGACTAGCTATCATAATTCTTTTCTTGCAAACTTGTTTACTCTCTGACCGCGGTGTAAGACTCTTGTTCTCATGTGTGCTTACTTTTTTATATAGCTCAATAATCTTACTAGTTTTTTCTAAATTCAATTTTAATTTCATATTTTCACATGTCAAATTGTCAATTTCCTGATGAGCCGACTGTAATTCATTAGTAAGTTTTGCTACTGTAAACCTCATATTTTCAATTTCTTCGTTGTCCTGCGTACATGTCGTGTTTGGAAGGCTAGTGTCCAATATAGTGACGTCGAACATATTACTTGTATCATTTAATGAAGCAGTTCGTTTTCTTCGGATTGTAATAAATTCATCCATTTTTGCTTACTTTCGTAATATCCAGTAGGTACCAGTATCAGATTTCAAATTAAAGAAACACAATGAACTAAATTTTATTCTCTGTAGAAACTCAGACTTGAAACCTCAGCCTCACGCACAACAGTCCGTTGCAGTTTGTATCTGGCTACTCGAACAGTAACCGATTATTCAAAATTTTTGATCTCCTTGCATGTGTTATCGTAGTTAGTATCGAAACTTAAAGAAAGATGTCGCTAGTCATATAGATTCACAGCATTTTGTAGTATGCAATATTTATAAAAGTTTTATTGATACATTTCACACAGATGTCACGATGTGTCAATAATTTAATTTGATTATAACCATAGATGGCGTTGTGTTCAATTTGATGATCACCGGAATGATATGCAATAAATTTTTGAAGTTTCAACGTTTTTTATTTTCATCAAATCACTTATTACACACTTTTTTAACCTGGATATGTCTTTATTTTCACTAAGATTGATTGTTTAATTGTGTGGTTAATAGTTTTTATCACTATTAGAAAGATTTAATGAGTCAATCGATTTTAACTGTTTAAGATCTTGAACACTGTATTTATTGTATTATTTCACTTTTATTTTAGGTTATATGCACAGATAACACTTTCACTATTATTTTGTGTCCCAATTAAACTTTTTCTGTTAGCAACTTGGATAATAAACTATTGGAACTATTTTTTTAAGAATAAATAATACGGAGATGCTTCTGTCAGATGTTTGCTTGATGAGCGCCATCTAGCTATTTTCTCCGCATTATTATTGTCTTCTTCCGCATTATTATTGTCGTTTTTAAAACTATACTAATTAATTTAAGTGCTTCTAAGTTCAGTTGGAGCAGAAGTCTGATCCCTATAGAAGAGATAAAAAATTGCAAGTAAACAAGAAAGAAAGTCTTTATTTCGCCAAACAAATAAATTGTTATTGAAAGTTCAGATGCAAAACTTTATGACATAAGCTATAGATGCTTGACTTGGATCTTTGATTCCTCACACATTCATCTCTTTTAATAAGCTTTGAGAACATCATTATAAAGTACGCAATACTAAAACATTAAGGATATGATCTTTCGTTAAGTTCAGAATACTCTGAAAAATTCTGGACCAGTCAAGCACTGAACTATTAACTCCTAAGCTCCTCCTAAGCTCCTAAATTCCACTGTACAGTAAAATATAATTTACAAAAATAGCTACCTAAAATTGAAAGAAATAAATAAAGAAAAATGTTTATTCTAGCAACACATAAAACATAATCAGTGCTGAAAAAATAATTACAATCCAATCAGCCTTTGTAACGTCATTGAAAACTGAATACAGTCCATTAAATTTTCTTGTTTCTAAAAGTCTTATTACAAACGAAGACGAGAATAAATCCTGTCTATCAATCCACCATGAATGTAAAATAGACAAGGGACACCAACCTGAAACCGCAAGCAATTTATCAATGTCAGTGTGTCACTAATACCTAGACAAACAGAGCTTTCGAGTATTATACGCTAAAGCCATTCTCGTATACATTGACGGCATTCACGGCATGACTCAAAAAGGGTACAAAAAAAAGATCCTAAGTTCACTTGTACAGGAATTTTGATATCGTATTTCAGAATTCAATATCACAAATGTTTGTTATTGTTTACTTCGTATTTTATCTCTAGCATAAGTATTTTTGATAAATGTAGTAGACAGTCATCTTAGAAGTTAAGTTTTAATAAAAAATAAGGGGTACGTGGCTAAGTGGTTACCGAATAGGTTAGTATATTCGTTGCTAAGTGGTAACCGAATAGGTTAGCACATTGCAAAGTTAGTCCATACTAGTCAGTCTTAGTATGGGTGACCATTCTTGACACATTGAGACCCCTCCGTGCCTCGGAGAGTTAGTCGTAGGTTCCGGTTGCCATACGGACATCTGTGGCATTCGTTACGGGTAGTTAGAGCCCTAAAAAAAGTCCGACAACCTGGTCTAACTATAGAACTTCAATATCGCCTAGTACTTCGGTTGCGAAAGTCTGATGGCAGTAAATATCGAAGTTCGGCCGTTTCATAGTTAGACTGAAAGCTGATCCTGACTGAGTTGGGAAAAGGCGTGGAGGAAGAAAACTCTAAGATAATACCAGGCCTGCCTCTAACTACAATTCTTTGTATTCACCTCCTGGATTAACTCGAGTCAGGTGAATGTTAAAAGTTCACTAAAGTATTTTATACTGACCAGTGAACGCACAATTCACAACATAACAATTTACGCCTTTATTTCCGAAGGGGTAGGCAGAGTAAATGCAGTTATTAAAGAACAACCATGCTTTTACATTAAGCACAATCGCTGTTAGAACAAAAGAAGCTAACGATACGCAAATATGTTTTGGACATGAATTGTTGATTTAATATTTTTGAGCTAATTTGCACTTTATTCTTTAGATCAGGGAGTCGCTATTTATTGTGTATTATTCAACGAGTAAGGTTTCCGAATAAAAGTACTATTATCTATTCGGCAATTACTTTTCTGCAGCACAGAAAAATAAATATTTTTATAAATAAAGTTATTTAACTTTTAAATTCTACAAAACTGTGTAAATACTTTACGTTACAATGTTTGAGTTGAGCTCAAAGGCAAACGAACGAACTCAATATCTCCGAAAGCAAGCTAGCAAGCCAAATACGTAGTGCGAAAATATACCGCGGCTGAGTAATCTTGTTGAGTGTAATTTTGGTCCCAAATAATAATATGTTTTCCCATTTTCCCATTCAATTTGCTTTAGTACTAAAAAAACAGAGCAAATGAGTTTTGCTAAGTGTGAATGTGATATGTACTATATGTCTATCTGTGGTATGTGACCACTGGTTCTATATTACGTTAAAACTACAAACGTTAAGAAGTGACGTTAGTCAGACTGTCTTATAGAACATCAAAATCAGAATTTCACTCAGCATTATAACGAATGTTAAGTTTCAAATATTCGTTAATACAAACTCGAATGCGAAAATTAAACTTCAACATTCGCGAATACGAATGCGAAAGGTAATATCGTTTTTAAATATGGCGCCAAAAATATGCCATTTTCATCATATCGTTTATGACCAGCTGTGTTTAAACTCACAGAATTGACTACATATTCTCAGTTTTTTTTTTGTTTTATGTTATAGGGGCAAATGAGCAGACGGGTCACCTGATGGTAAATGACTACCGCCGCCAATGCCTAACTAGCACCTGCAACTCAAGAGTCACAAGTGCATTGCCGGCCTTTAAGGTGGGAGTAGTGGAAGGGTGGAAGAGGGGGAGAGGGGGTGGAAAAGGGTTAGGGCCTCACTCTTAACCTCACTCACTCGGCGAAAAGCAATGCAACATTGCCTCACTGCCGGCTTTCTGTGAGGCCGCGTTATCACTCCGGTCGAGCCGGCCGATACGTGCCGAAGCATGGCTCTCCCACGTTTAGTGTTGAAACTAGACATAACCGATCCTGCACATACATACTGTGTAAGGAGTAAATTAGATAAAAAGAGATGTCGTAAATCTGTATATCCAAAAATTTTATGTCTCGTTGTTTGTTCTCGATGAATTCCTATGCCAATGAGCCGGTTTTAACGAAACTTTGCACTTTGCATGCACTTTGGAACAACTTAAGAAACAGGATTTTTTTTTGAATTGCACTTTACCTAGCTACTGCAACGGGTGGCCGTAGCTAGTAATATATACAATAAATTACGTTTATTTACGTTCTTTACTTCTACTACTTTAAAATCATCACATTCAAGTCTCTAGAATCTGATAGCTTCTTAAAACTGAAGCCAAATGTCTGCTATCCTAATATATCCTGCGGTAATATTGGTTTTCTGCAAACCACTCAATCTCTTTAGAATCTAGTATAACAAACCTCAGGTCTGTCTCATATTCTAATTGAGAACTGGCGCCTGTAGCCATTCGACATAAAATAGACTGATCGTGATAACAAGCAAGTTTTGTACTGATAAAAATTAGCATGCTGGTTAGTTTTAACTTTATATATACCAGTCTGTACTAGAGCTAAGCTATTTGGAAATTATGAAACTGGAAATAGATGACTGGATGATTCAATAAATTCGCGTCGGTACAATACACGGTCCATGTCCACGAAACAAAAGTATTGAGGACCAGTTCGACCCACTTTGTAACAAAGCGAGATGAATACGTATTGACTGAATACTGTAAATATGAATATATTGGACTTGCATTGGTATGAGAGGAATGTGAGCAACCTTCGATCAAGATTGATCGAAGTGAGTAACCGAACGAGTTGGTCAATAGATGAAGTTAAATGCATTTTTTTAACAAAGGCTTGTGTGCAGTATAGCTGACAATCGAAGCGTTTCTATGACTGAACGCATAGTAGTATTATAGGTTTATCAACTGCAGTAAAATCTTAAGCCTGTAACATTTTTTAGTTTATAGAAAAAATCACTGACGTGTTTATTTATTTTGAATAACAAATAGTTACAAATTACATAATGCAAGGTAACATGAACAATTTTAAATATAGGCAAATGTGCATTCACATTGTTATCCATAGAATACGTAATGGACAGTTTTTAAATATTTACTATTAATATTACAGGTGGGTAATAAATCATATTAAATAAATCCTAGTGAGCAGAGCTTTTGAGAGTAAAGATTAGGCTATTTCAAAATTGATTGGCAGGTTTGGCAAATAAATCTAATTCTGCAAAAAAATCATTATAGTTTTGACTTAAACGACGGAGAGGAGCATGAATTCCAGCATTAGTGCGACAATAAGCAACAGCAAAGACAGGACGTTTTCGTACCACTCGCCTAATAACAGTACTTGGTACAACATAGCATTATTTTTTGATTATATTAGATAAAAATCGTGGGAGAGCTATGTTTCGGCACGTATGGTCCGGCTCGACCGGAGTGATACTAAGGCCTCCGTGATACCGTCTACGTGATAACATGCTTGCATTGCTTTTCGCCAAGTGAGTGAGGTTACCGGAGGCCTTAATACTTCCCTCCCGAATCCCTCCTACTTAAGGCGCAGTACGGCACACCGTGTGGTTTTAGTTGGTTCGATTCCAACACACCGCCCCACCGATAACCCCGGTGGGGTGACGGCCCGAGGGGGTTCCACACGCACAAAAAAAAAAAAAAAAAAACGCCTTAATACTTCCTTCTTCCCCTCTTCCCCTACTCCCACCTTAAAGACCGGCAACGCAATTGTGACTCTTGAGTTGCAGGTGCCCATGGGCGGCGGTAGTCATCAGGTGTCTTACCATCAGGTGACCCGTCTGCTCGTTTGCTATTCCTAAAAAAAACATAACTTAGACCTAAGAAAAATTGTTTCTCCATTTAAAAATCTTTCACATTCATAACGCAATCAAAAATCGATTTCATTTGAAATCTCTTAGCTTATACGTTTATAAGCTACGAATGGTTATCATCCCCGTTCATTCAGTCGGCGTAGTAATAATTTCATATAATATATTTAGTAGAAAAATGTGAAGCCTGAAATATTTTTGGGCATTTAAAGTCAACGTGCAAGTAACAAGCATGGAGTCTTTCCAATTGCCATTAATTGGTACAAACAAATGAAGGTACGAGAAAATTAGTAAGTTAAATTAGGATAGAATAAACAAAAACTTTATTGTACAGCACTTAAAATACTGACAAAGAAAACACAAAGATAATTATCTTTATGCTTTCCAAAGTAAAAAGGCAGGCCTTATCTCTATAAGCAATTTCTTATGGGCAACCGTTAGATGGAGAAAAACTATAAACAAAAATAAAATAAAGCAATATTAAATGCAGCACTTTTAATATTGCTTTATTTTATTTACAAACTTAGCAGGTTAACCGCTCTTCAGAGAGAGACTTCATTTGAACCAAAATCTCCTGTCTAGCTAAGTTGGTTAAAACATCCAGATACAAGTTGTTAAGAGAGTTGTTGAGATCTAAAAACTATTAACAGGGAAAAATGGTTTTCCATTTCAGAATCTGCCCCTATAACTTTATGGTTCGATAATAATTTACAACATCAGCATTTAAAACAAATGATCCGGGTAATCCAATCGGCATTTATTACTATCACATATGACCTTTCAGAAACAAACACAGAGGCAGGACATTTAGACTTAATTAGTGTTTGAATACCTCTTTGGAATTACATAATAGTGAAACAGGATTCTAATTCGAATCTTAATCCAATCATGGCTACAGTAGACTTAGGTCTACTGTAGCCATGATTGGATTAAGATTCGATTAAATCGTATTTGGTTTAATATAGAAAGCTGTCACATGAATAGAGAGTCTAAAATTTCGTAAATTTATTTAAGTCTACATTGTAAATTTACAATGTAATCAGATGAATGGTCTAGACTGTAGTATTATAAAACACCTTTGTGTTTCTTCTTCTTCTAAAATTTCATTGAATTCTCATGAACGATTTAGGAATTAATAAAAGATAAGCATCCAGGCAGATAAACATTATTTTAAATAGATCACCAAATGATAATATTGAGAGCAATAAAATGGTAGAAAGCGCTATATTATAATGAGGCGTTTCGCTTCAAAGAAAGATAATTTCATTGTAAAATATTACATATACAGTATAAACAAAATTAATAATGTTTTATTTAAACAATAATTAAATTATTGACACGTTAAATTTACATATTAAAATATTTACTAGCGAAATTAAGCTCCAAAGTTCGTACGAAATTCTAATTGAATTTCATACATACTATAAATTCTATGAACTAATTAACTGAGCTATTTACAGCATTATAACGGCCACCATTGCTCTGTGAATTGTATGTAAGCTCAATTAATTAAACCCGATAGATTTACTTTATCTAGGGTTACTATATTGTAGAAAATTATTTTAAAATCTTAAAAGGAAATGAAGAACACGATAATAATACAACGATTCTTCACAATCGTTGTATTATTATCGTGGGAGAGCCATGCCATTCGGCACGTATGGGCCAGCTCGACCGGTGTGATACCACAGCATCACAGAAACCCGGCAGTGAAGCAATTTGCTTTCGCCGAGTGAGGTCACCGGAGGCCCTAACCCTTCCCTCCCTCCCCGTCCTCTCCCCCATTCTACCCTATCCCTAACCCCACTTTAAAGGCCGGCAACGCACTTGTGACTCTTGAATTGCAGATGCCCATGGGCGGTAGTAGTCACTTACCATCAGGTGACCGGTCTGCTCGTTTGCACCCTATCCCATAAAAAGCAAAAACCTGGATTTTGCAATTTCCAAGATTTAGAAGAGATCGCAGCCTGCGATAAGACCGCCCATTGTAACACTATCAAAAACTATTGTATCAAACTGACTACTTCTGTGATATTTGGCGTGCAATATAGTATATATCCATCTATCTATCTACCTACTTTATCTATCTAAATTTCACTTTTTGCCCCCTATTCCATAAAAAAAGAAGATTAGGGATTGAAATAAAGCAAGGTTATGCTTCTCTTCCTTTCAGTGCACTTCACATTTCTTAACAGCATAAAGTTACACTTCGCATTGCTACTTCGCTTTACCTCACTTCATTTTTTGCGTTCCGTTTCTCAAAAGGAAAAAAGGAACGCTTATAAGATAACTTGGTTGTCGGTTTACCTGTCTATCAAGTTGAAATGAACACCAAATACCTTTGTCTGCGGTCCGTTAAAGGCTCTTAAACAAATAAGCTTCTAAGTCAATGCACTCAGAAGATAGGATGACCTTAAATTTTAACTTCGCAGGTAAATAAACCCAAAGGATACTTTCTATTAAACTAGTCATTAAAATTAGTGAGAAGCATGGTCTCACAGCACAAGTAAAGAAAAACAATCTGAAAGTGGTTAATTGGTTGTTAGATCAATTTCTTACTTTTTATATAATATAGTTTCAAGGACAGTATTATCAAACGATAGTGACAGCAAACACCAAACTGAACAAGACCTTTATCGTGGATATTTAGTTTTACATTATATTTTAACATACAATTGGATCATGTAGTACTTCTGCCTAGCTAAATAAGTTTTCGACCCAAACGAGAATACCAATCCTGGGCCTCAGGTGTACCCTTAGAAGGAAATCCCTGTGAACCCTGGCAGACTTGGTCGCCTGTTAAACAACAGGCGACCCCACTGTGTTGTGGGGGATTTTGTCCCCTATCATTATGAGAGGCACGCGCGGAACACTGCTTTTGCTAGGGCGCCGGATAACCCTGTCCGTCGCCCCCAGGCAAGGGCTCATGGAGGCTGGAGATCCACTTGCTCTCTCCGGCGTCTGATGCGTCTTCTGCGGGATGGGAGAGTGCTAGTTCTCTCCCTTTCCCTTTCCGCCGCCTCCTTGGCATACATTACCTCCTCGCAACCCTGTTCCTGCTGGGGCAAGCAACTAATTCTCTTTTGTACCATTATTTAGATATTAAACGGATGTATAAATGGGGTCATTTACACCATTTTAAACTCTATAACTTGTATACCTAGATTATGACTCAGTGATGAAATGATGAGATAATCATAATAAATTATAATAAAATAAAAAATTACACCATTTATTCCACAACAAGGACATTTTTAAGGGTTAGCTTGAATTTGTTAAGGGGTGAATGAGTTATAGACCTTATGTAAGTAATGGTATTTTCAATTTTATTTATGTTAGGTGAAGTAAACGAAGTGATGCGAAGCGTTGCTGAACTAACAATGATACGAACAGAGACAAAACTGCCTGAGATCCTTATTGTTTTAATTTAATTATACTATCACAAGGTTAAGGTATATAATTTGTTAAGGTTTTGTGTAAATTGGTTGAAATATGATGATGATTGTTGAAGATGTCTCTACTACCCGTGCGGAGCCGGGGCGGGTTGCTAGTTAAATATAAAACATACTACTGAAATCTCTTATTAAGAAAGTTCTACATACTACGTGAGTGTTTACACAAGTAACAAATTTTGATGATTCAATTTCTGGGAACTGACTAAGTATACATCCTTATTTTTCATAACAATGCAACCGAAATTTTGTGATATAGACCTAGACATACTAACTACATAATTATGTGGTAGCCCTACCACATTCATGCATGCAAACCTTTGATAATATAGTTAAGTGCATCGTACGCAATGTAACGATCAATAAATTATTACGATTTGGTGCGAATCGCTTCCACAGGATTGAGGTTAATCAATACTGTATCCAAGATTTGCATTTTAAACAGGATTCTGGGATTTTCCACTATACTTGAATATATATGAAATTCTTATCCAGAGGCTGATCTACAGAGAAACAACGAATGAAAGATGGTGACTACTTTACGAAATCATTATGGCATTCTAGTGTAAATGTTGAATAGGTATAGTTCTTGTACAAAACGGAACTTTTCATATCGCAAAGAGTCATGAGTTGGTATTATATATGTCGCAGTAAGATAGATAAAGCCGTAATATAGTTATATCCCTAGGGATATAACTATATACCGTAACATAGTTATACGAAAGCGATTCATTACTATCTCACTAGGAATATAGTTATAAAACGTTCCAAGTTTAGTGATATACTTATATTACTA